>JAZKJV010009948.1:0-379985 GCA_037367405.1 Ottelia alismoides
CGTTCACTAGCCCCTGCAGCTCCGGTGTCAGCCCACAGAAGAAACGTTGCACGAGATTGGGCTTGGAGATGTCATGATGTGGACACCGGTCGATGAGCTCTCTGAATCGATCCCAGGCTTCATGGAACTGTTCATTTGGGATCATGACGAAGTTACTGATCATGGCTCGAGCTGCGTTGGTCTGGCCGAGAGGATAATACTTTTTCAAGTACGCGGTCCGGAGATCTGCCCATGTGTCGACGAATCGCCCAAGGTGTTTGAGCCAATATGCGGCTCTATCAACCAAAGAGAATGGAAAGGCAATCATCTTGATGGTGTCCTCGTCATCAATCGATCATGGATAGTGCTGCAAATCATCTCGAATTCCTGGAGGTGGAGGTGCGGCTCTTCGGTCGGCAACCCATGGAACTTGGGTAGAAGCTGGATAGTGTGGGGCCGAAGCTCGAAATCTCCGTGAATGGGCAGGAGTCTGATCCAGCGGTGCGTGAGGGATGCAGCTGGGTTATGCAATTCCCTCATAATGGTCTGCGGCGGTCTCTCAGCATCTGGATCGCCTCCTCCTGCATCAGGTCCTCCTCTACCGCCACCGCCCCCAGGTCGGTTCTCTCTCATTTGTGCTATCTCTCTCATCAGATCACCCATGAATGTTCCCTGGTCACGAATCTGTCTCTGCATGGTCTCCAGGGACGCTAACAAAGAGTTGTTGATGGCCACCTGATCAATTATGAATGGAGGGTGATCATGGTCATCTGGGTGCTCGCCTCTGTCTGCCATTACTGGATTTTCTGAAAAAGCAAAAGAGGCCATCTCAGGTGCTATTGAATGAGCTGAACTCTGTGATGCACTGAATTCTGAAACAATTGGACTGAGAGAAGGAGAATGGGAAGGGTGGTCGAGGGGGAACGGGGTGGATGTGAACTCAGGCTCGGAGAGCGGACTCTCCGAGGTATTCCTAGATGAATGAGGAGGAGTGCTGGATAGTGGTGTCGACAGAGTCGGCCTAAGAGATCTCCGTCCCATCATCTTGATTATTCGGGAAGAGAAGGGAAAATGCAAGAAGAAGAAGGAAGAAATGAGAAGCAAAATTGCGCACAATTGTGCTGTGTTTTTGATCTTGACCTTAGATAAAACTAGCAATCAAACGCAAGACAGGGGTGAATTCACCAACTCAACACATGAAGCCGTGAAGGTTCGGCTTTTATCTTTTCGGTTTTAGCTTGTATTCAAGAATTAATCTTTTCACGAGTCCTTAGAGCGCTACGCCTAAAGAAGAGAGAGTATTGCAGGAAGAGTATCCCGTACTTGTCCTCCTCCTATGTAACCTGTAGCTTGCACTTTTTGAGGTCCTTGTAACCCTTCCTGGATCCCTACTCAGCTAAAGAATAAGAGAGGAAGCCAATAGGCGAAACCGATACTTCGGAACTCGCTCGCAACGGAATCACCCGTGAGCGTGCAAGAACCTACTCGGACGCGAGACGATGAGACAGACACCCCCGTGAAGGCGTGGCCTAGGCTCGATACTTCGGACAAGGTCGATGCTCTACACAATAGAGAGTCACCAATGTTGACCAAGCCCTACTCGTCCACGTACGATAGAAGCGCCAATACTTCGGTAATCCAGGCGATACACAAGGCAGCCACAAGCTGGGATTTTGGCTCTAATCCTTACGAAGCGCTCACCTCACTTGGAAGGAGACCTTCCCATGCAACCTGAATACAAGTGAGGGTGTTACTCTCCCCAAGCAATGAATCCAATTACCGATTTTATTTTGGTCAAGTTTTCTTAGCAGTCCCTTTTTAAATTTTTTTTTGGTGTTATCGCTTCTTTTGAGTAGATTCAAACAAGCGCCTAACGATTTTTGTGTTTTCTTGATCCTACTTTGTCCAAAAACAGAGGGAGAATAGAGTCGGAAAAGCCGTGCAAGTCGACACAAAGATGGAAATCTCACCTTTGTGCCTAAATGATGGATGCAAAGTAAGAAGACTTACAACGAATCCCAGCTCTCTCCATGCGGGATGCAAAGCAGAATTTTATAAACCTAGTCTGTATGCCGATATGCAATGCGGAAATCATCCTAAGATAGGCAACTGCTAGCGTGAAGAACCACAAGTCAACCACCTATCGTCGATCCTAAGAGTCCGGTCTAGACCCTCACCTCCTCTTCTCGACACATCGAGTTCAGGAGTAGCGCTTGATGGAGAGGGCTCGCGGCGCGGCGGATCTAAGAAAGGGGGCTAACTGTTTAATTTTTAACTAAGTCCAAATACGAGCTATAGGTACATGCAAAGGTTGTTAGTGTGTTTGGACCTAATTTAATCGATCAAGCAGGCCTAAATCTAAGAGCTCAATCCACAAAAGAAAGTGAAAATGAAATCAAAACCGGCAAATGACAGCGGTGAAAACTCGGTAAAAACTGCGGTGAGCCCCCCGGGTGAACAAACACCTGGAAATTAGGCCCGGTAGTGTCCAAGAGTCCAAGTGTACCTGTATTATTACAATTAAATAAATCACTCTCTCACAAAAATAAAAGAAGAGCTAAACTAATCACTCTCTCTCACTCCTCTTGCTCTCTCCTGCCGACTTGGCTAAAGAATAGCCGGCTCCACTTCCCAAGGTTGCTTCGGGTCACCTAGGCGATCCGCCTTGCTCCGCGGTCCCTCGCAAGAAGACAAAGAAGAGTGGTCAGAATACCTCAATCAAAATATGTATCAAAAATGTAAGAGAGATAAAATGAAGCTATGGTAAACAACAATCACAAACAAACAAAATGGAAACTACTCGTTGTTGCTCCCCGGCAACGGCGCCATTTGATTTAACCGAAATCAGGTGGTCTTAAGTTCAACACAAAGCGTGAACTCAGTCGAAGTGTCAACCACACAAATCTCGATTAAAGTCAACAATTAACCCACACTAAAGATCAATAAATTAGAAATAATGTGGAGTTAAAATTTATTTTTAACTCTGCACAAATGGTGTATAGTGACAAGTATGCAGAGAGTTCGAACACAGGGAGCAAGCAGGGTAATTCAAACAAATGTGCGTGAGTGAATATGCGTGATGTCTACACTAAACAAGCAAGCAAAGATGTTTTGTGGGTTTTTAATTTTAATTTTTTTTATTTTTATTTAATTTTTAATTTTGTATTTTGATTTTTAATTTTCTGATTTTTATATTTTATATTTTATATTATATTTTTTCTTTTCAATATTGGAATTTAAAAGCAATGTAATAAAAGACAAGATGAAATATTTATAAAAATGTGCAAAAATAACCAAAAATTCAGGAATAAAATATTTTTGGTATTTTAAAGATTTTTTACTGTTTTTGAGATTTTTTTGGAATTTTTGAGAGGGTTTTGATATTTTTTTGGCATTTTCTAAGCTAGACAATGCACAAAAAGCGAGTTTTTGATTTTTAGTAAATATGAAAATAAAATAAAATCAAAAACTAAAATGATAGCGTCAAAGTACACGTGTCCAGGAACCTATCCCTATTTTTGTGGAATTTTTGAATTTAAAATGATAGTTCAAATAAATACAACAAGCATCCAATCAATAAACAGGCCTGGCAGGGGCATTTATGTAATTTACAAAACATCCAGGAGCTTACATGCAACTTTCCACAAATATTGAACTGAATATTAAATTTATAACACCAAAATACAATTACAAAACCCGCCTGGGGGTCCCAGCAATTTTCCCACCAGGGCGCGTGACTTGCACGCGCCTGGCAGGGACGAAAATGCAATATTCCAAATCGTTGGGGGCTTACTTGCAAAATATCCAAAAATATAACATGTGATATCACAGTTTTGGTACTAAAACGAAATACAAACGAGGCCGAGGGTCCCTCTGCAAAATGCCCACACCTCACGTGTACAGGTCACGTGAGGTGACGTGGCGAAGGACCTGGATGCAAATAAACTACAGGGGTGTTTGTGCAAATATTACAAAAATATTGAACGGCAAATGAAAGTTTAGGTTCTAATAAAATATTACAAAAATTGCTAGGGTGAAAGTTGCAAAATACCCCAGCCGGCGGAGGATCGGACGGTGGAGCGAACTCCACTAATCCACGTGTCGACTCTGGGGCCCGCGATACCCCTTCAGATCCAATGCCTCGGATTAGATCTCCGCGAGGAGATCGACGGCGGTGGAGGGCTTTGATCGGACAGTCGATGGACGCCTGGAGGAACTGGCGTTGATCGGACGGCGTGGAGGGGCGTTGGAAGAACACGGAAGAAGGGTCGCCGTGGCGACCTTCCTCCGTCGAATGCTCCGTGCTCCGGCGGTCAACGGGCTTCAAGAATAGTCCAGGCGATGGCTGCAGGCCCCCTCTATCGTCTGGAAGCAACGGTCTGGCTCGGAGAGCGGCGGAGCTCTCCCACCGAGCAGAGGAAGATGCGCAGCTCCAGGATCTCCGGCGAGAACCCAAAAACGCCTCAGATGCGTCGAATGCCCAGGTACCTGCACAAAACAAAAGGTGATGTAATCGGGGGCAAAATGCCCCGATCACGTGGTGCAAAGGGATGGAGTTTGCGGCGGCGTAAGGTGCAGAGAGTGACGGTGGCCGGAGATAGCTCCGGCGATGATCGATTTTGGCGAATCGATACGCGGAATGAGTGGATGTGAAGATGAAAATGAACCTTAGACGACGACTAATGCAATGAGAAGCTAAAACTACAAGGATTACACTGCCTCAAGCCCAGGTTGGGCGAGGGAGGGGGGTACCTCGACGGGGAAACCACCGGAGGTAGGAGGGGCGCCCGGACCTTGCCCAGCTCGTCTCCGATGACGCGAGCGAGGCGCTGTCACCACCAGCTCGTCGAAGGTTCAGAGAGATGGAGGGTTTTAGGTCAAAAATGGGGTCCAACTTTTCAAATCAGGTCAAGGGCTGGTTTTAAGGGGTTGACGAACACGGCCCCTTGATCGAGGAAGAACAGGCGAATCGAAGGCTCTCGATTCGAGATAATCAAAGGGCGTGATAGCTGGATCACAGGGGATTAACATTGCAGAAGCATGCGTGCACAAACGATGAAAGAATTGCCCGTGAAAAATCCAAGAAAAAGGGGGCTCGCGACAACCCAGAAGACAAAGGCCTGGGGTCAGGGAGTTGACCCCCGGTCAACGGATGGCGTGGCCTGATTGGGCCACGTCATCCGCAAAAAGATAAAATATAAATGAATATCTTGTAAATTAAATAAAAAATAATAAATGATTTAATTAATTTTAGGTTATTTAATAAAAAATGTTTATTATTTTATATAGTATTTTATTCCGATTTTTAATTATTTTTATGAGTTATATTTTTACAAGTTGCTTTCATACCTCTTTATAGGTATATTACCTATGTATTTTAGTATTTTATTTTTATTTTGTGTATTTTATTTTTGTTAATTCCATTTCTTATTTTCTAAAATTATGAAATACTTTTATACACTTAAGTATATTTTTATTTTATTTTATTGAAGCATTTTGTATATCAAATAAAATCTAAGAGTGTTTTGTACAGGTATATGTATAGGCAGTATACCTATGTATCCTTTATACAAGTATTTTTATTTTTGTATTTTCTTTGCATTTTATTTTGATTTTAGTACACATATATATTACAAGTAATATTTACATAATTATAAAAAATAAAAATGAATAAATAATGAATAAAGAATAAATTGAATATTTTATTCAGTACAGGTATACAATAGGGGTCCAAAACTCAACTTTCAAATCGTAGCTCCGCCAAATGCGAAACCACCACCATTGGATAGATTATTTTATTCTATATACAATTAAAGGTGAGTATGCTGCATTTGGAGTTGTCAGTTGTGAGATACGGGTGTGGGAAGTTGGGATTTTGGATTCTTATTCAGACTATAACTTTTTATCTGTACATTATTTTTCTGTGAAATCAATTTTGTATTTTTATTTATAAAATTATCTACAACTTTTATGTACAAAGTTTCTTCATTTGATGTATAAAAAGTGGAACCAAAAATAGGTCCCAAAATGAATAAAGAATGAAATAGAAAATATAGGTCTTTTATCTGTATTTTGGCCCTTATCTCCCCCTACTTTATTCTTTGTCGACCTATTCATCAAGATGCCTAGGTCTCGGGGTTTCAGGTCATAAAATATTTACAATATTTTATTCTTTTTCTTTTCTTTTATTTATTCTATAATTTTGGCCTTAATTACAGTGATTTATGCACTAGATAGATGCATATGCATGAATGATAAGATGATGATTTTAATGCTATTTTCACGCATTTGCTAGGGTTTTTGGTGCCAAAATGATAGAATAAAGATGATGAAATATGGATTCATCAAATTACAAATTACTTTTTGGGGGCTATATATAGGTATATTCATCTATATATATTTTAACATTTTATTTTAATATTTTATTTTTAATTTATTAACTTAGTTTATTATTTTATATATTTATAAATTAATTTTATACACTTAAATATATTTTATTTTATTTTATTGAAATAATATATTCAATTAAATAAATAGACGTATAATCTATATATGTATACTTATTGGCAATTCATCTATGTATTTTATACAAGTATTTTATTTCAATGGTTTGTTGATGTTTTTATTCATGTTTAAATATGTACATATATTATAAATAATATTTAAAAAATATAAAAATATAAAATAATAAAAATATTTAATAATAAAATAAATATTTTAATCGGTACAATTATACAATAGGGGTCCAAAACCTAACTTTTAAACCATAACTTCAAAAAATATGAAACTACTCCATTAAATAGTTTATTAAAATTTATATACAATTAAAGTAATTTTGATATATTTTGATTTTTTTTGAGAGATATGGGTCTGGGGAAATGGGATTTTGGAATCTTATTTAGATCATATCTTTTTATCTGTATATTATTTTTGTATAAACTTGATTTTGTATATTTCTATATTTTATTATCTACAACTTTCATGTACAAAGTTTCTTTATTTGAGGTATAAAAAATGAAACCAAAAATAGGTCCAAAAATAAATGAAAATGAATAGAATAAATGAGATTTTAATTGTGTTTTGATCCCTTATCTCCCCCTACTTTATTCCTTGTCGACTGATGAATTTCGATTCATCATTCTTTATTCTATCATTTTGGCCTTAAAAACCCCAGCAAATGAATGTAAATAGCATCAATTTGTTCATAATAGCATTCCTTATTTATTGTATTTATTGTACATAAAATAAGGTTTTTAATGCCAAAATTATAGAATAAAGAGAAGAGAAGAAAAAGAATAAAATATTGCAAATATTTTATGACCCTAACCCCGAGACCAAGTCCAGAATGGAATTGGTCGATAAGGAATAAAGTAGGGGGAGATAAGGGCCAATAATACAATAAATACCTCATTTATTTATTCATTCATTTATCCATTTTGACACCTATTTTGTATATAATTATTTATTCATCAAATAAAAATATTTTGTATATTAAAGTTGTAGATAATAATGTAAATAAAAATACAAAATTGAGTTTGTACAAAAATGATACACAGTGTACATTTTATACACAGAATAAAAAGTCAGAATCTCAACTTCACAGACCCATATCTTGCAAATAAAACTCAAAATCACCCAAAATCACCTTTAATTGTATATAGCTTTTCAAGAACTATTTAATAAAATTGGTTTCATAATTTTTGGAGTTCATCTGTGAAGTTAGGTTTTTGGCCCTCATTGTACAATCTACCCTATTAAAATATTCATTATATTTATTATTTATTATTTCTATAAATTTATATTTAGAATTTTGTAAATAATATATAAAATACATGTATATACTGAAATTAAATAAAACCAAAAAGAATTTATAAAATAAAATAAGTCTATGAAATACATAGACAAAAATACCTATGAGACCTTGTATATAAATAAAAGGGGAATGCATTCTTTAATTATTTTATTCTTTCATATTTTTATACTATTGTAAATATTATATATAATTTATTAAAAATACAAATCCAAAATAAAAACCAATAAAATACAATAAATAAATAAAAAATATATAAAAATACAAGTAAAATACCTATAAGTATACCTACATATTATATATATCTATTTATTTAAATATGCAAATAAACTCATAAAAATTAAATAAAAGTATATTTATCTCACAAAATTAATTTATAAATTTATAAAATAAGAAAAATAAAATAATAAAATAAAAATATACAAAATAAAAAATAAAGTATACAAAATACATGTAAATACACTTATAAATACATTATAAAAATAAACCCATACATCAAAAAAATAAATAAAAATCATAAATAAATACTACATTATTTAATAAACATTTTATATTTATAAGCAAAAAATAATAAAATCATTTATTATGTTAAATAAATTATTTTGGAATAAATTTCCCTATTTTGTCCTGTAGTGTCCTGGGTGGACCAATCAGAACGTAGCCCGAGTTAACCTCTGGCCAACTGTCCCATCTGGGACCTGGCGCATCAGAACCATCTCATCCCCGATTTTCTTGCAATTTTCATGGGCGTCTCGTCCATCTTTCGACGTTGCTTCCTTCAGACAAAATGCTCTGTGATCATTGTACATCCATGCCCATGTGTTTAATCCCTTGTACATAGCCTAGATTCTCCGCTACGGCCCAGTCAAATAAGGGTGCCGCCATGTTTATTAATAAGAAGCCTCCGCCTCCTCGTCAATTTTGGTCAGTCTTCTCCAATTCTTTTCCTCGAATTCGGTCCTGGAGGTGTTCCTCGTGACAGGAGGACGCCTCCGACGCTTTGAATCGGTCGGAGGAGGGGGAGGTTACACCCAAGGTCGCCGCTCCGACGAGGCCTCTGCTCCCTTCCTCCTGGGAGGTACGAGCTGCGCATCTTTACTCATTTTAGGTAGATTTAATTCCTGTAGTTTTATTTATGCATTTAGATTAGTGGTTAGACTGTAGATTTAGCGTGGTTTGGGTGATTCGTAGTTCGCCGGAGCTCTGCTCCGGCGAACATATTGCGGTGATACTGACCTGCTCCGCCCTCGCTTCCACCGCCACCTTCTTCCCCTTTCATCTTCCCACGCCCCAGGCACCGTCACTCACCCAGGTCTTCACCGGATCTGGAGATCAGATCTCCATCCTTCACCCATCGCCGGAGATCTTCGCCCGAAGCCCCCCTCCATCCATTTTCAGTTCTAACGGGATGAGGCAGTTTGCCCTCATCCTTGTTTCATTCTGTGCAGGTACAAGGTGCTTTGAGGCACCTGGAGGTGTTCTTCGATGCACGCTGGAAGTACCTGGAGCGCCACCTCGACATCGACCTGGTGGCAGCACTCCGGTGACCTCCTGGCCAATCTGAGGCCTCCTGCGGTTAGCTGGAAGCACCTGCGACGTGTCGGGATCCTTGGGAGCAGCAAAGAGCGACGGGGGAGGGAGATATCACCGGATGAAGTTCGCCCAGGCAAACCTTCCTCCCTGTTCTTCCATATGCCCCCCCTGCCGTTGGATGAAGGAGGAGTCCCAGGAGGAAGTTCAGCCGTCCGATTGAACGACGCCTTCACCGTAGATCTCATCCACGAGATCTAATCTTGTGCGTTCATCGACGAATCGGTACGAGCCGCGGGATGAACACCACGTGTCAAGTGATCGAGATCCAACCGTTCGTCCGCGCGCACTTTGGGGGTAAATTTCACATACAACCCCCTAACTTTTTGAATTTAGTTATTAATTCTGTAAAATAAATATTTAGTGTAAATAAAAATGCAAATTTTGTAGAAGGACCCCCTGTACTTCCTGAAATTACTTTTTGGTCCTTCAGTGCCTCACGTGTAGTCCCACGTGAGGTGCGTGAAAATTGCATGTGTACCCAGGCGGATTCTGTTTATTGTAATATAGTGCTTAAAAATTAAAATAAATGTTTATTTCTTCTGGTATTTTTGCACAGAGCCCCCTGTAGTTATTTTATTTGCAAAAATGCCCCTGCTAGGCAGTTTTATTTTTATGCGTTGTATATATTTATTAAAAATATCTATGTTGCTCCTAAAAGTCCACAAAAATTACGTTAGATGCTTCATGTAGTGTACTTTCACGTCCATATTTTTAACATGCATATTTTGCATGTTACCTAATGGTAAAAAATTGAAAAAGGAGCCATTTTTGCACTGTCTAAATTATAAAATACAAAAAAATATAAAATATTTTTGAAAAATTCCAAAAATATTATATATGGTATATTTGTATATATATTGAGTCCAGAAAATGAAAATCCTAAAAATAGAAAAACAAAAATAAAAATTTCAAGAAGCTCCAAAATCCTAAAAAAATATAAAAACCCCTCAAAATACCAAAAATATGTTTTCCTATTTTATAATTATTTATATATTATTATTTCCGTATTAAAATTTATTTGGGTAATTTTGAGACTTATTTTATATTTTTAAAACTTAAATTATTTTCAGCCTATTTAATTAGTCTTATATTAGGGACATTTTTGAAATTAAAAATTCCTAAAAATTAATAAAATTCCAGAAAAATAACAAAAAAATTAGAAAAATATAAAAAGCCAAAACACAAAAATATTATATCTAGTATATATATTATTCATATAAATATATATCCTTATATTACTCCTCTCTCTTCTCTTATATATCTCTTTATATATATGTGTATATATATATCTATATTATATAATTAAAAATATAAAAAGAAAATAAAAATTATAAAATATAAAACAAAATAAAAATTATAAAGACCAAAATAAAATAAAAAAATATAAAATTAAAACCCACAAAAACAATAAGAATTGGACTTGAACCAAGAATTGAATAATTGCACAATCAATTCCATCACACAACCATTCGACTCCCAGTGTTCGACCTCTACTCATGCTTACACCTATACACATTTGCATGTAGAGTTATAATAAATTTTAACTCCACATTTTTGTTATTCATTGCATATATTTTATTGTGGGTTAATTGTTGATTGAACTGGGATTCTGTCTGAGGTCACCTCAGCGACTGTCGATCCGCCTTGTGGAAAGACACGACCTCGGCTTAATCTCTTTCATCATCGACCTAGTCATCGAGATGCCTAGGTCTCTGGGTTTAGGAATATAAAATATTTTCAATATTTTATTCTTTTTCTTTTATTTTCTTATTCTATAATTTTGGTATTAAAAACCATATTTTATACACTTTTTACATAATGATGCATGAATGATAAAATACCTAAATTAAGGGTATTTACATACGTTTACTGGGGTTTTTAAGACAAACATGATAAAATAAATATGATAAAATGGAGATTCATCATCTCCCTATACTTGTCTTTGCTAGTCCCTAGCAAACACTTATGCAACAAGTGAAGAAAAGAAAAAACAAAGAAAAGAAAAAGAAGAAAGATGGATTAAATTTATATATCAAACTTGTCTTCACAAAAGCAAAGTTTGGAGCTTAAGTCAGACCTTTGGAATTTTAGTGCGGGCAGAACCTTAATGAGAACCGGATTTGAAATCCAATAGCCTTCAAGAATCCCAAAACTTTGCTCAAGTCTCCTCAATAGTCATGTCAAAATACTTCAATTCATACGCAAACACTTATGACTATGAATCTGACTCGTACTGTGTAAGTGATGGTGGCTCTCCCCAATTGAAATGACAAAAAGACTGACTTCTCCAGTATGACAACCCAATGATTCTCCAATCCAGTAACTCTTTCCTCAAGGAGCGGATTACTCCCTTCTAAGTTCAAGTAACAACCAACTCAATAGGAGGGGGTGAAGAGAAGAATGGACGGTAGCCAGTGTAGCTACCAATTCTAGGATGCACGATCAGTGTAGTCAAGTCATACAGTTGCAGGCTCACATGATTTCACTTTGAAGCTCAAGCTTGCTTATTGACAATACACATATATACACTACAACATGCATTTTATTTTTAACATGCCTGTCCACTTTTTTGGAGTTTTTGCTTTTTTCTTTTTTTCCTTTTTTTGAAATACTATATACAGTAGTATTTACATAAGGAGTTTTTACTCTTGGTCCAGTAGACTATCCATCTTTTGAAACTGTATTATAACTTACACTCTCCTGTCTTCAAAACTCATAATCACCGGATGGGTACACTTCCTTTCCTAGAGGAAGACAAATGTTCCCACTTGTGTGCATCTCATACCGGCAAATCCAATCCACTCACCACTCCAACTGAGTTGAGCCAAGTGAAAGGTGCAGGTGTCCAAGTTAGGCCATTATCGACAAGAGCCATGTGTGTACTTCGAAATACTCTACTTAGGCAGTCAAGAGTCCATTGAACCAAGTCTCGTGATCCTTAACGAATTAAGTCAACTAGACCTGAAGTACCTAAATTCCAGCTCCTATAAAGTTCTTGTTAATTATGTAGATTTTAAGGTTCAACCAAGCTCCAATCTTCGGATTTTACTTAGACTTATTCAATCATCAAACTCAATCTGAAAAATATGAATGCTATGCCAACACAGAATGCAGAAAATATTTTGTGATGCAATTTTAAAAGATTTTGAACTTTTTATGGATTTTTGAAAAGATGATGCATATGTAATTTTTTGTATATTTCAAAAAGGATTTTTTTCAAGTGTTTTTGGTGTTTTAGTTTTGCAAATGTTTTTAGGAATTTTTTGAAAATAAAAGATTTTGGATAAAAACTGGGTACAAATATTTACACGGGGACGCATCTTATATTTACCAGAATTAGGATTTTTAAGAATTTACAAGGGGTAAGGGGTCGATTTTATAGATATTTATACATAACTTAATAAAGAATTTTAGGGTGATGTATGTATACCTTAAACTTATTTGAAAAAGTTTTTTCAAACAATTTTTGAAAACTATAGTCCAAAATATTTTTTACAAACACTTTTTACAAACATGTACACACATTTGAAAATCATTTTGCAAAGGTTTTCCAAACAGTGTATATGTATATATTTGAAATATTTTTGCAACCAGTTTTCAAATCATTTGCAAATAGTTTTTCAAATATTTTTATTTCACGCAAAGAAAATAATTTTTTCAAACAAAATGCCTTTACAAAGTTGAAAATATTAAACAAAACATTTTCCAAATAATTTTCAAAAGATTTTTCAAAAGGATTTTCAAACTATTTTTCAAATATTTTGCAAAAAATATTTTCACATGATTTATTAATTAGTAAACACAAAAAGAATTTGAGGAATACTAGACATCTTTTTTATTGAGGTTTTTAATGAATTTTATAGGTGTAATTAGCCATAATTATTAAGGAAAATAAGAAAGTACGAGTTACGGCTTAAAGTATATACGGAGTATATACGACCTCCTTATACTTAGCTTGAGTTGTGTCCTCATAGATCTGAGAGAAGAGGAGAATACATAACTCGTACCGAGTATAGAAAAGTCTAAAGAATAAAGAACGAATAAACAATGAATGAACGAATGAGAAGATGACCATCCCCCTATTCTTAGGATCAAATAATCCTAAGTATAACAGACTGTACACAAAGCAGGAAGGGTCAAGGGTGGGAATGAACAGATCGTACTCAGATTGTCTCTCCCTATACTTAGGGTAAGATATCTCTAAGTATAAACAAGAAGAGGAGACAATGGAGAGGATCAAAGTATAAAAGGAACTCGGGGTGCACACACCCCCTATACTTAGGACAAAGTACGTCCTAAGTATAGAAGACTGACAAGAAGAGGCGACACCTTTTTTGATAGAAAAAGAAAATAGGAAAGGAAAAGAAGAAAAGAAGAAAAGAGATGAAAAGATTGAAAAAGATAGAGAAGGATGTGCACATCACTCCCCCTATACTTAGGGTAAAAGAAGCCCTAAGTATAGGCAATAACATGAGTAATGAAACAGAACGAAGAACACTCGGCTTATCCACCCCCTATACTTAAGACAAAGTATGCCCTAAGTAAGGCACACACACGAGAATGGGGTGGATGCATAATATGGTAGAGGGACAGAGGGACACGAAGCGAATGTACAACAGGATGGATATACAAAGGATAACAAAGGTTGAAAGCAAACCTTCTTGCGGGACCGCTGAGGGATAGATTTGACAAGGTGCAGTTCGATATCAGGGTTCTCATATGACACAAACCGATCAGGATAGACACAATGAAGCTCCTCAATGGTCCATAGTGAAGAGGCACGAATGGGTGAGTGGAAGCAGTACGGCTAGGTCCAGCCTTGGGAGTCTCGCTAATGTCATCGCGAAAAAGGATGAGCTCATCATCAGAAGAAGTGTAGTCGATGTTGTCCTGCAATATCTCATCTAGATCAAAACCAAAAGGCACGAACTCATCAGTGGAAGTAATCGAATCATGTTCGTCCTCTACAGTCTCAACGAGATCATCATGTTCATCAAAAGGTCTGAATTCCTGAATGAAAGCAACAAGATCAAATTCGGCCTTGGTCTCATCAATATCAGCCCTCCACTCAATGGTATATATTGTGTAAATCTCGCAGATGTCATTAACACAACGTCAAGTCCTAGAAGAAGGAACTCCAAGGTCCATGCTTTCCAAGTCTTCCTCCTTGGAGAGGAATTATTGTGTCTCAGTGGAATCCAATAAGCAGCAAAAGTCTCTAATGATCTCATCAAGGTCATGGTCCTCGAGGTCAGCCAGAATAGGTGAGATCACATCAGGTGCAGGTCTCTGGTCAACAATTGGTACGGTGATCAACACTTCGCTCTCGTCAACAGGACGGAAACGAATCTCTCCTGATCCATAATCAATAACGACCCTCGCAGAGGCAAGGAATGGTCATCCCAAGATGATTGGAGAGTGCTCCCCTGTGGAGATCTCCATGGGCAATACGACAAAATCAACGTTGTAGCTCGTGCCTTGAATCGAAATGATGGCATTTTCAAGGATACCCTTCGCCTCTTGATAGATCCATCAACAAATTGTACTATCATCCTGGTTTTCTTTAGAGGCCCTAAGTGAAGAGATTATACCATCGAGAAGGGTAATATGCTAATCGAAGCACCGCTGTCTAGGAGAGTGTGATTACATGTGTGGTTAGAGATGGTGTAGCTAATGAAAGGTGTGGGAGTGTTCTTTTTCCTAGGAATGGGACTGTGTGTGATGGCGTGGGCACTGACCATGGTCAAGATGTGATACTCAGATCTGCTCCTCCGCTTTCTCTTCTTGGGAAGAGGAGTATATAAATCGGTCATGGCCTTCTGAAGTGGGGAACGGATGATCTCATGAATGGTAGCCACCTTTTTGTATTCAGTCAATAATTTTTTTTATTTTGGACCTCCTCCATACAAGGGACGAAGTCATAATCATCATATACACGAGGAATGCCAAGAGCAGTCTGTACATCAACATTCTCAAGGTCAGGGATGGGACAAAGTGTGAATGGCTATGTGAGTGAATTGTCTGACAAGGGCTCCCTCTCCTCACAGTCTGACTCGACCAAAGGTCTCCCAAAATCTTTTTGAATTTTTATATTTTTCTCATTTTTTGTATTTTTGACAATTGCAATCTCTCATGAAAATCCTCAAATGAATCCATATCCTCAAATATTGGAGTAACATTCTGGTTCTTGTTTAAACTAGTAAGATCATCAATCCTCGAATTCATTTTCTCCATCATTTGGTTCAAGGTCTCAATCGTGGAAATCATGAAAGGTGACTCTAACGGATCAGTATCGGGTGGATGTAGAGGGAAATGTGGAGGTGGAATTTGATAAAATTCCGAGTTCTAGATCTTTGGTTGAAGCGAATATGCACAAAAGTCAGGAGCAAAATCCTCCTGAAAAAAAGGAGGTGGACTGGCTGGAGTGTATGAGAGATCTACAAAGTTTGGATAAAAATAACTCCAATCAACCATCTCTCCGAAATAAAAGGAAAATGATCGGGAGAGCTCGATGGTCAAGTTAAGAGTAGTGTGAAGAAAGGCGCAAGTGCACATATGAGACCTAGAATACACACAACCAATCACAAACAAACACACACAAAACAAATCCTAAATTTACTACTCAACTCGGTAGAGACCGAAAAAGTTCGGTCTTTTTATCTTGTATGTTTTTAGAGTTAGGTGAGAAGTTAAAATGGTGTACAAACACTTAGGTTGTCTTAGATGGGACTTGGGCACTAACCTTAGTGTGTGCGTGAGCAAGTAAAATGAAGACAATGAGGGGATTACTCGCCTCAAGACAAGATTTTTTTGGGTCAAGTAATATTAACAGTCTCAATTTTATTGGTTATCACTTTTTTATTTTTAATGAGAAATGCACATGTCTAACGAGGAGTCAATTTTACTTAGCACCTAGGTGATCAAAATGAGAGGTAGAGAGGTGGAAAAGCAATGCAAGAGGCAAAACGATGATGTATGCTAAAGCGTAAATACTCACTAGGGGTAGGTATTGTATGGGTCCACCCATTTAACCCAACCAAATCGTTGAAAATGGATCAGAATGATTTGGGTCATTTGGATTTTGGGTCGGGTTGGACCCAAACCATATTCTTTCAATGGGTATTAGGTCGATTGGTGGGTCCAATGTCTCCCACTGAACCCACCCAAATAACCCAAACTATTTCTTCGGATGACAAAAGGTTTACTCACACCCAACCCAACCGATATGTACTTAATATATAATATCAAGAATTATAAACTCACATATATTTCTAATGTACAACTCGGATTCTCCAATCCCAGTATGAACTTGTAAACAACCTTGCCTCACTAAACATTATTTCAGTTGTTATTATTTGTTGTACTCAATATTTTTTTCTCTATCGTTCGTAATATTATCATTACATACTATAAACAACCGAGAGCATGCCTTATTACCACACATTTATGCTCCAATCTCTATCCACTTTAGATGACACGAATTATTTTTGAAAATCTCGTAATCTTAACAGAACAACTTCATATCGACTTGAATATATCCCAACCTTCTTCATCCATGTTGAACATATTCCTCCAACCTTCTATTTCTTCCGTATTGAGTTTAATACATGCTTATTTTGACATCGTTTTCATACATCATTGACCCTATCATTCCATGACCTTCAATTAATAAGATTTTTCATTTGGGTAATTTGATTTTCACCCAATCTAATTGACTCAACCGATCACCCAAACATCTCAACCCAATCTAATTTGGTTGGTTGATGGGTGTCATTTTTACAACCCAAATCAAATTTAACCCAACCAAATAACTCAAATCACCTAAACCTGTCAAATACCCATCCCTAATGCTCACCTTGCCTCCAAGACTACCTTCACATGTCCATTTGGGACATACACTAACAGAAGGATGCCCATTGGGTTGTGCAACGCACCTGCTACAATCCAAAGATGCATGTTGGCCATGTTTGTTGATATAGTTAGTAGCTTTCTCAAAGTATTCATGGACGACTTTTCGATCTATGATGACAACTTTGATCAATGTTTGAAATGTATAGATCGAATATTGAAAAGATGTTGCGAGTTGAATCTTGTGCTTTCGTGGGAGAAGAGTTACTTCATGATAACTGAGGAAATTATACTGGGTCATGTTATCTCTAAGCATAGCATGGAGGTTGACACAACCAAGGTGGATGTAATTTCAAAACTTGGGGCACCAACAAACTCAAAGCAAGTTCGGTCATTTCTGGGGTACATTGGTTTTTATTACAGATTTATCGAAGACTTCAGCAAGATTGCCTGACCATTGACTGATACTTGGTAAGGAGGTCGATTTTGTGGTCGACGACCAGGTCCTCCAATCCTTCAATCTGCTGAAGGATTTAATCACATATGCTCTTGTCACCCGATTGGTCTCTACCCCTTGAGATCATGACAGATGCTTCCGATTTCGCAATGTGATATACTGAGACAAAGATGAGATGAGATACCATTTGTAATTCATTACGCTAGCAGAACCTTAGATGAAACCCAAAAGAACTACACAGTTACAGAGTAAGACGGAGCATCTATTCAGGGTTAGGGTGTAATTCACAATTATAAAAGGGTTATTTACATAATTACGAAAGTATAGAAGGTTTATGGGCGTATATACCTATTATATAAGTACGTGTCTTTAGAAGGTAAATTAGATCATACAATTTGATTTAAATATGGAGAAGAGAGGAGAGACTCTACGCTTTACCTGTTAAAACAATCTTATGATTTCTTCGGCTTCTACAATTCAAAAAATGCTAATTAGTCCCAAAGGTAAATCAATACTCTTCTTACAAGCTTTTCCTACTTGCCATGTTATGTCTTTAAAAGGACTCCAACCCTCGACAATGGAGGAAGGGGAGTCAAGCACGTCAATCACGCATCTCCCTAAAGTTGACCTCACGCTTGAAAAGGTTGCAAGCCCTTGATGAATTGGCTCATCAAAGATAAGTTGACTCAAACTATGGCTGAACAAGCTTGTGAAATTTTGAAGCACTAAAAGATGTCTCACCCTCAGAAAAAAATATCGGACATTGTACAGATAGACAAAATGAAGGAAGAAGGGTTTTTTGAATATTGGAGGATGAAAACAAGATTCCATCTTCAGCAAAATAATTCTAAAATGTCTAATTAAATATTTAACTAATTCTTAGTTAAATGATCATCGATATAAAACGATGAGAGATGAGGGAAAGACCTAATCAGGCCCTAACTTTCTTTTAAATCTTTAAAGCAGAGCTTTATCCTTCCCTACTCGGGAGAGATAGTCAATGGGACCTGTTGTTTCTTTTGCATTTAGGACAATATTTATGTAAAGATGACAATACTTAAGGACTCAAGCTGATGCACCAAAGGCAAGGAGAAGGTGTATTTTGTGGTCCGTTCCCAGCCCAGGCCGACCCATCCTCAATTATAGCATGCTTCTCTTTCATTGCTCTTGTTGTTGATGTGCATTTTCTAGTTGTTGCTATTCATGCAATAGATAATTCCTCCGTTATTTCTCAATTGGAGCCCCTCCAAAACATCATCAAGCAATACAAAAACATGAAATGGAGTCCAACTGGGCTAAAAGAGGGAAGGGGAGGCACGAGTGGTGTATCTAAGGCCCGAGATTAAGACCCGCGTCGAATTTTGGGCTGGGTATTGAGCTATATATCGGACCACCATTCAGGCCGTATGTCGGGCCCCCAAAGGGGTCGGACCTTGGGCTGAGAAATTTTGGACCGAACATTTAGGCACAAGCCTGACCCAATGATCTTTTGAGCTTGGGCTGAGACGAGCTTTTTGGGCGGGGCTTTGGGCTGGGCTAGGTCGACCCAGCCCAATGCCCATCCCTAGTGGCATCACAATACTCATCTCCGACGTGGTTGCCAATCATGTTATGCATGGGAAGAGTCCAAGCTATCAATCCGTGCACCTTCTTTACACATGATGAGAAGAAATGACATAGCGTGATATTTTATATATTTGGAAACAATAAAAACTTCTTAGAGGTTTTCACTTATGAACATAAATATGCAACATTATTATTTCTGCAAACAATAATAATTACTTTCTAAGATAATTATACATCTGATAATTGATGGGCATACACAAGTTTTGAATTTTGAGTATAAAAACCATCCACGATTCACATTTTGAAGAATAAAGAACAAGATATTTACAATATATCAAATCTACAAAAAATTCCATTAATGTATAAATAATCGACACCTAATATCTTTTTACGTGATAAAGTATCTCAAATTCCTCTCTCATTTAAAAAAATGAAATAATTCCTTCATGTGAAATATTTGATTGACATGTTAGACCAATTCAAGTAAATGCCATACAGCTATTTGCTTTAGTTTGCCTGTTGATTTTTTTTTAAAAAGGAAAAGATCTAATTTCCATATTCACTCATAAATTGCACGAAAACCAATTCGAGTCTATTTGAAAGTCTGATGTCAAGGAATTTATCTCTTCTGTGTAAAGTTAAAATTGATTCAAAGGTCATTGAAGAAAAAAATATATGTACAACAGAGATACATATCCAAATGTAGCAAAACATTTCATCACAGGATGTAGTCAACGAGACCATGTGATTGCATCGTGATATTTTGTTATTCCTGATAAGTTTGTATAACTATAATTTATATATTTATTTTTTTTAATTTTTATATATTAAGAAAGACACCAATAATTAGAGATACAAATAGACGGATATGGATACAGATATAGATATTACCGTATACTTATCTGTTTTTGAATACGAATACAGATGCATATACGAATATTGACGGATATTAAAACTATCTAACCATATTCTTAAAAAATGGATACGGATGTAAAACGGAAGCTGATCACATACGAGTAATGTTAGAAATATTATATAGAATCGACTTAAATATATACGAATTGGATGGAAAACACATTATATGAATTTACTAAATGTGTTTGTATCATAAAATTTACACAAAACATGGTAAAAGAAGATATAAAATTATGCTATACATGGTTAAAAATAAATCTATGATTATATTTATATAAGAAAATAAATATACGGATACAAATACGAATGTTTGCGGATATCAAAATGATATCCATTTTAAAACGAATGCAGATACACATATCAAAATCTCTATAAAACGAATATGATGACGGATCGAATACAGATATATCCGTAACCATTTGCATCCCTACCAATGAAGCATTTTTTATCTTGAAGAAGAAGAAATAGAGTTTAATGGAGCTGCCCCCGCGCCGTTTTCGGCGTTTATTTTTTTTGAAAAATATCACCATGTACATTCATCCCTATATCCCTCCTATATGCCATTTGAATTTCGTCAGAAACAGAGACTCCTACTGCCTCCGTGCATACAATCATTTTTTAACGGTAACAAGATTTTTTAAATCGATACAATCTCAATGAAGACCATAGGAGTCTCTGTTTCTGATGAAATTCGAATGACACATATAAGGGATAGATGTATGAATATACATGGTGATATTTTCTAAAAAAAATAAAAAAATGCAAAAAATGACGCCAGATGGCCCATTAAACTCCAAGAAATATGGGACCCTAATTTCGGAGACAGCAAACCAGCGTAAATATCATCTAGTTACCCAAGCTAAAAGCTATGGAGACCGGGTTGCTCATCCGTCCGTTCAAACGTAATCCCAAAAGGCCAAGACGAATCGAGAACCGTCCATCGCGGGAGGGAGCAGCTGGTGGTATTTATTCCCGGAGCCGCGGTGGCTTCTCCGCTTCGCCAAAGGCTCTCCCTCGCCCCCTGACCGCCGCGGGGAGCTAAGTCACACCAGAGCAACGAGCCGATCCACCAACCCAAATAGGTACAGCCACCACCACAATACATATCAAACATCCACCGCCACATCCTCCCGTTCGATCTATCCATCCATCCATCTATCTGAAACTAAGTTATTATCATCTCTAGATGCCGTCTTCCTCCGTCCACGTTCCCAAAAAATACCTACTTGGATCGGGGGGATCTGATCCGCCCGCGCCACTCCTTGGATCTTCTCTAGGGTTTGTAGCTTGTTTTGATGGGAACTACCCGTGGATTTCTGGTCTGGTGGTGTCGGCCGTTCCATCCGATCTTCTTGTTTTTTGTTGTATGTGCCCAACTTATCCCTCGCTGGCCGTTTTCCTCCTTTGATTGCTATTTTCGTCAATCTCTTTTTTTCTTTTTCTTTCGGGGTTTCTATCCGATTTGGCTTGTTTGTGTAGCTGCACATGAAGCTTTTTTTTTGCTCTAATATTTTAGAGCTCATACGGGTGCCACCAAAATCACCAATGCCAATGTGGGTTTTTGTGGATAGTTGGAAGATACGTGTTTTTTTTTACGATTCGGAACTTTGTTGCTGGTGATTCATCATTTATATTTCTGCCCTATTGGCTTTGTAGGGTGGGTTATGATTCATGGTTATGCTTTTTTTCTGAGCAGTTTGGTGGTTTAGCTGTTCCATTGTGGATTTGTTTGAGCAGTTTGTCGGTGGCTTGGCAGTCCAGCTGTTCCATGGCTTATTTGTTTTTGCATCTCGGACATGTGGTTGTAATTGGAGTTCTCGTTAGTTCCTTATGCAACAGCTGATAATTCAGATCTACACTATAACTGTTCTTATCGTTAACAGCTTAACTGCAGCAAAATTCTGATGCTGTAGAATGCTCATATTCGAACTGCACAGTTGTAATCTGAAGAAATAATATAACGTTTTAATCTAATGTTGAAACAAAATCTCGATTGGTAATGTTGTGTGTTTTTCTGTTTCCATAATCAAAAGCTTGTAAATTTACCTAAAATCTTTGCTGACTAACATCCCTATTCGTGGCTGTTTAAGGCAAAAACTAGAGTTATTTTTATAGAAAGAAGAGAATTTGCCTTTAGAAAAGGAAAAAAAGAACAGAAGAAAATCATAAGGAAAAAAGAACAGAAGATAAGCATCAGAAGATAAGCATCTGCCTTCCTTTTCAACCGTAACCATTTAATTGGGTTAGCATCTGCCATTATACGTAGTTTTTTTTAATATCATGGGGGTGCTCAAGAAGAATATAGACTTCTTTGGGAGCAAGCATCTGGGGTATGCTTTTTTTGTTTCAAACACTAAACCAAAAACACCTTAAGAAAAGCTTGATGTTCAAATTTTCATTCTTCCCTCCTAAGACCTCTTCATAACACTAGCTTTCCATTAAAAGACTCTATATTGGGCTCATTTATACTGAGTGACCTAAATATAGTCATGGTTGTCTAGAAAAGATGTCGTGCCTCTAAAGTTACCTTTTCTTAAAGAGTCGGCACTGGCTTAGGTCTATTTTGGGCTCATTTATACCGACTGACTTAAATATAATCATGGTTTTCGAGAAAAGATTTTTTTTGAAACCAAAGTCGTCGAGAAAAGATGTCATGCGTCTAAAAGTAAATTGGATTTATCAAAGAAGACCAAATGTTTCTAACAGTGAGCATTTTTTGCTCTGCATTTTTGGTGCATTCATGTTTCATCTGTCCAATCATATATGCCCCCTTTTTTTGCATTTTGTGTGAGGATTGTGATTGTGTTGGATAATGCAACATTTAGGTATTATTTAGCATATCCAGACAAGGAGTTGCACCATGGCAGACAGCTCCTCAGCAGACCATGATGAACAGATCGATCTAGATGGAGACAATGATATTGAGGACATGATTGAAGAAGTAGATGGCCCTCATGACAAGGATGATGATTATAGAGATTCAAGGGACTATGGTGAAGATGGGAGTGATTCTGAGGGTGAAAGGCCAGAGAAGAGAAAGAAATCAATTGATGGAGCAGAAACTAATGATGCTCCTAGCCCTTTGATAGAGGAGGAACTTGCAGAAAAGAGTGAAGAAGATAAGCAGAAATGGGCCGAACTACTCGCACTTCCTCCTCATGGGTCGGAAGTTTTCATTGGTGGTCTACCTCGAGATGTTACAGAAGTAGAATTGAGGGAATTAAGTGAGCCATATGGCGAAATTTTTGAGGTGATACATGCTGAATGCTGGCAAAACTCTTCTCACAGAATGTTTATAAGATGAGTTCTATAATTTTTATGTGAAATGTCAGGCTAGGATTGTGAAAGACAAGGATACAATGGAAAGCAAAGGCTCTGCCTTCATCACATTCACATCAAGGGATTCAGCACTTGAGGCTGTCGAAGGGATTCATGAAAAAGAATTCAAGGTCTAACAAATATTGTTATATATGTTATGATGACAAAGAAGTATTGTGTTTGCTGATATTATTTATGCATCATATAGGGTAGAAATCTGCGCTGCTCTTTATCCCAATCGAAATACCGGTTGTTCATTGGAAATATTCCAAAGAATTTGGCAGATGAGGACATGAAAAAAATTCTGGAGGCAAATGGGCCTGGTGTTGAAAATGTTGAACTTCTAAAGGTTTGTGACTCTCCGTAATTGCTTGATTGTAGGGTATTTTTGCATAATGCTTGTCTGCTATCTTTTTCATTCATCTTTCTTTCTGTATTTCAGGATGTGCAGAATCCAAGCCGCAACCGGGGGTTTGTGTTTGTTGAGTATTATAACAATGCATGTGCTGATTATTCCAGACAAAAAATGTCTAATTCAAGATTTAAGATTGATGGTACTACTCCAACTGTTAGCTGGGCTGATCCTAAGAACAGCGAGACTTCAGCTGCGTTGCAGGTAAAGTGTGAGTTTAATTTCCATCGGTCAATTGAAATGTTTTCTGCTTTGGCTTATATGGTTTGGTTTTTCTCTACTTTGTGCTGTAAAATTTTCGTAGGATCTCTTAGTCAGGCAGGGTGGTACAAATATGTCAGCTAGCATATAGGGGTTATGGACTGGGATTTTACTAGTATATTTAGGAAGGGGGGTTTTAGCTTGTCCTGGTGGTGGCTGATAATTAGTCAAACATCCTTTAATATGTATCGTATCCATACACATGACAAAATGTAGATTTTGCTAGTATGTCACCAGCTTTGGTAAATGAAATATCGGCAACATGGTGTTGATATTTTGTCCAAGTTAGTAAAAAATGATGGAAATACATAGGAAGTTTGTTTTTTTAGAAATTAAGATATCCATTGTATATAATCAACAAATAAGATATAAATATACACTTATTTGCTAGAATATAGGTCTTAATACAAGTTTTCTATAAGAGGATAGGGAGCATGCACCCTGGTGCATGTAATTTTACATGCACCGGGGCCTATAACTTCCACTTTTTTTATTTTTTATTAAATAGAACCATGTATATTCATCTATATACCCTCCTATATGTCATTCCAATTTCGTCAGAAACATATACTCCTATGCCCCCTGTCTAGAATAGGTCGATTACAACAATTCTAAGACCGTTAAAATTACCTGTTCAAGATGGAGGGCATAGGAGTCTCTGTTTCTGATGAAATTGGAATGACATATAGGAGGGATATATAGATGAATATATATGATTCTATTTTTGAAAAAAAATAAAAAAGTGAAAGTTATAGGTCCTGGTGCATGTAAAATTACATGCATCTTGGTTCATACTCCCTATCCTCTTTCTATAATATTAAGTTACACCACACATGCTATCAATATGCAGAACATTTAATGCATGGAATTAGAATTTAAAAGTTTAGTCATGAATAAATAAGTCAAAATAAAAATTAATAAAAACAACTCATAATTCGTAACATCTTTAAAAATAAAAAGTACTCATACATGATTAAACTTAAAAATGATAAGTATCATAAGAACCAAGAAGATTGACCCGACGGATCCATTTGTCCTTTTTGCTCTACTATATTTCTTATCCTTAGTTAGTATCTATTTCTTTTCTCTATTTGGTGTATATATATTTATAATTGTAGTCCATGATGGACTGCACCTATACATGGTCTTCAATATATGTAATGAAACCAATTTTGGGAGAGCCTCGGTATGTAGTCAGCATGAACAACTTGTAGCTTCAAAACCACACAATGAAATTGATGGAGCATGAGCTAAAGGAGAAGGCATCTGTCGACGTTAGATGGGTGAAAATTGGGAAATATCCCATACCCTGTGCCATATCCTACACCGTTATGTGACTTTGGAGAGATATCGCCATAATTTTACTAGCCCAAAATATTTTTTATTGCCAAAAAAACTAATTACATTTGTAATGGAAACTGGAACAATATTTATTCATATTTATTTATTATCTATGCTATGTCCAAAGTTCTATGGATAACATGCCCCCGATATCGTAACAGGAGTGAAGAAATCATATGATTCATTTTGTTATTGTTCATGGGTCCATAATCATATGATCATATCCATTATTATATGGGTTCGATGTAGCTCCTTAGCATTCATCACTTAACATTGTATCTTCTCTAGCTCTCATGGATCTAAATGAGGATAATCAAGTCTTCCATATTGTATCATTGTATTATTGTGTCATTTTGGTGATGCGGTTGTTGTTGGTGCTGATGCGTGTATGTAGGATATGGATGGTAATTCATCAAATCTGCAGGATTTAGAGTTGGGAAGAACTCGTAATATAGTCGATATTTCTTGTCCTGTCTATAGTCCATCAATTTTGACCCCACCTGCTAATTATGTTCTTCAACCAAATATGCGATTCCATCGAAATAGCCTCTTGAACATCATCATCATCATCTCCTCTAATTGATTTTGACTTGGATGTGGCGAGCCCTCTTCAACCACATCATCTTCCAACCATCTAGCATGTTGTATTTTGACTTGATTTGGCCATAATCTTCGACATTTGCTGCCATCTGCGACAATTTGCTTGTTTGACCTTCATATACTATCATGGTCTCATCACACACATGGGCATCATTATCATCCATCTACTTTTGCATGGTGTCTTAATTTTATGTGAAGCTTGAATCTTAAAGATGTAGTCTTGCTTGTCATGCCTCTCCATCACATTCTTCATCTTCAATTTAAGATTGTAATGTGCATAGACATGATCATGCAACTTTTCTACACCAAAGAATTCTGTCTATTGTAGAGGATGAGATTGAATATTCTCTAGTTCTTCTGGCATCCTCCAACTGATACGATGTGCGACAATACCTTCACATTCACTTATCGTAAGTTAAGAGCATCTATTGCATATTGTTTCTACCTCCGTTACGCGTGAGGTTATGCATACGAGGAAGAGTGTTACATCGTCTGCTTATTACAATCACTTTTCCAAAAAAATCTAAAGCATGCCTAATATTTTATCTTTAAAATGATACTGCGACATACATTGATTATCAAGTAAAAAGAGATATATTAAGTAATAGGTAATTTCTTAACATGGTATAAACTTATACCTCGTCCATACATTTTGTTTGCATGTCTCTTAGTTTCACCAGTTTCTCAACCAGAACTTGGAGAGTCGTTAGGAGCTTCGAGTTCTAGGGTTATGCTTGTAATGGTACCTTTGATTTATTTAATACAATGAAAAAAATACATTAATCTATCAAAAATAGTCATGCTATGTTCATGAGAATTTGATACATTATGGCATTAACAATTTGACATATACATACACTACATACCAGCCTGATGAAGAGGGTGATATGACATTTTTGTCTAGTGGTCATATATGATGCCTAACCAAACTTTGGACCTTTTTCTGATGCTTTCCTTTATCTTGTCCCTCATCGTCTACTCGGCCTCGTATATGATCCTCATAATTGGTTTATTGTCAATATACACTATCCTTAAAGCGAGTGTCAGTGTGTCACCATTATGCTTGTAGTGGTACTTTAGATTTAGATAATACACTAAAAAAATACATTGATTTATTAGAAATAATTAAGCTAGGTTCTCGAGAATTTGGCACATAATGGCATTAACATATACTTACACTACATATTGACCCGATAAAAAGGGTGTGATGGCATTATTTTCTTGTACCTCGGAGATCTCAAATCCTTGAACAACCCATCTTCTTCGGCCTCACATTCCTCTTGCAAATCCGGAGGTCTCAGGCCTCACAATGTTGTCTTCGCACATGATCTTTATCAATGTTAGGAATCTAGAATGGTTATAAATGATCATCGTGATTGATTGTGTCTCATCAACCACATTTATGATGATCTTCCTCCTTAGTCCCAATATTCTTGAAGATAAGGTCAGTGCAATGTGCACATCACACGATGTTCAAAGGCTCTCATAATTTTTTTCTATTTCATGATCATCACCTTAGCATTTTAATTTCTGCTACTGTCATTCTGTGTACAAGTTTATGGTTCACAATCTAACATTCAGATCCATAGTGCAGAGCATGCCTCATGGCTGCTTTGGAAAACTTTCCTTTGATTTTCAAAGAATTTTTTTATCACAGAGAACAGTAGAGGCTCTTCTCGATTGACCAACCAACATTTATTTTATTAGTATTATCTCCATCAATTTCCCCATCATGTTGCAAAATAGATCCCAAGTATATAAAATAATCCATCTTCTAAATGTTATCTTCACCAATCTTCACCTTAATTCCTTCACCATTACTTTCATCAAAAGTACACTCCATATATTCTGTCTTAGCACTGCTTATACGGAATCCATTAGTCTCCAATGCACGTCTTTAGACCTCAAGCTTCTCATTTACTCTATTCCCCAGTCTCATCCGATTGCCACCTTCTTCAGTCGCCATACCTCCGACCTTCATGCAACGTAAAGTGGATAATAGGGCCTCATTTTTCTATTTTTATCCGTTAATTAGAGTCCAATTTTATTTACGAATAATTGAGTCATTGCAATTTTATTTAAATAAAGAGATCGTGTGTAATCTCGATTAATTAATTAGTTGGTTCTATTTAGCGGTTAATAGGTTGGAGCAGAGATTTAAATTTCGCAAAATTATGGTGAAATTTCGATTTCGACAGGGAGGGTCTTTTGAAACACATATATATGTCATTTTCCCGGATTCGACTGAAATAGGCCGAAATATCGATGATATTTCGACATTTCGACCCATATCGGTCGAAATTCATGTTTTCAGTTCAAAATTTCTCAAATTTCGACCGATATGGGTGAAATTTCGTTGATACCTATGTAAATCAACGATATTAACCATGTGGTCTTAATTTTAGTCATTTTACTAACTATTTACCAATTATTTATATCAAAACACATCATGATTTATATATTTTGTTTCAGGTCGGGGCGCTGCCCCTGCACCCTCGCAAGGGGGGGCCAATCTGGGCCCCTCCTAGCCCCCCCCAAGCTCGTTGACCGGGCAATGAGACCCCCGTTCTGGTAGGGTATGGTGCAACAGGGGGGATGCATACAATGTTTCTTCAACGTAGGGAGCTTTACCTCCCTTGTTTTGGCAATGGAGATGAAACAATTCTAGATTCTAGAGATCCACTATAGCTTCTTTGCTTCATTCCTTTTGTCATTTATCTTTGTAAAATATATCATCTTTATTGTAAGTCTGTAGATCGTAATTAATTACATAATTCACTAGAACTGTATGATATCTATCAGTCAACTCAACGATATGCCCCGATATGTGTGATATAAGGCATATGGATGAGAGATATGTGTGATATAAGTGTGCATTTGTTAGCTATTATTGTTTTAAGAACTTCGATTTAATGATATCCATTTCCAATATGTATCAATCAATAATCAGCCTTAACAGTGAAATGATCGATATGATCGATATGTGCGATATAAGGCATATGGATGAGAGATATGTGTGATATAAGTACGCATTAGTTAGTTATTGTTGTTTTAAGAACTTGGATTTAATGGTATCCATTTCCAATATGTATCAATCAATAATCAACCTTAACAACGAAATGATCGATATGATTGATATGACTGATATGTGCGATATAAGAGGCATATGGATGAGAGATATGTGTGATATAAGTACGCATTTGTTAGCTATTGTTGTTTTAAGAGCTTGGATTTAATGATATATATTTCCAATATGTATCAATCAATAATCGGCCTTAATAGCGAAATGATCGATATGTGTGATATAAGGGGCATATATGAGCAATATGTATGATAAAATTGTATATTTGTGAGCTATTTATTGTTGTAAATAACTTGAACGATCTTAATTTGCAAAAAAATGGTCGAAAAATGACTTTTTGAGTCATTTTTGACATTTCCACCGAAACGGTTGAATTTCCCTTTCGGTATTAGGGGTGATCGAAACGAAATCGAAATCTCGAACCTTGGGTTAGAGTCAATTAGGATAAGGCAGATTTGAATTTTGATTCAAATCAATTAGAGTCAATTCAATTTTCTTTCTAATCTTGTAATCCCGCCCCTCCTATATAAAGGGGATGGTAGTCTATTGTTTGGGGACATTTGAAGTTGAAATAAAAATTGAGATTTTATCTCTCTCTCTCTCTCTCTCGTCTCTCTCCTTCCTCATGCGATTTACGTGATTCTCGTCCCCAAATCCTTCGCATCCGGCAAGTTTTCTCCTCTCAATCCTGTTGGAGTATTTGGTAGTGCACCTATTGAGTTGTAGCAGGGTAAATGGATCCTGGAGAAGATCTATTTACCCCATCCTGTGTTTAGTCCCATACCGCCCAATGGTGGGACTTGGAGGCTCTGGGAAGGCTATATAAGGATCCACAGACCTCCTGTACTCATTGAGAAAGTCAATAGGCAGACACGCCCCATTTTAGGGCTTCTCCTGTGGTTTCATCCCGCTCCTCACGGAGTAGGGTTCCACGTAAAAATCTTTTGTGTTCTTCATGTTTATTTTTATTTCTATGCTCTGTTTATCATTTAGCTTCCGCAATGTTATTTTATAACATGGTATCAGAGCAGGTTGATTCTCGAAGTTTTTCGTGTTCTTAATTTTATTCGAGATTCGATATTGAAGATTGTATGTATTGCTGCGGCTTCTGATAAAGGCTTCATTGGAAGAGATCTATTTGCAAGGGTTCCACAAACCCTAACTCCGTGTGGCAATCCCCAACGGCACCAGCAAGCGAAGGCATCAAGCGGTGGCCCTCCAGATCTGATTTCGCGCTCTCCAGATCTGATCGTAAGTGGCGATGATCGTCCCAATTCTACTCGCGCATCGCCCAGGCGCACCTCTTCCAGTTGACATCTCCGGGAACCCTCGCGCTCAGGCCCCAAACCCTCGGCCCCCGCACACCTCTTGTGCCCTCCTCTCAAGATCGCCCTCTGCCTCAGGCGACGAGCCCCTTTGATCTCTCCTCCTGGCAAGATCAGAGCTGCGCAGCAAAAGTGTGGTGACGAGCCCTAGCCACTATCTCATGACCTTAGATCGTCCTGATCAACATGCAGCGCTACAGAAGCGCGCTCATCTCCTTCTCCAGACTCGCAGCGCATCATCTCTCCAAACATCTGCCGCATCCATCGCACGCGAGATTCGTCCAGGTGTGCGCAAATCCAGCCGCACAATCGAAGCAGAAACCTCCATAAGCGGCGCGCAGACAACCTTCTTCGAACAGGTGGCGCGCGTGAGATGCACCCTCGCACTCCCGCCAGATCTGGGGTTGCGGTGTCCATCCCCAAGCGACAGTAGCCTCGTCATCTCCCTGCAAGCGGCGCACTGTGTGCGAGCCCTCGCAGGAGCCCATGATGCTTTCCCCTCGGACGACGGCGCTATTGAAGAGAGGTTCCACGATGGGAACCTTAATAAGAGGAGTTTATTTTGGGCAAGTGCATGTGGCCCTGTTTTATTTAAAAAAAAGAAAAAAAAGGAAGGTGATTGAAAATTTTCGGGTTCCCATTGTGGGAACAAGGACAGGCAGCGCACATTGTATTCAGGGGTCCCAGCGGGCCCGACGGTTAAAAAAAATGTTATCTGTGTGAGAGCCAAGTGGGCTCTAAAAAAAAGAGAGAGAAAGAAAGAAAGAAAAAATGAGGTCGAGAATTTCGAAGAAAAAAAAGGGGGGAGATTCTTTCAAAAAAATTTGCAAAAAAAAAGTCGCGTACAAAAAAAAAGCCGTACGCAAAAGGAAAAATTGCAAGAAAAGCCGAAAAAACGGTTTAAAAAAATGTTTCGAAAAAAAAATGAATGTTTTGAAAGCCGACAAATGTGTAATCGGCTAAGTGGTGTTTGTTTTATCCCCATCATTATTGTCTTCTCCCAACTTGGTCGACGTACATGTTTTCCCGACAAGTATAGGAGAAAGGGGGAGTATATATGTAGAGTCACAGGTCTTGTATTTCAGAGCCAGATTCAGATGCCATCCATATTTTTCAGACTCTACAAGTTGTTCAGATGAAGAGATTTCATGCGCAGTTCCAGACTTGACGTTCAGATTCCGAGTCCCAGTTTGATGCGCAATTGTTCAGACTCGACAATCATTGTTTCCGAGTCTCCAGTTCCAGACACGCACGAGTGTGCGGTCAGTTTCAGATGAGCATATGTTGCCATCATTGTCAGAGGTCCCCATCATTCTTCTTGTTGTCAGGCCAGAGTTTTCATGTGAGCCATAGAGACTCCAGAGTAGAGGACCATTCCCTATGCCATGTTGGCAAGGGTTTTCATGTGGTATCATAGGTACATCAGAGCAGTGCACCATTCTCTGAGCCAGATGGGAGAGACCCAGTTCTCCGACGAGGAGACTTCAGGCGCAGTTTCAGACTCGATGGTTAGATTCCGAGTCTTCAGTTGACTCACACTCCAGCCCGTTCGTCCTCCTCACCTGCACGGCATGAGAAGCAACATCCTCGACTGCAGCATGTGCGCATTGGGTTGATATTGTCCGTAGTGTCCTGTAACGTGAGTTGAGTTTCTTTCTGTTTGTTTGTCCAAGCTGAGCATTGCATGCTCCAGCTTGAGGGGGAGTGTTGGAGTATTTGGTAGTGCACCTATTGAGTTGTAGCAGGGTAAATGGATCCTGTAGAAGATCTATTTACCCCATCCTGTGTTTAGTCCCATACCGCCCAATGGTGGGACTTGGAGGCTCTGGGAAGGCTATATAAGGATCCACAGACCTCCTGTACTCATTGAGAAAGTCAATAGGCAAACACGCCCCATTTTAGGGCTTCTCCTGTGGTTTCATCCCGCTCCTCACGGAGTAGGGTTCCACGTAAAAATCTTTTGTGTTCTTCATGTTTATTTTTATTTCTATGCTCTGTTTATCATTTAGCTTCCGCAATGTTATTTTATAACAAATCCCTTTAATTTTTTCTTCCACCATATTTTCCACCAATCAAAATTTATTTTCCGTCGTAAAATATTATCTGCATCATTTGGTATCAGAGCATGGGAATTTAATCGTTCTCACGATTCAACGGTATTATCGCATATTGGAAGATGAAGTTCGATCAAAACTGCTTATCTTGTGGCTCGTATGCACGTTCGCGTCAACAAAAATTCAAGCATCAACTTCAGACAAGCATCAAGGTTCAACAATGGATAGATTCGTGGTACAACATTGATATTTTATGGTACGAGTTGAAGAAAAAAACTAGCTATCAATGATGATCTGTTCGCTGTCCAAGCCGTTTTAGATGGGAAAAACGCGTCGATGACGACTCGTTCGCTGTGCAGGTCGTTTCAGGAAGGAACAATGATGTCAACGATGATCTGCTTGCTGCCCAGACCGTTTCAGACTTGTAGCCACCAGAGAACTCGACCCCAACTCTCATCATGGCCCCGCCGCAGCCTCCCATGCCTAAACCCACTACCCAAACAACCCCGACGAATCCCCTGCCCACCGCCGCCGACACCCCCTCTCGCCCCCACCCTCGCACCCTCAGCAACCCTCCTGCCCCATCGCCGCCAACACCCCCTCCCGCTGCCCCCGCGTGCCCCTAGGAGCCCCCAACCCCATCACCTCCTCCTACGCGACACCCAATATTGTCGCCACCGCCCATCCCGTCCTCCCCACCCCTCGCGCCATCAACCCTCCGCTCCTCTTCTCTTGCACCTTCCCCGGTCCCCTCCACCCCCAAGTTGTGCCGTCGGCCACCCCCTTCCATGCCATCATCGTCCCTCTGCTGTTGTCGCTCCCTCCCGCCACCCCCGCCCTCCGACTACTCCTCCTACCTCAACACTGGTACATGTCGACCCCATCGCCACCACCCCGTGATCGCACCCCCGCCCCCACCATCGGTTGCACCGCTCTTGTTCCCCCTACCCCATGCTGCTACCTGTTGCCCCCATCGCCTCCACCCCGTTGACGTTCCTCCCGCCCCCACCATCGATTGCGTCGCCCTTGGGGCCAAGGCCCTAAATGTCGGTTTCGGTCACCATTTCGGTGACCGACTGAAACGGAATTTCGGTCAAAATTCGATCGAAATTTCGGTTATTCGGTCATTTTTTGTACTAGGGCCTTCATATTTCGGTCATTTCGGCCATTTCGGTTGAATTTCGATTTCGACAGGATATCGATATTCGACAGAAATTCGATCGAATTCCATTGAAATTTGAGGCCATGCTTGGGGATGAACCCTCTGCCGTCGTTGCTACTCTCAGGTGATCGAAACCCTCGATGGGTGTTTTTCCTCAAAGGGCTTCCAATCCCATACGATCTGAGATTCGGAACCAATTTGGGGTAATTGCAGGGAAGGCCTCCCTTACAAAAGTTTTTTTCCAAAGGGGAAACTGAAAAGCTCCTCTTGCAAAGTTTACTTAATTAAAGGGGTACAAAAATTACACTCCAACCCCTGGGAGCGAAATACTTACACCAAGGTGCTAAAAGAAAGAAATCTAGGTGGTTTTCTCATCTAATTAGGATTAGGAATGTGGGTTTCACCTATTTAAAGACGCCGTGGCTTAGTTCATTACGTACATCTCCTTTCCTCTTGAATTTGTACCATTCATTTATGGATTCCCCAAAAGCTGAGATGATCAATATGAGGATACTCCGTCAATATTCTGAGCACTACATCAAGGGAGCAAAATTCACGTGGACACCGGCATTGGCGCCACATATGCTATTCCATCATGCAGTTAATAGCTCCAACAACTGCAACATATGAATTCCGCCATTTGCTCCACATCTGTTCTTTCAAAAGATGATCGAGGACATTGAAATCAAATCATCAAGTTTCGAAGATTAAGAAATTCGTCGGGAGACGAATTTTTCAAGCGGAGGAGAACTGATGCAGCGTAAAGCGGATAAATAGGGCCTCATTTTTCTATTTTTATCTGTTAATTAGAATCCAGTTTTATTTACAAATAATTGAGTCATTGCAATTTTATTTAAATAAAGAGATCGCATGTGATATTGATTAATTAATTTGTCGATTATATTTAGTGGTTAATCGGTTAGAGTCAATTGAGATAAGGTATTTGAATTTTGATTCAAATCAATTAGAGTCAACTTAAATTTCTTTCTTATCTTGTGATCCCACCCCTTCTATATAAAGGGGATGGTAGTCTATTGTTTGGGGACAATTGAAGTTGAAATTAAAATCGAGATTTTATCTCTCTCTCTCCTGCCTCTCTCCTTCCTCATGCGATCTACGCGATTCTCGTCCCCAAATCCCTCGCATCCGACGAGTTTTCTCTTCTCAATCCCTCTAATTTCTTATTCCACCATCTTTTTCACCCTTCAAATTAATTTTCTGTCATAAAATATTATCTGCATCAGACCTCCACCTCCTTCGGTTGTTGCACCTCCTCTGGTCGCGCCAGCGCCGTCGACTCCAAAGATAGGGTTTCCAACATTTGCACCTTCTCCGATCATTTTTTCACTTTTATTCATTGTTATCATGCTAGGTTTATATGAAAGGTGTGGATTTGATTTGTTATTTATATGGTATATTGCTTGGTAATATTTTCATGCGATCATGTCTGATTTTCATGCTATCATGCCATTTTTATTGTCATTGTTACCATTCATGCCAGATTTTCTTGCCATAATCCTAGATGTTTCCTCTAAAATGATAGCTTAAAAATTGGTGAAAAAAGGAAGTAGCTAGATTTTCATGCTATAATGCCATATTTTCATGCTATAATCTCATATTTTGTTTTGACATGTCATATATGTTTATTAGTTATTATTATGTAGCCAACATTTGTTATTATCTTGCTTATTTTTTCCTTCTTTTCCTTCAGTTACTTCTTTTTTAGCTTTTATAAAATTGAAAATCACTAAATCTATACAAATTTATGATTGAGTATATGTATAAAAATAATTTATATATTTAAAAGATAAAAATTCAAACTGATTAATGCTTGACTAAATCCGATTAGTTGCCCAACTGCTGATTAATCCTTAGTCAGTGACCCTTTGACTAAGTACCGACTGCCAACTTTTGCAACATTGGCTCTATAGATCTCCATTGTTCTCCTAGACAAGTGGATGGATTCAATAATTGAGCGACCTATCATGAATCCGAATTTATTTTCTTTTACTTTGAAAACTTGCCTCAACCTTCTTTCGATCACATGTTTCCAAATTTTTATAGCGCCACTCATTAACTTGTTACCTCTGTAATTTGAACAATTTTAAATATCTCCTTTATTCTTATAAAGGTACCACGATGTTTCTCCTCCAATCTTCATACATTTTCTTGCTTCACCAAATAACAATCATAAATTTTTTGTAAGGCTTGATCTCTAGGACGATGAAGCTAGAGTGATGCCACCTCAATTATTTAGGAAATATAAAGAAATTAAATAGAAGAAATTATGCTATCATATTATATCTAGGTTATATTTAATTTAAGAAACATTGTAAGAAATAATTTTGTCAAAGTAACAAATCTTTGGAACATTTATTGCTCTTTGTAGTCCATTGAATCTTTTTTTGATTATTTATAAGATTTTGATTTTTCCATGTGTATCTTGTAATTATTGTGGTCTTTAACAAGGTTCGCTTTCCTTTTTTGATTATTTATAAGATTTTGATTGCGATATTCAGTCGGTATGGTCACTGATTATTGATTAAACAATATGCGGGAGTTTAAACAGAAATTAAACGGGTTATGCGGTTTTGTATTTTTAATTAATAAAAATTTATTACATATATATCTAATTAAAAAAATATAAATAAATTAGAAAAATAATCATAGATTCACAATATAGATCAAACATTGTCAAATTCAAGAAATGTTTCATCCAAATTTCAAAATAGATAACATAAACAACTGGAATTCATAGCCAAATATCGAAATAGACAATATAAAAGCCTTGGATAATGATGATCCTTTGAAGAAAGTAAATCCATGTCCTGAAAAGGCTGTTTAAGGTCGTTTATGAGGCCTGCTCATTTAGGGACCCGTTTTTTATTAACGATGCGGTCGAGCAGCGCATGTGTTTAAACGACCGTTTAGACCGTTTTTGGCATCCCTGATTCTTAAAGATCATTCCTACCTCTTCACCTTCCTACCTCTTCACCTTCTATGTACAGGATAGTGTAATCCAACGAATTTTTTGTTGCTTGAGTGAGATTTAAATAGCCCTTCGTCGGCACTTTTGTATAGCTATGAATGTTGTCCAAAGTCTTCGTGTTTGGACAACAATAAATCATCTCTTTTGTTAAATTTTTAAAAATATTAAATCATCTCACATATAATGCCTAATCCTTGAATTTACGTACATTCTTTACACCCCATTTCACTTGTTGGAATTTGATACCGCCTTAGTTTACACACTATTTTTTTAGAACCTTGATTAAATTTCCTGCCTGTTATATTTTTAAATTCACTTGTCACCATTCAGCAACACGGTATACCTATTTTGGCATGGCAGGAATCTTGATATATTTTGTGAGCTACCACATTTATACTTGATTTTTTGTTGCAAAATTAATTAACTAGGTATACAATACTTATTCTCTGCTTGAATGTGCCAGGTGAAGGCTCTATATGTGAAAAACTTACCTGAAAGTGTTACAACTGAGAAACTGAAGGAACTTTTTGAACGGCATGGGGAGGTGACAAAAGTTGTTCTTCCTGCTCCAAAATCTGGGCAAGGCAAACGTGATTTTGGATTTATTCATTTTGCTGAGAGATCTAGTGCTTTAAAGGCTGTAAAGCCCAGCGAAAAGTATGAGATCGATGGTATGTCTTGATATGTTATTTTGCTGAGAGATCTAGTGCTTTATTCATTTTGCTGAGAGATCTTCATTTTCCCTGTTTATTTTGGAAAAATAAAAACAAGCTGCCATTTTTTAGCGAGTTATATCGATCATTATGCTAAATCATGAGTTATGTTTTGTTGTGTTAAATGGTGATTTCTTTTGTTGGTCCCGTATTTTTGCCATTATCCACTACTTTATGGGGCCGAACTTGTCAGCTAGCTGCTGTCTCATTTTCTTTAGTTTGATTGAAATAAAACAAAAAGATCATACCCCAATGTAATTATATTTCTTTATGAATTTGTGAGATTTTATGTTGAAAATAGTTTTTTTAAGGGCATTTTCTGGAAGCTGTTCTCGCGAAGCCCCAGAGTGAAAAGAGGGCGGAGTCATTTAAATCTGGTCTAGTTCCTCCCTATCCTCCACATTCTTATGGTTATGGAGCTGATCCTTATGGGGCTTATGGTGGATATGGAGGTGGTGGATATGGACAGGTTAGTTCCTTCAGTATTTTCCTGTTCTCTAATGACCATTTACAATATTGTACTGTTCTTCTCATCTTTTTAGATTGTGTTATTCCATGAGATGCTATGGTCAACATCTGCGAATAATAGATATTATTGCATTGTGGCAGCCTGTTATATTTGGCAGAGGGCCAATGCTATCGGGGATGAGAATGGTTCCCATGGTTCTACCTGATGGCCGTCTAGGTTATGTTCTGTAAGTGCATCTTTTGCCCATCTTTTATTGAGATGCTAGAAACTATTCTCTTGAAATTGACTTTTCGATTGGTTATTGGGTTTTATTTACAGACAACAACCTGGTGCTCAATCTTCACCCCCAGCCCCACCTCCTTATAGACGACATGACAGGGGTGGTGACCGGAGAGATGGAGATAGGGGTAGCGATGGAGGCCGTAGTCGCAGATACCGCCCATACTAATGATGGAGTAAACTGCAGCTTAGTAATGCGAGAGGAACTTTAGCCAACCTTTGCTTTTCATTTCCCCGTTGCTGCTCTGTGTGTTTGTATCACTTTGTGAAAGAAACAGGTAGAGATTGACTGCACGTTATGTGACACGAAACGCATATGTAAAACCTAAACACCTGATGCATCTGATCCAGTGCCAAGAAGCAGCAGCTATGGAACGGGTACCTGTATGATCCCACTAATTAACTTTGCGACTTTTGTGGTTTCTGCAGTGAGACACTGGTGGCTTGAGTGGTTCTAAACAAACGTCTTAGATTCGACAATAATTCGCGACAACTGGAAGGCAACAGTCTTTGCTTTAAGGTCTTTGTTTGTGATACCTTTTGGAACATAGTCCATGTTCAGTTCATGCGGGATTTTGAGAGTCGCTGATTGCCGAGGGGCCTAAGTGGAGGGAGGTAGAAAAAACGTTTTCTTTCTTAAAGTTGGAGGTGACATGCCTAGTGGTGCTCAAACTTAGATAAGATTCTTCTGCAATTATTCTTAGCAGTCATAACAAGTTGCCTTCTAGATCTCCAAAGAAAAATGGGAAATTATTTGGTACCTGTGGTCGGACACTAGTTTTCTGAGGTTGTGAGAAGGTTGCCGTCATGTTTTTGTACCCTTTATTTTTGTTTGGTACAATTGCACAGCGTTTATATTTTTTAGGAAGGTGCATGGATACAAGCATACAGTGTACATCTATCTCAGTATTTTGCTCAGGTGCATCCTTCTTTTTTGGAGTTTTTACCCGGCAGATCTTATAATCTTTGCCAATTACCTCTACGACCTTCGAAATATCGTAAATCCTCCTTGGATCTTGTAAACTTGCTAACTCTTACCCTATAAACCCTACGGTTAACCCACATCCATTTATCCGTTAAAAATAACCAAATTCCGTTACATTCTTTTATATTATATCTATTTTATTTGTCGAATTTACATCAATTGCCACTCCCTCTCACCCTCTTACTTTTCCCCAGCACCCACCACCTCTATTGTGAGCTTCCTTTCTCGCCAGCGGCAGTCGGTGCTTGGATGAAGTACGAGGTGCAACCAACAACAACGTGGCTGGGATTGGTCATCCTCACCTCCACCATCGCCACCATCTACCATATGTTGAGACTTTGTGAAGGATTGGGGTGTCTTCTGCAAGGGCTCGAAGAACTGCGTCCCCAGGTTGAAGCCTCCCCCCGGACCGGCGCCCTGCTCGAAGATCCCCACCTGGCCGGTCAAAGCCCCCCCCCCCTCCCTCGCACTGCACCGCACCGACCCCGCGCCTCTAACATGGACCATGCCCCCTCGCACCGACCCTCCTGCCCACTCGTGGAGCCCCCTACGCCTCTCGCACTGACCCCCCTCCCCCCGCACCGTCTCTCGCACCGACCCTCCCGCGCCTCGCGCATGTTGCTCGCACCTGCCTCCCCTGCGCCTGTGGCTCGCACCTCCCCGCAAAGCCTCACCTTCCCCCCCAACCCCACATGCCACCTCTCTTGGCTCGAAAGCCGCCCCCTGTCGGATTCGAGCTCCCCTCCTGCACCTCTCCGCCCCTACAACTGGGCCCGCATTGGTTCCGTCGTCAGTGGATTGGGGAAGTGAAGATGAAGAAGAAGATAGAAGAAGGAGGGAGGAAGACATGAAGAATTCCAACCGTTAGATTTTATATAGTTTGATTAACTCAGTTTTAACCCACTCAAGTTAGGCCAAGATGTGTCAATTTAACGGCAGGATTCGTGGGGTAAGACGGAGCAAGTTTATGAGGTACATGGAGGAATTACAATGTTTCGAAGGTCGTAGAGGTAATTGGCAAAGATTATAGGGTCTGTCGGATAAAAATCCCTTCTTTTTTTATTAAAATATTTTCAACCACCTAATAAAAATGTAACCATCAAAAATATGAAAATAATAAACCTAATTTACCAATTACCCTCCGATAATTTTCAAAGACCATTACAAAACAAACATGGCGCGTAACATGAACGGGACACGGTAACAGTCTCCGTCTCCTTTGCAACCTATTCTATATTAGCTTCATTCGTTTGCTTCAAAGGAATCTCATAAAGCAAAAGCAAAAGGCCCCTTTTCCACCCCCATCCCTCTCATTACCACGCACGCATTTGGCTCTCCACAAATACCCTCATATTCTTTGTATTCACGTACGAAATCCTACAAAGTTGTTCTTATTAACACAGTATCCCCCTGATTACGCCTATTAGACTTTGCACGTATAATAGCACAAGGGGGGTATTTTTGTACAAATCAAGATCATCAATTGTAGAATCTCGTGATCCATTGTAAGGTCTATTTTGGCTGGGAGTTATAGGAGTTGGGTTCTGAGTATATGGATTATAAAAAAAGAATCCAAGTTATCTTAACAAACGTGGGATTGTCTAGCAGCAGAGGGATTTCGTACATCCAAGCATCCAGTTTTTTTAAAAACATAGATAATGGTAAAAAACAATAATCCAAAAAGAGAGCGAAATAATTCAAGATCCATCAAATTAATTCCGGCCCATGAATTGAGAGGGCAAGTATTCACCAGACCCAAATATTTGTATGCAAATACGTTTATGACTTCAGGGATATATCTGCAGATGCACGGAGCGCAAAGGGCTCTCACATAACAAAAGATATTTAAAATAGCATAAATGTAAAATGTCCCCACAAAATTTAAACATTAAGAGCAGCCCCTCCCTTTCCTCCTGCACCTCACTCCACTGTCCTCACCGCCATCGCAATGCTCCACCTCTTGCTCCTCCTCCTCTCCACGGCTCTCCCCATCTCCTCCACTTCCCCTTCTCCTTGGAGCTCCCTCCTCTCCTTCCGCTCCGCCCTCCCTGCCGACTCCCGCCGCCTCCTCCCCTGGGCGGTGGACAACAACAACTCCTCCTCCCTCCACTGCCGATGGCTCGGCGTCTCCTGCTTCCCCCGCTCCCCCCTCATCCATTCCCTCAACCTATCCTCCCTCTCCCTCGCCGGAACCCTAGCCGCCCCCGTTTCCGCCCTCTGCTCCGCCTCCCTCCGATCCCTCCGCTCCCTCGACCTCTCCTACAACGCCTTCTCTGGTCCCATCCCCTCCGATCTCGCCAAGTGCCCCGCCCTCCGCACTCTCCTCCTCTCCGACAACCGCCTCACCGGCCACGTCCCTCCCGACCTCTTCCGCCTCCCGCACCTCTCCGAGATCGACCTCAGCTTCAACTCGCTCCGAGGCACGATACCGCCAGAGGTGAGCTCCTCCGTTGAGCTTCAATCCTTAGCTCTTTCCAATAACTTCCTTAGCGGGGAGATCCCCCCAGGGATCTTCCTCTTGCCTAAGATTAGGGAATTGTACATCAACACTAACAACCTCACTGGGAACTTGCCTGGATTTGGCATGAATTGTTCGATATCTGATCTATGGGTGCACGAGAACATGCTGTCGGGGCAATTGCCTCGCAGCTTGGAGAACTGCCACGAACTTACAACGCTCTTTGCTTCCGAGAATCGGTTTGGTGGGGTTATTCCTGACATCTTCTCTGGACTTCCTCAGCTTGAAATTTTGTATCTTAATGACAATAGGTTGATCGGGGAGTTGCCCAGGAGTGTTGTAGAGCTTGAGAATTTGAGCGAGCTTGTGGTGTCCGGTAACAACCTTAATGGCACCATACCTGCAGGGATTGGACGGTGCCGTTCATTGACGGTTATTGCTCTCTGGGGGAATAATCTGAGTGGCCGGATACCGAGTTCGGTTGGAGCTTTGGAGAACTTGAACAGCTTGTTGCTGTTTGGGAACAATCTTGTTGGGACGATTCCATCTGAGATAGGAAATTGCAGTGCATTGGTTGATCTTAGGATTCAGAGTAATCATCTTGAAGGGCCCATCCCTCGTGAGATTTACTGGCTTGCTAATCTCACGCATCTCTACCTTTTCTACAATAGGCTCGTTGGTGTTATCCTTCCGGATATAAAAAATATGAGCAGTCTGGTTGATCTTCAGCTTTATAATAACAGTTTAAGTGGTGATATTCCCACTGAGATGGCCGCTTTGAGGAATCTACAATATCTTTCTCTGGCAGATAATAATCTGATTGGGACCATCCCTCCCGATTTAGGTAAATTAAGCTCATTTGGTGGATTGGTTAAGCTAGACTTAACAGGTAATAAACTTTACGGAACCATACCATCTGGTCTCTGCCATGGGAATCGTCTAAAAGTTTTGACTCTCGGCAACAATCAATTAAATGGTACTTTTCCTGCTGAAATTGGGCTCTGTACATCTCTCAAGAGGCTAATTCTCTGCAACAATCTGCTGCAGGGTAGTCTACCGGAAAACTTAGGACACAATACTGGGATCTCATATATGGATTTAAGTAGGAATTTATTCACAGGGCTCATTCCTAAATCTATCGGCCTCTTGATGAATCTTTCTCTGTTGGATATTTCATACAACCAAATTGAGGGGCCATTACCTTCTGAGTTAGGTAATCTTCAGAATCTTCAAGTTTTACAAGTTTCTTCCAATAAAGTTAGTGGCCTTGTACCTTCGGAATTGGGCAATTGCACAAAGCTCTCAAGGTTGGACCTTGGCAATAATATTCTTGTGGGTGTCATTCCTCCAGAGGTTGTGAAGTTGGTTAACTTGCGCAACCTTCTTCTTCAGGGAAATCAGCTTGAGGGCGTTATTCCGGACTTGTTTACATCTAGTCATGATCTCGAGGAGTTGAAACTTGGGGATAATAGTTTGGAAGGCCAAATTCCTTCTAGCCTTGGTAAACTTCTTCAACTTTCTACTATGCTGAACTTGAGTATTAATAGATTATCTGGGAAGATACCTGCAAGCCTTGGGAATCTGAACAAGCTGCAGGTTTTAGACATATCTCATAATTCCCTGATGGGTGACCTACCACTGGAATTGAATGGCATGGTATCACTCTATTCTTTAAATATATCAAATAATCAATTATCTGGGAAGCTCCCTCATAGCTGGCTGAAGTTTTTGGCTTGGATGCCTGATTCATTTCGAGGAAATCCAGAGTTATGTTTGCTCGGAAATGATGAATATGATTGCCGGAAAGCAGCGATACTCAGAACGAGGCGACGCTTGATCATTGCAGCAGTATTATTCAGTGTTCTATTCATTATTGGACTACTCACTGTCCTCCATTTAGTATGGAAGGCCCGGCATATGTCTAGTTCACATCACCTTTTGGTGCATAGTGATGACACTTCAGAAGGCCTACCACTGGATCTGAAGTTTGAAGACATACTGAGGATAACCGAAGACCTGAGTGAGAAATATGTCATAGGAAGGGGAATGCATAGTACCGTTTACCACACTGATGTTGGTGCTGGAAAATATTGGGCAGTGAAGAAGTTGAGCCTCTCAGAGTCTGGTTTTGCTCGTGAGATGGAGATTTTGAGCTCAGTGAAGCACAGGAACCTGGTAAATATGCTCGGATATTGTGTCAAAGATGGGTGTGCTTTCATTATCTTGGAATACATGTCTGGTGGAACCCTGTTTGATGTGTTACATCAAAGCAAGCCATGCATTGCCCTGGATTGGGGTGCTCGTCATCGTATTGCTCTAGGCATTGCTGAGGCATTATCTTACCTTCATCATGATTGTGTGCCCCGGATCATCCACAGGGATGTAAAATCAAGCAATATCTTGATGGATTCTGATCTAGAGCCCAAGCTAGGAGACTTTGGAATTGCAAAAGTCTCCAATATTTCAGAGGAAGATGACAATATTTCATCCATTGTGGGTACTCTAGGTTACATAGCTCCAGGTCAGTTATCCTTTTCATTCCCCTTTGCTTTAGTATGTCAACTACTACTATTAAATGTCATATATTGTAGTTAGTGGCATTTTAAACCTGTTTCTGAGCTGGACTTTATTTTTGTTAATTTATTCCAGAAAATGGTTTTTCTGCAAGATTAACTGAGAAGTGTGATATCTATAGCTATGGAGTTGTTCTATTGGAGCTTCTTTGCAGAAAGATGCCAGTTGATCCAAGCTTGGATGAAGGTCTTGATATTGTTAACTGGATAAAAATGAAACTGCAAGAGGATGAGGAATGCTGCCCATTTTGTTTTCTTGATGAGGAAATCAGGTATTGGGTTGCAGAGGAGAAAATAAAAGCTGTCAAATTGCTAGACTTGGCACTTTCATGTACAGAATTAGCATGTGAGGCAAGGCCTACAATGAGAGAGATAGTGTGCACTCTTATCAAACTGAATGGTTAATTCATTTGTCAAATTTGTCATGGCTAAAATATGTCCAAGAAAAAATGTGAATGGCATCGTGCATAACAGATGGAGAACTTGGCTATAACATCTTGTACCAACAACAAGACTACATCAACTGGGTGTATATTGACATTTGTTGCTAGTCATGTTTCGATATGAGAAAGCTCCTCCAGCATCTGGAATTTATATGGCAGTGCTAATAAAATTGTGTAGGGTTGCATGGCAAGAGTACACCAAGAAGTATAAATTTTCTCAATAAGTGGTTATGTTTGGAATAAATCGATAGAAATAAAACACCTCTGGCGTGGACATCTCAACATAGCTTTTCTCTGCATCTTCTATGAAAGCAAATGGCTGATGCTACACAGCAGGAAGTATCTCTGACTTGAAAGGAAGCAGCTGTCCCTGATCTACAAGGCTTCTTGGATCTGCAACTTAGTTTGGATACTCAGACATTTGGTGCAAGGCATTTTTATGCTGTTGCTACCTGCTGGCTTCTGAAGCGTGGTGTTCATGTTTATATCTGCTTATTGGCTTTGTGAAAGGTCGGGCTACATCTGTTGGTTCAATCTTGTTATAGCATTTGATCAGGTTTGTATAGTATGCACATGGAAAATACCAAATAATAATTGCGGAGATTTAATAACTGCTTGCTTGGCTGCAGGAGGCACTTTTGACGGAATATGCTGCCCAAGATATACCCCAATATTCTTTGTCAGCATATGCCTTAACTTGCTTTCCTCACTGATAGTATCTGTCACCATCACCCTTTTCTTCAAAGTTTGGCACAACTACTGCAACTTTTCGGCTAGAATTCAAGTGAGTGTCTACTTCCTCTTCATGCTTGTGATTGATGTATGAGAATTCAGTGTTTTATCATTATAATGTAACGACCCCGGATCCGGGTGACCAACGGAAGCATTAAAGAATGCCACATCAGGTTTGAGGTGTTACTTTCAAATATTAATCCATTTTTGGATGGTCCTCTTAAGGAGGCCCATCTCATTGTTTCTAAAAAAAATTCAAATCCATTATTCAACTAGGGCCATAAAGAAAATAACTTTTATTGCTCCTATAAAAGTTACAAGACTACAATGTATTACATTTAACAAGTATTAGAGAAAACTTGAACTACAACAGATAATATGATTTTTAGTCTTCGCTTTTTTGCTTAACCAACCTCTCCCACCTTACTCCTCAGATGTATCTGTGGCAGGGAAAACACATGAGAGGCAAAATGCTCGTAAGCAAAATTGCTTAATATATCATAAACATATAACAAAATTGACAAATAACTTTAAGAGAAGGTTGACAATAGCAGTAAACTTATCGAAGTTTCATTTGTAATTTTTTTACATGTATACCTTCATGAGAAGAATGAGCAGAATGAAAATAACAGCATCATTATGTCCATAATCTAATCAGAGTTTCATGTGTTTTAACTTATATGCCTTCATATTCCCATTTTCTATCGATATTACCCTCATATTCAAATGGGCTGCATTTTACTTACCACTTGCACACATGGTCAATCAAAACAGAACATAACATGATGACAATAGTTGCTTAGTCAATTGTGGATTTTCTACCAGGTTCTACTGAACTCGACATCCCTGGAAGGTGTTTCCCTTTAGGCAAGATGTCCCTTAGGACCCGACAAAAGGACTTTAGAGGTGGCTCTCATCGTGGCGTAGCACTTAGCTCCGTAAGCTATTGCAGTGTCATTATTTATTCAGATTTCATTTTTTGAATCATGAACATCATTGGAAATAATTAATCAAGAGGATTCGCAACATAAGTAAAAATGATATTTCTCCTTATATTATCAGTATATGATTTTATATCACATATATCCTTGTTTTTTCTTGAAAGGCCATATATATCCTTGTTTATTTGATAATAATACATTCGGGCCCATTTTAATGATCTCTACAACAATTTCACTTATTTTTATATATGTATACATGATCGGGTAGAATTTCTTTATCAATAATATGATCTAATTATACACTGTTAAGGAAAAATCGAAGAGTTGTTATTCCTGGGATTCCTAGGCACTCTTATTAGAGGAGAGACCTATGGGTAAGTTATATAAAATGAACATAAAGAAATAAAATAACGAAAAGGTACATAGGAATATAGAAATATCTCTACACCTCCTCAAGATGGAGCATAAATGTCAATCATGCTCAGCTTGGAAGAAACTTCTGAAATGGTCCTCTGAGCAATGCTTTGGTTAAGATATCTGTCGTTTGCCCTCCTGAACTGACATGAGAGGTAAAAATCAAACCCTTCTGAATTATATCTCTAGTATAATGGCAGTCTACCTCAATATGCTTCGTTCTTTCATGGAATGCATGATTATTTGCAATGAATAAGGCAGTATGATTATCACATTGTAACTGCATGGGTAGAGATACATTTATATGCAAATCTGCTAGCACTGCTCGAACCCACATCATTTATGTGCTTGCTTGTGTCATAGCCCTATACTCAGATTCGACACTTGATCTAGCTACAACCGTTTGTTTCATGCTTTTCCAAGAAACAAGAGAATTGCCAACAAACACCACGAAGTCTGAAGTAGACTTCCTATCCTTAGAACACTCTGCATAGTCTGCATCATCACATGTAGAAACAGAAAGAGTTGCTCCTTTCCTGAATAATAATCCTGCGCCTGGATAAGATTTTAGATATCTCAATATCATATATATGGCATCCATATGTACCTGTCGGGGTTGCTCCATGAATTGACTTACCCGACTCACTGCAAAAGAGATATCATGTCTCGTGATAGTAATATAGAGAAACTTTCCCACCATCTCTCCATATCTTATGTCTAAGGATTTAAATGTCGGATTTCGGTTTCGTTTCGGTTATTGACCGAAATTTCGATCATTTCGGTCGATTTCTGAATTAGGGCCCCCAAATTTCGACCGATATAGGCCATTTCGGCCGAATTTCGGTCACCCATCAAAATCGGAATTCGATCGAAATTCGGCCGAATTTCGACGAAATTTGATCCCATGCTCCTGATGACCTCATCTGTATCATCATCATGCAACTTCATGCTAGGATCCATAGGAGTAGTAGAATGTCGACACCTAATCATGCCCGTCTCAAGAAGCATGTCTGTAACGTACTTCCTTTGGGTCATCACGGATCCTGCGCATTCTAGCAAACTTTAACTCTAAGAAATATCTTAGGATGCCAAGAGCTTTAATAACAAACTGATGACCCCGAAATTCTTTTGCCGTACTTATCCTCTATACATCATCTCCTGTAACGAGTATATCGTCAAAATAAATCATGATAACAGCAATACCTCTGGTTGTTCTCTGTACAAATAGTAAATGGTCTGCATTTGACCTCTTGAACTCCTGCCTTTCGATCAAGTCCGATCTTCTGAAACCATACCCTTGAACTTTTCTTAAGACCATATATTGTCTTACGAAATCTACAAACTTGCTGACACTCCCCTTCGGCAGCAAACCTCGAAGGTTGTTGCATGTAGACTTCCTCCTATAGATCTCCATATAAAAATGCATTCTTGACATCTAGCTGAAACAAAGGTCAATCACGTGCCACATCAACTGGAAGGACACGTAGAGTTGAATGACGAGCAACTGGAGAGAACGTGCCCATATAATCCACTCCATAAGTCTGAGTAAATCCTCGTGCCTCCAATCTTGCCTTGTATCGATCAAGGCTCCCATATGCATGATGTTTAACAGTAAATGCCCATTTGCAACTGACAACAGATGCTCCAGGAGGAGGAGATGCCAAACTCCAGGTACCACGTGATTGCAGGGCATTCATTTCTTCCTCCACAGCTAAACGCCAACGACTATCCTTCAAGGCCTCCTGATAATTTCGTGGAATGTCCACGACAGATAGAGCAACTGCAAATTTTTGGAATTCCCCGGTCAGACGATAAAAGGAGACCTGGGAAGCAAGTGGATAGGAAGCACATGTGCGTTTTTGCTTCCGAATTGCAATGGGTATATCCAGGTCATCAAGAACCTCCTCCATCCGTGGGCTATTTCTTGCAATGATCCTTGCATAGATACATCTCCAGACCCATCGTTAGAAACATTGTTATCAGAACAAACCTGAGGCATGTTGGATGACGGGAGATGATCATGAACAGAAGCAAGCCGACATGTATAGAATTTTGGTAATGATGGAACAATGGGCACATGCACATGTGTAGGAGGTGGAGATGGTGATGATGGTGGTGGAACAACATGCATTGACAGAAGAGATGGCATACTCGTAGGAGAAGGTGGCATGTAAACCTCATCATCAAAGTCTGATGAAGTCAACCTGTCACCTACAGGGGAAAGATACATTACAACCTAAAAAAATGTGACGTCATCACTGATGTAATATTTCCTGTGTAATGGATCATAGCACCGGTATCCCTTCTGAGTCCTGGAGTACCCAAGAAACACATATTTGATAGCCCAAGGAGAGAGCTTGTCAAGACCCGGAGCCAACTGGTGGGCGAACGCAACAAAGCCAAAAACACGAGGGGTAAGTGAGAACAACTCTTTCTTAGGAAAAGCTATGAAGAAAGGAATTTTCTCACCCAAGATAGATGAGGGAATGCGATTCACCAGATAACATGCTGTAAGAACGGCATCACCTCAAAATGAATGTGGAGCACAACTCTGGATGAGAAGAGTCCCAGTGATATCAAGTAAGTGGCGATGCTTTCTCTCTGCAACACCATTCTGTTGAGAGGTTTAAGCACATGATTTTTGATGAAGAATACCACGAGAAGAAAAGAAATGTGATAGAGCACATGTATAGAATTCCAATCAGTTCGTATAAATTTCATTGAGGAAGAGAAATATTCTACACTTCATTGATAAAGGTTTTGATCACATCCCCTGCTTCAGCTTTATTCTTCAATAAAAAGGCCCATGACAAGCAGGAAAAATCATCAACAACAACAAAGTAAAACATGTGTCCCTGGTGAATAGGAATATGACTCAGATCCCAAATATCAACATCAAATAACTCAAAAAGGGAGCTATTGTTCCAACTTTGACGACTAGGGAAAGCAGACCGATGATGCTTTCCCAACTGATATGCCTCGCACTGGAAGGATGAACCCGGTGAAATCTGCGACAAAATATAACACATCTTCTGGAGAGGAAGGTGGCTGAAACGTAGGTGTTAAGTGAAGGGAGAGATTGATCCTATTGAATGAGAGGATAGGTCTGCATAGGGAACTCGGATTATGCGATAAAGACCACCCTTCTCACGACCACATTCAATTACCCTGCCCGTAAAAATATCATGAAAATAAGAGACGATGGGTCAAAAATAGCCTGACAATGCAAATCCTTCGTAATCTGACTATTGAACAACAAATTAATAGAAAAATCAGGAGCATGTAGCACATTCTGCAGACACATCGAAGGCGTCAAACTAATCTCCCCCTATCCTGTTATCAGGGAATGAGTCACATCGTCTATCACGACAATTTGCCCTGGAGAAACCTGTCTATATGTTGTAAACTGATATCTGTCTCCGTATGAGTGATGGGTTGCCTCGGAGTCCATAATTCACTATGTTATCTCAGATCCATGACAAGATGTAAAAGCATAAGTACTATCTGAGGTGCTAGCCATAGCAGAAGTACTGGCAGAAGCGGAAGCTGCTAAATTTGAGTGGCATCCTGGAGATAGTGAAGAAGAAGGAGGCATGATATCCTGCAGTCTGGCAACAAAGTCATTAAACCTCTGATCTGAGGTAGGAACAACTCGAGACTCAACCTACTCCGCTACGCGAACTGATGCTGGAAAACCATGCTTGGAGTAGCATGTATCCTTTATATGACCTGGATGATAACAGTACGTGCAGGGCTGATGAATGTGACCTCTACCACAAGGTCCGCATCTATGAAAAGAAGAAGAGCCTCCTCTGCCTCTGGAGGCTACCATTATCGAAGAAGTCTATCTAACAGTAGTGGACGGAACATTGATCATGCTAAGTTTGTGGAAAGCTTCTTTCATGGGGGGAATAGTAGCATCATCAAGAATTCGGGAGCGAGCATCATCATATTCAGATCGAGGGTTGCTAGGAATACACCAATCATTGTAGCATTCCAATATGTCTTTTGCTGCTTTGGAGTAGTCGTGAGAGGCATGAAGCGGTGGAGCTTCTCAAACATCTCACACAAGGATGTATACAATGAATGAAGACACGGCCCATTCTGCTTGATAGTAAATATATCATGCTGGAGTTGGAAGATCTTGGTCTCATTCCTCGTTTGAGAATAAGTTACTGCGAGGATGTCCCACATCGCCTCAGCAGTGGGCTGATGTAACACATCATTGACGATCTCTATCGTCAATGTACTTGAAAGTCAAACTTTGACATATGCATCATCCGCCTCCCACGAGGCGTTAACGCCAGTTTTCTCCACCGGCTCCTCCTCGGTAAGAATATACTTCTTATCATTAGACTTCATAAGGTTCATGAACTGCATAGCGCAAAGCTTATAGTTCATCCCGTCCATCTTGACAATAGGCGTCGAACCTCTGAAAATGCTTGTGGCAGGTATGTCGACTTTGTTTTCTGACATATTGTCGGATGAAGATTACTAGAGTTCTGTAGACCAAAGAATATGCATATGTAGACTTATGCACCCAAATCCATCAATCCAAAAAGGACCTTGATACGAGCGAAGAGGACCGTAGGCCGAAAACAGAAGGGGACCGACAACAAAGGGAAGAGACATCGGCGACCAGTGTCTGCGACCCGGGCAATTGGTGTCGGCGATGACAGGGCCCGCTTTGCTGCTCGACGGAGGCGCGGCGGGTATGGGAGAGTGGCGGGCGGTCGGGAAGGCGGGAGCGACGACGACGACATTGGGAGGAATAGGGGGTGTGGGTTGAGGTTTAGGGTTAGGGTATGGAGTTTCGTCTAGGACCACGACTCTGATACCATGTTGGGGAAAAATCGAAGAGTTCTATATTCCTGGGAACTCTAGGCTCTCTTATATAGATGATAGACCTATGGGTAAATTACATAAGATGAACATAAAGAAATAAGATAACGAAAAGGTACATAGGAACATAGAAATATCTCTACATATAGTATATCAGAATTTCATTGGACAACATGATGTTAATCATCGATCAATAATGCCCTTCAAGGTCGATGTTTTACAGACCACATCTTGAAATTATGCAATTATATAAGTATAATTATTCTGACATAATAAAATATCTTGCCTATTTAATACATCCGACAAATAAATAAAACGTGTGCATGATTAACAAATGAAGTTGGAAAATGGAGGTATTCAAAAAGTATAATCATACCCAATTTGAACCTTCTCTCTCTCTCAAACACACACTCTCTCTTCTCTTCTATCTCTTTGTCTTTCTCATTCTGTCGTTATCTCCCTCTCGTCTCTTACTCAATGGCTTTCATCGATACCTGTCTCATCCCTATTTATAGTAAGGTAAGAGGGTTGGGCCTTGGATACGTAGGGAGGGGTACATGTTTCTCATTCATCCCACTTTCCATGCATGAAGACACGACACCCTTTCTCTTATTCATTGTAGATTGCCACGTCCATGCAAGTAGACACCTTGCGATGACAACATTTCTTCTTCATTTATGTTCTCACCATGCAAATATTTTGTCATAGTTCCATTTTCCTTTCTTTTTTAAAGTTATGGCTTGTTACAATCTACCCTACTTGAAAGAAATTTCGTCTCGAAATTTACAAATCAAAGGTCATACCAAAAAGTTCAGGGCATTTGTTTCGCATCTCTTCTTATATCTCCCAAGTAGCTTCCTCATGCTTGTTATGTCTCCAGAAGACCTTAATAATAGAGATGGTACGCCGTCTCAACTGATTTTCCTTCCCATCAATGATCTTAATTGCCTTCTCTTCGTAAGATAAGTCTTCTTATACTTCGGGAATATTACATGTGATAGATCGGGTATATATTTTCTTACCATTGAAACATGATTCTATGAAACATATCATGTAGATTCTTGAACTGAGGAGGAAGATCAACATGATAAGCAAATTCGTCAATCTTCTTGGTGATGAAGAAAGGACCTATAAATCAAGGGTTTAGCTTTCTTCTTTTCGTAAAGTAAACCACTCCACGCATATATGAGACTTTGATAAAGACCTGATCTCGTACTTCAAATTTAGGATCATGCCTTCGATGGTCGGCATAGCTCTTCTGTCTGCTTTGGGTTGCTAACAATTTCTTCTTGATAATCTCAATTTTTTTGCACTATCTAATATGATCTCCGATCCAAGTATTTTTCGTTCGCCTACATCATCCCAACAAAAGGGAGATTGACACGATCTACCATATAATCCTTCATATAGGACCATCCCAATACTATCGTGAAAACCATTATTATATGCAAATTCAACTAATGGTAGATGGAAATCTCAATTTTCAGTGAAATCCAGTGCACAAGACATGAGCATATCTTCTAGTGTTTGAATAGTTCTTTCTGACTATCCATCTGTCTGTGGATGGAATGACGTGCTGAACTTTAAGTTTGTGCCTAGAGCATTATTCAAACTCTTCCAGAATCTGGATGTAAAGCATGCATTCCGATCAGAAACAATGGATACAAGTACGCCATATGACTTCACTATCTCATGGACATACAACTTAGGTAGACTCTTATATACTGACCAAATCGTATGGGTAAGAAGTGTGCTGATTTAATCAGGCAATCTATGACCACTCAAAGGGATCGTATTTAATACCTTTCGGGGGAGGCAAACCCACTACAAGGTCAATAGTGATATGCATCCATTTCCATTATGGAAGGTCCAATGGTTGGAGCTTCCCAGCTAGCTTCTGATGTTCGATCTTCATTCGCTGACATACGAAACCTCTAGAGTCAAATTCTGCAATTTCCTTCAACATATTTTTCCATCAAAAATTTCTTTGCAAGTCTTTATACATTTTCGTACTCCCTGGATGAATGGAGTATATAGAGCTATGTGCCTCTTCCAAAATATCTATCTAAACTTCTATATTATTAAGAAATCATAATCTATTCCTAAATCTCAACCCCCACTAACTGTGATTGATAACTTTTTATTAAGTTTCTTTGACGATTCAATCATCTGTGGTAATTCAGGATCATCTTTTTGGGCTAACAATAATTTCTCCATTAATGCTTAGTGAATTTGTAATCCTACCACGAAAATATTTCAATTGTTATTTATAGAAAGTTTCCACTGAATAAAATCCTCGATAAGTTTCCATTGTAGTCTCATACTTGCAAGCTTAACATCTCATTTTCTATTGAGCGCATTGGCAACCACATTATTTTTTTCCGAATGAAAATCCAAGGAAAAATCACAATCTTCTACTAATTCTAGCAAACGTCGTTGTCTTATGTCAAATCCTTATGCAAGAACAAGTATTTGAGATTCTCGTGGTCAGTGAACACTTAGAAATTTTCTCCATATAGATAATGCCTCCATAGCTTTAAAGCGAAAACGACTGTGACAAGTTCCAAGTCATGAGTAGGATAATTATGTTCGTGAATTTTCAATTGTCGAGATACATAAGCTACGACCTTGTCATGTTGCATTAGTACATCACCGAGTCCAGATCCGAGACATTAATATGTACTGTAAATCCTCTAGTTCCTGATGAAAATGTCAAAATTGGAGTTGAAGTCAACATAACCTTCAAATTTTGGAAACTCTCCTCACATTGTGAAGTCCATGTAAACTTGGTTTCTCTTCTCATTAAATTTCTCAAAGGCAGGGCTATTTTTGAGAAGTCCCGAATGATACACTTATAGTAATCGGTCAATCCCAAGAAGCTACATACTCATGTGACTATCTTTGGCTGATTCCATTTTAGAACAGCTTCAACCTTTGACGGGTCAACAACTATGCCATCCTTAGATGTGACATGCCCAAGAAATATTACCTTATCAAATTAAAACTCGTATTTCAAGAATTTGACATAAAGTTGGTGATGTCTCAGAGTCTCTAATACTAACCTCAAGTGTTCCGCATGTTGTGTCGTGTTTTCGGAATAGATAAGGATGTCACCGATAAAAACTATGACAAACTTATCAAGAAAGTCACATAATACCCTATTCATGAGGTCCATGAAGGTTGTAGGTGCATTGGTCAATTTGAATGGCATTACTCGAAATTCGTAATGTCTATATCTTGATCGAAATGCAGTCTTTAGTGCATCCATTGCATTAATTCTTAGCTGATGATAACCCGATCTTTAATCTATCTTTGGGAAGATAACAACCCTCAATGATTGGTCGAACATGCCATCTATTCGAGGTAAAGGTTACTTGTTCTTGATGTTAATATGAATCAGGGCTCAATAGTCAATGCAAAGTCCGAGAGTCCTATCATTCTTCTTAACAAAGCATAAGAGTGCCTCAAGGATAGACACTAGGCTGAATAAAGACTTTCTCAAAAAGTTCATCTAGTTACTTCTTAAGTTCTGCTAATTCCACAGGAGCCATACAATATGGAGGTTAGGAGATAAGAAATGACCCCGAGATAATTCTGCTAATTCCACAGGAGCCATACAATATGGAGGTTAGGAGATAAGAAATGACCCCGAGATAATTTCAATACTGAAGTTGGTTTTTCTAGAAGGAGGTAAACCATGAAGGTCTTCTGGGGAAATACATCAGCGTACTTCTGAACTACAAGTAGATCCTCTGTAGAAATATGTAGAGTATCCGTCATGTACAACCTTTTTATATCATCAGGTGTACCTTCATTATGGAGATAAGCATTTGTTTGATGGGTTTTTTTGAGCCTCTAATCAAAGTCTCAGATTCGCCGGGTCTACAGAGTATGGCTTTCTTTTCCGTACAGAGAACATGTGCATAGTTCTCATATAGCCAATCCATTCCCAAAGTGACATCATAATAAATCATTTCAAGAAGAACTAGATTTGTAACCGATAACTATCTTCAATTTCAATGAGTTTCGTATGCAAGAAGGATCCAACCATGTAAATTTCACCCATCAGTGAAGTAACAATCACTATGAATGGCATTTTTGTAGGTTGTAGTTCAAGCACTCTAGCAAATCTATTAGATATTAATGAATGTGAAGCACATGGATCATAAAGAACTCTAGCCATAAATTCTGAGACAGAAATGTTCCTTCTATAACTTGATTAGGGTTTCCTGATTGAGTATACAAGTCCCATAACTTTCTTCTTTGGTTTTGGAGTTTTCATCTGACCATCACTTGGTTTCATCTTTGGGTAATCACAATGAAATGGTCCTTTTGCCCATACCTTAAGCATGCATTGATCAATTTGTAACATTTGCCAGGATGTCTTTAGAACAATGAGGAGAAATAGAAAAAGATGTTCTATCAGTAGGCTTGATCTTGTCCTCACCCTTGCCATAGTATCCGATCTTTTTTTAAAAGCTTTGAAAATTATCATGAGGCCTTTTTTGCTGATTTTTAGTCAGCTGATATTCCTCGTCAATTGTTGCGGCTGCATTCATTGCCTTGGCAAGTGTCTCCTGCGCGCTTCCTAACACTTTTGCTCGCAAGTATATTCTCTGTCTCATAGCATACTTCTTTGATCTTTCCCATTCAGTTTCACAGATTCTCTTACCATATTTCTCCAGATGATAGAATTGAGCAATATATACCTCCATGCTTAATTCTTTTTGCTGCAGATCAATAAATTCTTGTCTTCTCTTCTTTACCCTAGCACGCATAGGGATAAAGTGGTTTGTGAAATGATTCATGAATTCTTTCCAGGGCGCAATTTGTTCATCTTGGAAATAAACTCCCTTACAGGTTTCCCACCAGTCTTCCGCTTTGTCTCGCAGCACGAACATGGAAAATATCACCTTTTCATTTGGACAGTCTAAAGCGCTAAAGGCCAATTCAATTTCCTTGACCAATATTATGCTTTTTCATGTTTCGATTTTTCATTATAAATAGGTGGATCAAGTTGCAAAAATTTCTTCAGGGACTTTTTCTCCCTTCGCTTGCTCATATGTATTGCGAGACATCTCCCTTTCTTCACGTGCTAACTCACGTTCCATCTCAGTACGTTCCCGTTCTTCACGGAGCCTTTGTCCCATATCAACCATTAATTGCATTTGCTGATATTGGGGATTCTCTGGCTCATCACTAGTAAACATAATCTCACATCCAGATGCCGTCTGGAAATCATGAGAGAAATCTAGGTTTAATGATTGATGTAGAAATCTCAATATTTATGAAATCGGCCGCACATGTTGCATATGCGATCGCATATGCCCATGCGACATGCATACCGAACCAGTTATATGAATCGGTGCGTTATGTGTCCTGTTGAGGGAAAATAAATGATTGATTTAATGAGAGGCCATAGGGTTCTCTTATATAGGAGAAGAACCTATTGGACAAATTACAAGGAGATAAAAGGAAATAGAAATAGAAAACAAACAATAATAAAGATAACTAGTATCTCAACACCCCCTCAAGCTAGAGCGTAGATATCGATTGGGCTCAGCTTGGAACACCATCTCTGATATGGTCCTCTGGCTAGGGCCTTTGTAAGTACATTTGTTGTTTGGTCTCTAGAGCTGACATGCATAGTAGCCTTAAGACCCTTCTGTATCATGTCACGAGTGTAGTGACAGTCCACCTCTATGCGCTTCGTCCTTTCATGAAAGGTTGTGTTGTTGGCAATGAAAAGAGTAGCCTGATTGTCACATTGGAGGTGCATGGAAAGAACACCTCTATAGTCAGGTGAGTAAGAACATATCTGACCCACATCATCTCTGTGCTAGCCTACACCATGGCTTTGTATTCTGATTCAGCACTTGATCTGGCAACCACAATCTACTTCTTACTCTTATATGAAATCAGAGAATTCCTATGAACACAGCAAAACCTAATGTAGAATTTCTATCCTTTAGATACCCAGCATAATATGCATTTGCACATGCTACAACTGAAAGAGATGTGTCTCTGCTGAAAAGAAGTCCCATACCATGTGAAATCTTTAAGTATCTTAGAATCATATGGACTGCATTCATATGTGTCTGTCTGGGTTGCTCCATAAACTGACTCACTTTGCTCACGACGAAGGATATATCAGGCCTGGTAATAGTCACATATAATAGCTTGCCAACAAGCTCTCTGTACCCGACTCCTCAGTGTCATTATCATATAGCTTCATGCTCGAGTCAATAGGAGTAGTGGCAAGTTTGCAATCTGCCATGCATGTCTCTAAAAGAAGATATGTAACATACTTCCTCTAGGTCATCACAAGACTTCGTTGGTTCCAGGTAAATTCCAGTCCAAGGAAGTAACGTAAATGTCTAAGGTCCTTGGTCACAAACTGTTGACCTAAGAAGTCCTTGGCACCTTGAATGCCCTGCTCATCATCCCTTGTAACAATAATGTCATCAACATAAACAAGAATGACAATAGTACCTCAATGGGTCCTCTGCACAAACAAAGAGTGGTCAACAGTCAATCTCAAAAACCCTTGCTGCTCTATCAAGTCCAAGAGCTTCTGGAACCATGCTCTTGGACTCTGCTTAAGGCCATAGATAACCTTGTGTAGCCTGTAAACCTTCTGACACTCCCTCTCAGCAGCAAACCCAGGAGGCTGTTGCATGCAGACCTCCTCCTGTAAATTACCACAGAGGAAAGTATTCTTCACATCAAGTTGATAAAGGGGCCAATCTCCTGTCACAGCAACAAAAAGTAGAATGCGCAGAGTAGAATGTCTGACAACTGGAGAGAAAGTATCCTGATAGTCCACCCTATATGTCTGGGTGAACCCATGTGTCGCAAGTCTCGCCTTGTAGCGATCCACGCTGCCATCCGCACGGTATTCTATAGTGAACACCCATTTGCATCCCACAACAGATGCATCAACTAGAGCAGAAACAAGACTCCACGTATCACATGACTGTAGCGTAGCCATCTCCTCCTCCATGGCCAACCTCCTCCGACTGTCCTGAAGAGCCTCCTAATATGTCCGTGGTATCTCCACGGCTGATAGTACTAAGGTATATCTCCTAAAATCCTCTGACAGCCTGCTCAAGGAAACCTATGCTACAAAGGATAAGCAACACACTTGCGTTTCAGCCTACACAGAGCAATCGATACATCAAGATCATCTGCCAAATCTGTAACCTGTGAGTTCCCCTCTTGAGAGGACACATGCTCATCCTGTATGGAATCCTGCTGCATAGACAACTCAGTAGTGCCATCAATCAAAACAATGTGCTCATTACATACCTAGGACGTGCTGGATGACGGGCAAGACCTGGGAGCAGGGGGAATCGTGCAAGACTTGCGAGTAAAAACATGTGGCAAAAACTAAGTCACAGTAGAAGGTGGAGCCACATGAGCATGTGTATAGGCATGAGTAGGTGTAGTTGGTGGTGGTGGTGGCTGAGGAGGTGGTGGTAGAGCAGGAGTAGAGGGAGGTGGAGGAATGGCAGTAGGAGGTGAAGGCATGTAGATTCATCGTTAGAGTCAGACGGGGCTAGTCTGTCACCTGTAGGAGAAAAATACATAACAGACTCAAAGAAAGTAATGCCAGTACTGACAAAGTACTTCCACCTTAGCGGATCAAAGCAATGGTACCCCTCTTGGGTACAAGAGTAGCCAACAAACACACTTGGCAGCTTTAGGAGAGAGCTTGTCACGACCTGGAGAGACATCATGAACAAAAGCAACCGATCCGAACACACGTGGTGTTAGGGAGAAAAGATCCTTCACGGGAAATGCAATTGAGAAAGGAATCTTCTCTCCCAACACAGATGAGGGCATGCGGTTCACCAATAACGTGCAGTAAGGATAGCATCGCTCCAGTAAGAGTGGGGAGCACGACTCTGTATCAACAAGAATCTGGTCACATCAAGTAAGTGACGATGTTTGTGCTCGGCAACACCGTTCTGCTGGGAAGTATAGGCACATGAGGTCTGGCAAGGTTCGAAATCTCGATTTCGATCTCGTTTCGGTGACCTGGAAAACCGAAATTTCGCCAAAATTTTGGGAAATTTCGATGATTTCAGTGGAAAAGTTGGAAAAGGCTCAAAAATCCGATTTTCCCAATTTTATTGTAAATTTCGATATTCCAAGTTATTAGAACAATAAATAACATACAAATACACAATTATTTCACACATGTTGGTCATCTATACCCCTTATATAGACATATCGGTCATATCGGCCATATCGGTGATATTATTGTAACATTGTTAATACATAATAAAATAGAGTAATAGTCTTACAAGTTACACCAAGTGAAAATTATTAAGAACATGCATATTAATGATCAATGCAATAAAAGATTAAAATATAGTACCTGGTGACATGTTTTGTTCAGAACCAAGAGTTCCGCGGTGGATCTGAATGCCCCCCCTTCCTTGTTGTCTCTCATAACGCATCGCAGATTCAATGAACTCGCAGTAGTTCTCCCATGTCATGTACGAGTACATGGCCATGTAATCCATCACATACTGCATGTATTGGTGGTCATCGATGCCTATGAGTATCCCGAGAAGAGGATAAGCAACACTGGATCCGGTATCACGAGTGGCACGACGAGGCTGCGAACTACTGCCCTGAGATCCACGGGACGACGACAACGGAGTAGGAGATCTCTGCGGAGGAGGAGGAGGAACTGGCGTGTACTTAGGGAAAAAACCGTAGCTGTCACCCCCAATGAAGTTGCCCTGGCTCTGCTCAGGTTGGCTACCTTGGTAGTTGTCTCCGATGTAGCTACTGTATCCCCCATACCCACTGTAACCATATGAATATGATGGAAGTGCATACTGAGGAGGAGGAGGAGGTCCTGGTGGAGGAGCTTGAAAGTATTCTGGGAAGACGCCAAATGATCTCTCATCGTGCGACGATCCATCTCCGCCTAAAGCACTTGGTGCTCCTCCGCGATATGGGCTGTCAATGTCCATGAAGCTCAAAGAACCTACAGATGATGTCAAATCGTCCATGCAGCTGTCGGTTGGACGATGGCCTCGACCGTACTCGTAATTCGTAGGCCCTGGACTCGGACTTGGAACAAATTGCCCGTGTGTGTTCCGCTGTCGCTCCATATATTCACGTCTTGCATGTAGCCCTTCCTCAAGTCTGGTATCTTGTGGTCCACGACCACTCCCTCCTGACCCACCTGAGTTTGTCTCCCCACCACCACCAGGTCCACCACGACCAACATCATCATCTCCACTGTCATCCTTTGACTTTGATTTGGATTTGGAGCTACTCGAGAGAATTTCATCAACAGCCGCATCAATCGTGCCCTCCAACCCTCCAACAGGGTCTGTGATTTGCCCGGATCTTGCCAAATAGTCACCTACGTATGCTCCCATTTGCTGGCTTATGTTTCCATTTGGTCTTCCACCTGGCTGATCGAGAACGGGGGCACCATTGGAATCCATCCACCTCTGGAGAACGTCTTCATCAGCATCGTCATCGTGCATCTTGAAAATGTATGCAAGATCAATAGGGTCCATATAGTCATCTTTGTCTTGTCCCTCCCTTGCATGTTTCAATTTCAGCCTCAAGTTGTAATGCACATAGACAAGGTCATTGAGCTTCTTTTCTCCCAACATGTTCCGTCTCTTGGAATGGATCAAATTGAACGTGCTCCAGTTCCTCTCACAACCGCCAGCAGATGTGGTTTGAAACAACACTTTCACTGCCACACTTCGAAGGTTGGGAGCTCGTCCACCCATCCCACATCAATGTCACCCCGTACTCTGGCCATTCCTCCTCAACTCGGCGATGTACTCATTCATCTCCTCTTTCTCCATCCCCAGATATTTGTTCATGATCTCGTAGAATGTAGGAGCCTTCACTCTCGTTCACGCTGCAACGATCTCATCAATGGCATGCTGCAGAATTGGCCCGTCTGCAATGCTGCTGATGGCTTTTCCCACCCTTTCTCGTGCATTGGTGAACATTCCCTTCACCGTTTTCTGTCTCGGATCCTTGCGTGCCTTGTATTGCATGGATCCGCTCCTCGTTAAGAAGGGCTCAATTCCCTTCCCCTTGTGTTTCTTGGTGGGTGGTGGTACTGGTGCGCCTCCAGAACCACTCCCACTCCTACCTGCACCGTAGAAGCCACCCCGTGCACCACCGAGTTCTCTCCTCTCGAACTCGCTCCTCAATGATTCTTGTGTAGCCCTTCTGTATGCCCTCCTCTCCGCTGCAGTCTGAATGTCGGCGGGGTATACAAAATCATCGTCGTCTGAATCAGAAATGACGTTGAATTCTTTCTCGAACATGAACTCCTTCATTTGTTCTTCCCTTCTTACCCTCTCCGTCTCCTTTTCCTTCTTTCCATCCAAGATCGCTTTGACCTTGTCCCTCACATCTTTGGGACAACGCGTGCACTTGGCAACATTCTTGTTGTTGCCAACAAGATGTTGCTTCATCCTTGTGATCCCGCCTCCTCCCAACTTCTTCCCACAGAAATTGCATTATGGCTTTGCCTTATTTCCATCAGGAGCGGGGGCATACCTCCAGCCAATGTCCCCACTGAAATCGCCCCTCTGAACATCAGAACTGTCAGATCCAGAATCAGAACCAGAATGTGCCATGGTGATGATCGTCGAAATCTGCGAGGAAATTCAAGAACAATCATTAAGTTGGCATACAATGCGACCGCTTATGAATATGCAAATTATTTTATGTTTTAAATTTCAGAATTATTATATATTTAATTTTTCTAACACCAACTATTCCGATTTACAGAAAAAGGGCCTTAGATCTATACATTAGGGTCTTAGATCTACCAATTAGGGGACCATTTTCAAGAAAGACTACCTAAGTGACACAAAATATGAACAAAAACCTAAATATTTAACAAATGATTTTCGGATTTTCTATATTTTTAAATTTTATTAATAAAAAATTCCTGATTATGATTTCTACTTCCAAAACTTAAGATCCGAATATATAATACCCCAACTCATTATCGTTCCACATTAAACCTCAAAAGCCCCAATTCCTCTAACATAGATCCAACAAAATGTTCTCCAACTACGTTTTAGTTCATGTTAACTTCAGATTCGAGATACCATGTTCATAGCTAGCACTATTGTGCAATAAAAACACAAAAGCTCTATTTTCGTCTCCAAATTTAAAGCTATGTCTGGGAAACCTCTCAAAATAAACACCATGGCAAGCTATATCAACATCTTAACAGTGAAACCCCTAAAAAATTATGAATTTGAAGAAGAATTATCCTAATTTGGCTGACCTCGAATGAAGAAGAGCTTGGAAGAGGAAGGAGATGCTTCTGCCTGAACTCGGTCGAAATGGGGTGCTTTCGACCGAAATTTCGGCAGAACTCGACATATCGATGTATTTTTTAATGAAAGATTCCATATGTCGGCCGATATCTCGAGTTGAGCCGAAATATTGTCGAGATCTTGCGATATTTCGCTCGAAACCGTGGATATCGATATATATAGTAGTTTCGAAAGTCCGGACCCGTCGAAACCGATATTTCGACGAAATTTCGTCGAAATATCGCGAAATTTCATTCCATGAGGTCTGGTGAATAATGCCAAGAGATCTAAGAAACTCAGAAAGCTGCAAGGTGCAGAATTCTAAGGCATTATCAGTGCAAAGATATTTGATATTAGCAAAAAATTATTTATTTCATTAATAAAATATTTGATCAAAGATCCAACCTCAACTCAGCCATGGCCGGTCCCAAGCCCGGGTAAATGAGGAGGGTTGCGCGTTAGATAGCCGACAGCCAGCGCAGGAGAGATAAATTCGTAAATAGTGTTCTTAAATTCTTTTAAGAACACTATTTATGAATTTATCTCGAAACTGTTCAGGTCTTTTAAACATGGATTTAAGCAAACATACAGATTTCGTTGGGGCCTTCCCTACTTGCGACGCGTTGCATCGCCCGAATGCAATGAAAAATTGGCAAGGGCCGCTACATCGCAGCCTGGATGTAGTTCAAAATTTGCAAGGGTTCTCGCATGAGGAACGCATGCGGGTAAATAAGTTAGTTCCGCTGCATCACCGCCCGGATGCAGTCCAAAATTTGCAAGGGTTCTCGCATAATGGACGCATGCGAGTAAAGAAGTTAGTCCAAAAGAGATTGCAAAGGAAGTTACGGATTGGTAGTTGGAATATCGGTACTTTAACTGGAAAATTGATGGAGATAGTGGATACAATGGAAAGAAGGAAGATTCATATATTATGTCTTCAAGAGACTAAATGGGTTGGAGAGAAAGCAAGGGAGATCGAAAAGATAGGCTTTAAACTTTGGTATTCAGGTAAAGATAAGGGCAGAAACGGTGTTGGAGTGGTTGTTCATAAAGATTTGAAGGATTGTGTGGTTGAGGTGCAAAGATTTGGGGATCGGATTATTTTGCTAAAGTTGGTGCTTGAAGAAGAAATTCTGAATATCATCTCAGTTTATGCACCACAAATTGGTTTAGATGAAAGGACTAAACAAGCTTTTTGGGAGGATATGGATAAGATTTTACAAGGAATCCCACAAAAAGAGATGGTTTGCATAGGTGGAGATCTTAATGGACATGTGGGAAAAGATGTTTCAGGGTATGCAAGTGTGCATGGAGGACATGGTTTTGGGGATAGAAACGAAGAGGGAAAAGTCATTCTGGATTTTGTAACTGCATATGATCTTTTCATAGCAAACACTCTTTTCCAGAAGAGGGAGGAGCATTTAATTACTTATAAGAGTGGCTCAACTAGAACACAGATCGATTACTTTGCGTTGAGGAGAAGAGATCGGTTGTGTTGCAAGGATTGCAAAGTAATCCCTGGAGAGAGTTTGACAACCCAACATCGCTTGTTAGTCTTGGATTTACAAATAAAAGGGCTGGTAAAGAAAAGGAAGGTTCCTAAGATCACTAGAACTAGGTGGTGGAATCTTCTGCTGAAGCAATCAAGCTTCAGGGAGAAGGTTTTAGAAGACTTATCTTGGGATTGTAGCGGTAGTGCAAACGAAATGTGGGAGGCAGTAGCATCTTGTATCCGAAAGGTAGCCAAAGAGACGCTAGGCGAGTCAAAAGGAGGAGCTCCGGGTCAAAAGGAGGCTTGGTGATAGAGTGAAGTGGTGCAAGAGAAGCTAAAAATTAAAAGAGCTTGCTTTAAGGGCCTGTTTGGTTACAGGGTTGGGCAGGGTTGGGTTGGGCTGGATTGGGATGGGTGAATAGTAATCTGTGAGGAGGAAGTACCCTTGTGAATAGTAACCAGGGTTGGGCCAACCCTGCCCAACCCTGCAACCAAACAAGTCCTAAAGCTATGTCTAAGGATAGAACAGAGGAAACTGTCACAGACTATAAAATAGCGAAGAAGGAAGCAAAGAAGGTTGTAAGCGAAGCTAAGTTCATGTTGGCCAAAGCAAGAGAAAGAAAGACCAAAGACCTTTCTCAAGTGAGATGCATTAAGGACGAGGAAGGTCACGTGCTTGTTACTCAGAAGGATATAGAAACTAGATGGGAGCAATACTTCCATAAACTTTTCATTGGAGAAGAAAATAGAGAGATCACTTTGGGTGATCTAGCTAGTAGTGAAAGTTACTTGAATCGTTCATGCTATAGACGAATACAAAGAAAAGTAGTAGAGGAGGCTTTGAAGGTTATGAGACCTGGGAAAGGTGTTGGACCGGATGACATCCCTGTAGAAGTATGGAAAGTTTTAGGTGAGCGTGGTTTGACTTGGCTTACGAATCTATTCAATGTTATTTGGCGAAGCAAGAAAATGCCTGAAGATTGGAGGAGGAGTATCGTGGTGCCTCTTTATAAGAACAAAGGAGACATTCAAAATTGTTCAAATTACAGAGGTATCAAGCTGATGAGTCAAACTATGAAAATTTGGGAACGTGTGATCGAAAGAAGGTTGAGACAAGTTTCCCAAATAAAAGAAAACCAATTCGGATTCATGCCAAGTCGCTCAACTATTGAAGCCATCCATTTGCTGAGGAGAACAATGGAGATTTATAGAGCTAAAAGGAAGAATCTCCATATGATCTTTATTGATTTGGAGAAGGCTTATGATTCCGTCCCACGAGAGATACTGTGGAGAGTTTTAGAGAAGAGACAAGTACCTGTCCTACACATTAATCTCATAAAGGATATGTATGATAGGGCTTTATCTTGTGTATGGACCCCGACGGGGAAGACTGACTATTTTGATATCAACATTGGTTTACATCAAGGTTCAGCTTTGAGTCCATTTCTTTTTACTTTGATTATGGACGAGTTGACAAGTCACATTCAGGATAAGTTACCTTGGTGTATATTATTTGCTGATGATATTGTGTTGATTGACAAGACTAGAGATGGAGTAAATGAGAAGCTTGAGGTTTGGAGACATGCATTGGAGACTAAAGGTTTTCGTATAAGTAGGAATAAGACGGAATATATGGAATGCACCTTTGATGGAAGCAATGGCAAAGGAATCGAGGTGAAGATTGGTGACGATAACATTCAGAAGAGAGATTCTTTTAGATATCTGAGATCTATTTTGCAACATGATGGGGAAATTGATGGAGATGTTACTAATAGAATAAATGCAGGCTGGCTAAAGTGGAGAGGATCCTCCGCTGTTCTCTGTGATAAGAAAATTCCTTTAAAAATTAAAGGAAAGTTTTACAAAGCAGCCGTGAGACCTGCTATGCTTTATAGTTCTGAATGTTGGCCTGTGAACCATAGACATGTGCAGAGAATGGCTGTAACAGAAATGAAAATGCTAAGATAGATGTGTGGACATACACGTAAAGATCGGATTCGGAATGATGCAATCAGAAAGAAAGTTGGTGTAGCTTCGATCGAGGATAAGATGCGAGAAAATCGCTTAAGATGGTTTGGTCATTTGCAAAGAAGGTCAACTGATGCACCGGTTAGGAGATGCGAGTGGTGGGATGTTGAGCCGGCTAAGAGAGGGCGAGGACGGCCCAAGAAGTGCTGGAAAGAGACTATACGAAGGGATCTTAGTTTTTTGGATATAAGTCCGAGATTGACCCAAGATAGATCTGAATGGAGACGAAGAATCCATGTAGCCGATCCTAATTAATTGTGGGAAAAGGCTTTGTTGTTGTTGTTGTTGTAGATCCAACCTCAGACTTATTCTTCAATAGAACGACCTAGGAAAGTCTAGAAAAATCATCAACACCAATAAGATAAAAACGTTGTCCCTGATGATCAAGAACACGACTCGGACCCCAGATATCTAAATGAAGGAGCTCAAACAACTGAGAACTGCTCCGATTCTGACGGGATGGAAAGGAGGAACGATGATGCTTCCCAAGCTGGCATGCCTCACACTGAAAGAAAGATCTTGTGGAAATCTGAGGGAGAACATGACATAGCTTCAGCATAGGAAGGTAACCAAAAGGAAGGTGCCATAGGTAAGGAGAGACTAGATTAGTAGGTATAGTAGAAATGCCAACATGAGGAGGTTGGACCAATCTGTAGAGTCCCCGTTACTCATGACCACATCCAATCACCTTGTCCATGGGTATGTCATGAAACACAAGAGACGAAGGGTCAAAGATATCACGACAATGCAGATCCTTAGTAATCTGATTAATGGAAAGTAAATTCATCTGAAAGTCAGGAGCATATAAGACATTCTGAAGATGCATGGATGACGTCAAATGCACCTCCCCTTGTCCTGTAGTTAGTAAGTGGTCGCCATTGACAATGACAAGTTGACAACTCATCTACCAGGTGGTATGGTCCTGTAGGACCTCAGTGTGCTCTATCTCCACAAAGATGATGAGAAGCACTAGAGTCCATAATCCACTATGTCATATCTGCACCATTACTACCAGAGAAAGCATAAGCAATACCTGAGGAGCTCGAAGAGGCTTTGGTTGCAGATGTTGTATCCGTAGTGGTGGTTCCTCCAGCAGCAGTCATAATCTCTCGAATACGAGAGACGATATCTTCAAGGCGAGGATCTGTCTGGGAAGCAAAGAGTATCTGAAGGCTCAATCTATTCAGCCACACGACCAGAAATGGGATATCCATGCTTCTGGTAACATGTATCCTCTGCATGTCCCGGTAGATGGCAAAAGGTGCAAGGGCCATGTGGGCGCTCGCCTTCTCTGCCACGAGGAGCGTCCTCTAGACTGGGTCGTCACTCCTCGGCCACGAGAAATGGCCATTACTGACGAGGATTGTGGAGTGGCTGTAGGAGGCATGATAATCCGGTTGAGTCAGCTATAGGCCTCCTCCATGGGAGGTATGGTAGATCCAATAAGAAGTTGACTACGTGCTGCAACATTCTCTGTCAAGGCCGACCATGAAAACTTCGACCGTCGTGGAGTTCCTATATGCCTTCTGCTGCCCAAGAGATATCGTAATAGGCATATAGCTATGCATCTTCTTAAACATGCCACAGAGTGAACTGTAGTACACGTGCAGAGGACGACCATTCCGCTTGACTTTGTAGATGTCAAATTGTAGCTGAAGAATCTTGGCCTCATTCTTCGCTTGAGCATAGGTGGAAGCCAAAGTGTCCCACATCGCCTTGGCGGTGGGTTGATTCAGAATATCATTGGTTCTCTATGATGAGTGTCCCATATAGCCAAACATGCGCATACACGTCATCTTGCTTCCAAGAAGCATTTGCCACAATCTTATTCGTTGGCTCTAGATCTGTTAGTATGTGCTCCTTGTTGCACTGCATGAGGGTGAGAAATTGCATGGATTATAACTCATAGTTGGTCCATCTATTTTAGCGATGGGAGCCGGGCCCTTGAAGGCTCTAGACGAAAAAATCTCACCCTTGTTCTCTGACATGATGGGAAAAAAATGCCGAATAACGGACCTCAACTGGGGAGTAGACCGATATAACCGGGTCTACACGATCATATTGAGGATTGGTTGTACGTGTAGACTCATACGACGATCCTCACCAATCTTCTCTGCTCACTGGGGCTGGAAAACATGATTTATAGGTCTGAAATCACGCTTTCTGGTCAAAATCAGATCGTCGAACAACTCATAGATATGCATGAAGGCATACGAAATGCCTGACGACAACCTAAGCGGCCACGACGAGGGGTCCCGAGCAGCTGCGTTGGAGGCTGCGCGACGACGCTGGGGGTTGGGGCGGCAACCCTGAAGGTCGGGCAACGATGCTGGGGCCGGGACGACGATGTTGGAGGCCTACCTGGAGGTCGGGCAGCAGCAGAAGGGGGGATGGGCAGGTAGGGTTAAGGTTGGGTGGGGGTACGAGAACTCCGGTATAGGATCGACGCTCTGATACCATGTCGAGGGAAAAGAATTGATTGATTTAATGAGAGACCCTAGGGTTATCTTATATAGGAGAACCTATTGGGAAAATTACAAGAAGGAAACAAAAGGAAATAGAAACAGAAAACAAACAATAATAATGATAACTAATATCTCAACATGTCCTAAGCGTATATGCCTCCCACATATACCCCACATATCTTGCATATGCCCCACATATCCTGCATATTGCTCTGGCAGTTTGGTGGCTCAGTCTCCAGCAGCGCCAACTCTGTAATCTTCATCGTCGGGTGCTTTCCTCCATAGCTTCAACTCTTCATCAATTTAGTTGTAAGAATATGCAATGCATACCGCTTTCCTAAACCTGTCCGAACACATACGCATACCGCTTTCCTAAACCTTATGTACAATTCATCAACTAAGTCAGAGAATCCCAGGGCATGTTTGGTTGCTGGGTTGGATTGAGTTGGGTTGGGTTGGGTTACCCCTGTGAATAGTAAACTGTGAGTGAGGTTGGGAGGTTTGGAAAGAGGAGTACACCGGTGTACCCCAACCCAACCCACCAACCAAACAGGCCCCAAGTGTTCCTATATGAACTTCGGCTTTGATACCACTTGTAACGACCTCATACCCGACATGGCATTATTTTTTGCTGACCACCCGATCTCGGGTCGTTAGATATAGAGGGACGGGTCATTTGATAAATGGTACATGTTTAATCCCATCATTTGTTCATCTTTTGAAATGCTGCCAGGATCATGCTTCTTAGACGCCAAGCAAGTAGTTTTCAAGAAACTATATATGACGTTTTAAATTTTTAATCCAGCAGGGATCCTGCCTCATATGGGATTACACTTCTTCTATTGTATATGTTTTTCTATTGTGTAGGCTGTTTCTTATATAATAATATCTGCAATCTTTGCACATCTTCATGTACCAGTTAATGATGACCTGGGTTGGTTAGAGTGAGGGCCACAGGCGGATGCAACCATAGTCCTAATGATGCACTTTTGCTGTACTGTAAATATAATTTGTCATCTCATCCCTGTTAAGCACCAATGGAGATGGTTGATCAAATTTATTAGGATATATGTAAGTTATGAAAACCATGCAAAAAGTATTTATTTACGTATTACTATTTATTTACATATTTTTTATAGGGATTTTATCACTTATGCCCCTCCGAGATGTTGCAATATCAGTTATGCCCCTATCTTTTTGGTAATATCAGTTGTGCCCCTCAAAACTTGCTCCGTCATCAGTTGTGCCCTTCCGTCAGATTGACCGTCTATGAGTTGACTTAACCATGGTTTTTTCAAACCTTGGTGCAGTTAAGAGGGGTATTATTGTCCAGTCCTCTTCTTCATCTTCTTCCTCCATTTGTTCTTCTTTCTTTTTCTTCATAATTTCTCTCTCTTAGTGACACCTTCATACATCCATGGAATCTCTAAAATTTTTGCATTTTCACGGATATATCATTCATTACGGATCAAACGGCAAATTTTATTGAATTTTTTGATGATATTTTATGAATCAAATTGTCAAAAATTTGATTCATAGTTGAGGTTTTTCTTACCCGAAAAAATTGTAAATTTGACCTTTTTTATTTTTATGATAAAATAGCTACAAGTATCAAATAAACATGAAATTTGACAAGTCTCTAGAAGAATATTCATAGATTTAATCGATATGTGGTTGGATTTTCGCAAAGATTTTGAGGAGAGAGAGAGAGAGAGCGCACTGTGGTTTTAGCCTTAAAAACGCATCAAAGTATCAACTCCCGTTATTAGTTCCTACGTATCACTTCTTGCCTAACAATAAAATTCCGCAAAACATGCGAAATTTCCCATAATATGGGTCTGGTGAAGCATCTAAAGAGATGTTTCCGCAAATGCAATTCCTCCAAAAATAGTCACAGATCCGTCTGCATAGGTGAGAGTTCTTATGTCCCCCATTGCCGGAGACATGCGCAAAAGGACGTCAATACCAAATGGCCAGGGCATCCGGCAGCGACGGCGGCGGCGACGACGGAGCCGGGGCTATGCGAAAGCCCAGACGGAAGGACCCCCGCCTTCGCGAGCTCAGCGTCTCATGCATGCTCAACACAGAGGTGGGCGCGCTCCTCGCCGTGATCCGACGCCCGCCGGACCCTAACGTGCAGCCGTCTCTCGATGACGTGGGCGACACCAACCTCATTCTCTCCCTCAAGTCGCTCCGTGCTATCATCTTCCAGTCGCACGGCGAGTGGCGCGCCGTCGACCCCAGCGTGTACCTGGGACCCTTCCTCGACGAGATCCAGAGCGACGAGATCCCTGCTGCGACGAGATCCCTGGGCAGGGGCGGGGGGGTTGGGTGCTCGGGGCGGCGCGGGACAAGGGGAGGCCCAGGGGGCGGGGCTTGCGGGACAGGGGCGGGGGGGTTGGGTGCTCGGAGCGGAGGGAGCAGCTCTGGGCGGAGGGGAAGGTGCGGGGGTGGGGGCGGCGCCGGGGAGGGGAGGTGGCAGTGCGGGGCAGGGGGTGCGGGGCTGGGAGGGGGTGCAGCCCAGGGAGAGGGGGAGCAGGGGGCGGCGCCGGCAAGGGGAGGAGATGCGGGGCTGGGAGGGGTGCAGCCCAGGGGGAGGGGGCACAGGGGGCGGTGTCGGGGAGGGGGCGGCGCCGGGGAGGGGAGGGGGCGGCGGGCTGGGAGGAGGTGCGGGGTGGGGAGGAGGTGCGGCGCCGGGGAGGGGAGGGGCTGCGAGGAGCTCGGGGCGGAGAGGGAGGAGGAGGAGGTCGGAGGAGGAGGAAGAAGATGGGAAGAGGAGGAAGAAGAAGAGGTTGGGGAAGAGGAGGAAGAAATGACCATATAACCTTTAAAAAAAATAGTTCCGCTTATGTCCTCAAAGTTAACGTCCGTTTGCACTGTACATGTGTTGAACCGGGAAATCGCAGAGGTCGTGTTGACTCACAAGGCGAATCAACAGTCGCTGATTTGACCTCCAACGAAATCCGAGATTCAAACAACAATTAACCCACGACAAATATATCAAGCAATGAAAGTAAATGTGCGGAGTTAAAATTTATTATAACTCTACAACAAAGATGTGTATAGTGCAAGTATGTGTAGAGGTCGAACACAGGGAGCAGACAGGTAGATCGGGGCACAAGTGCACAAAAATGTGTGTGTATGTGATCAAAGTGTCTATCTATGCTATTTTTTTTGTGGGTTTTTAATTTTATATTTTTTTATTTAATTTTTAATTTTATATTTTTGTATTTTGATTTTTAATTTACTGATTTTGTATTTTCTTTTTATATTTTATATTTTTATATTTTCTTTTTCAATATTGGAAATTAAAGACAATGTAATAAAAGGGAAACTAAAGTATTTATAAAAATGGATAAAAATACTCAAAAATAAGGAAATAAAGTCTTTTTGGTCTTTTTATACTTTTTTACTGTTTTTGTGATTTTTGTGTAATTTTTAGAATGTTTTTGGTATTTTTAATTATCAAAATAAAGCAAACAGTGAAGAAAACACAAAGCTGAAACTAAAATGGAGAAATAAAATATTAAACAGTAACAAAAATTCTCCAAATTAATTTTCACTTAAAGATAATAAAACCAAAAAAATTTAGGAAAAGAAAACACTATTTTTGGATTTTTAATGATTTTATAAATTTTTATGAAGGTTTTTAGAGTTTTGCAATTTTTAGGAGTTTGGTTTTATATTTTTTTATGATTTTTGGTCTGAAATTAAAACATACTAAAAGGAACGAAATATATTTTTTTGGGATTTTTTTAAAGAGTTTTTATATTTTTTTAGTGATTTTCTAATGCAAACAGTGCTGAAAATGACTATTTTTTGAATTTTTATAAATAATAAAATGCAATATTTATAAAAAATAAAAATATAGCGTTAATCTACTATGCAACAGAGGCTTAAGTTAATTTTTGTAGATTTTTTTTGGTTTTGTAGATGTATGCAAAAATTAGAAGAAGAGCACAACAATGCAAAGCCTGACAGGGGCTTTTTCGCAATAGTCAAAAGGTGCAGGGGCTGATGTGCAAAATTCTCACAAAATAATATACTAAAGCAAATAGTTTCTGAACTATTAGCAAATACACAAAATGCGAAGGATATTCCCGCAAAAATCTCAGCCCCACGTGCAGAGGCACGCGCGCCTGGGAGGGGTAGATCCGCAATATACAAAACGTTGGGGTCAAATTCACAATTGTACCAAATATTTTACACAGCAGACGAAAGCTTTGACTAAAAGCACTAAATACAAAAACACACTAGGGATAGTTCGCAATTTACCCAGACAAAAAAAGGGGGGCGCATCCAACGGCTGGTCCCTGCCACTTGGACACGTGTCGCGCGGATACGCGCTGATGCCGGGTTCACCAAGGATCGGCTAGGATGAGCTCCCAGCCGCGAATCTGACGACGCACGGGTGAACTATCGGGCGGCTGCTATGATGCCTGGCTCCCGTTTCTGATCGGACGGCAGGGACTCCCCTCGCAAGAACAGGGACGAGTCCGGCCAAGTCCGGACTCCACGCACAGCACAGCACCTTCCGCCAGCCGGAGGAGGGACCCCCGCGGAGCGCAAAACCCTCCTGGAGGTCTTACGCGCCCGCGATGGGCGAGGGCGAGCTCCAACAGGTCTCCGGGAAGCCTCCAAGGGCGGCGATAGGCGGGGTGTCCAGGGACCTCATCGTATCTCAAAAACCGACCCCCGGCGGGGCCTTGCACCTCCAGGACCTGCAAATGAAGATCACACGACAAGAAAAAATGGTCCTGGGGGCTACAGCAGTGGGGAAAGGGTGGAATAGGAGTGGGCGGACATTGGAGGTGGTGGCCGGAAGCGCAGCACTCCGGCGAGGAGATTGGGCGAAGTTTACTTGAGGAAAGGTCCAGTTAAATGCGTGAATCAGTGCCCTATCTTAACAGAGAATAAAGCAGCAAAAAAAATGGACAGAAAGATGAAGAAGAAAGAGGACCTCGAGGGTTGAACAACCCAAGGTTGTACCTCCACGGCCACGGTGGCCGGAGGTGATGGAAGCACCTCCTTGATCGACTAGCACCGCCCCTGAGGAGTTGGAGGATCTCCTGTCACAAGACCCGATCCAGAACTCACAACCAAAGAGTGGGAAGAAGGTCAAAGAGGGTTCAAAAGTTGGAGGATGGAAATGGGGGGTTTTTGAAAGTGGTCGACGGGGCACTTTCAACGAGGCATATCGAGCGCGTCAGAGGTCGAATCCCCGATACAATCGTTGGGCGTGTAAGAGGAAGGATAGGGGAAGATATTTGCAGAAGACGTCGACCTCAATCGGTGAATGGAGAGGCCTCGAAAAAAGGGCGAAAGTGGGCGAAAAACCCAATATCTGACAGGGGCAGGGGGGGTCAGACAGTTGACCAAAGGTCAACTGTCAGACCAACCTGGTTGGTCCACGTGGACCAACCAGGGAAAAACCCTTGTTAAATTAATAAAAAATAACAAATGATAGTATTTTAATTAGGTTATAAAATAAAAAATGTTTAAAAAATTATAAATTATTTTATTATGATTTTTATTTATTTTTATGAAGTGTATTTTTACAAGTTTGCATTTATACCCCTATAGGTATCTATATCTATATATTTAAGTATTTTATTTTTATTTAGGTATTTTTAATTTATTTTATTTTGATTTTTATTTTCTAAAATTATAAAATACTTTTATATACACACATATATTTTATTTTATTTTTATGAAATGTTTTGTATCTGAAATAAAATATAAATGTATAATGTATAGGTATGTGTATAAGTAATGTATCTATGTATTCTATTATATAAGTATTTTTATTTTGTATTTTATTTAGGCTTTTATTCTAATTTTAATGCACATAATTATTATAAGTATTATTTACGACATTATAAAAATATAAAATTATAAAAATAATAAATAAATAATAAATTGAATATTTTAATATGTACAAGGTACAATAGGGGTCCAAAAGTCAACTTTCAAACCGTAGCTCCGCCAAATGCGAAACCACCACCATTAATTAGATTATTTTCTTCTATATACAATTAAAGGTGGGTACGCTGCATTTGGAGTTTTTATTTGTGAGATACGGGTCTGGGAAGTTGGCATTCTGGATTTTTATTCAGACCATAACTTTTTATCTGTACATTATTTTTCTATGAAATCAATTTTGTATTTTTCTTTATTAATTTATCTACAACTTTCATGTACAAAGTTTCTTCATTTGATGTATAAAAAGTGGAACCAAAAATAGTTCCCAAAATGAATAAAGAATGAATAAAATAAAAGGGATTTTATTGGTATTTTGGCCCTTATCTCCCCCTACTTTATTCCTTGTCGACCTATTCATCAAGATGCCTAGGTCTCGGGGTTTCGGGTCATAAAATATTTACAATATTTTATTCTTTTTCTTTTCTTTTCTTTATTCTATTATTTTGGCTTTAAAAACTGCTTTTTATACAATATTTACGCACATATGCATGAATGCTAAAATGCCTATATTACGCCTATTTACACGCATTTACTAGGGTTTTTAAGGCCAAAATGATAGAATAAAGATGATGAAACGTGGATTCATCATCCCCCTATACTTGCCTTTGCTAGTCCCTAGCAAACACTTATGCAATAAGTGCAAAAAGAAAAAGAAAGAAAAGAAAAAGAAGAAAATTAGATTAAGTTTAATTATTGAACTTGTCTTCGCAAAATCAAAGTTTGGAGCTTAAGTCGGACCTTTGGAATTTTAGTGCGGTCGGAACCTTAATGAGAACCAAGTTTGAAATCCAACAGTCCTTGAGAATCCCAAAACTCTGTCCAAGTCTCCTCAATAGCCAGGTCAGAAATACTTCAACTCATACGCAAACTCTTACGACTATGAGTCTGACTCGTACAGTGTAAGTGATATGTAGCTCCCTACCTCAGAAGTGACAAAGAAACAACCTCCCTCAACCTGGTAACTCTAATGCCTCGGTCTAGCAACTCTTTCCTCGAGAAGCGGGGTATTCCCTTCTAAGTTCAAGTGCAACCGGCTCAAGAAGAGGGGGAAGAAGTATAGACTTTTGGGAGCTCAACCAGTGTAGCTAAGTCTCCCGCTGCAAGCTTCATGAGATGTAACATGGATACCATAAGCTTTTGCTTTATTGGACTATATACACTCCGGTGGGGTTATTAAATTTTCAATCCGACCCGCCACTTTTTTTTTGGAGTTCTTCTTTTTTTTTTTTCAATTGCATCTGTACAACATATCTACATGGTGCAGCATATATACAAGAAATTTTCCTCTTGAGCCAGTAGACTATCCCTCTTTTGAAGCTTTATTGCAACCCACGGCTTCTGTCTTTAGCCTTCATCACCACTAGACCAAGTTGAGGTGCACTTCCTTCACTATAAGAAGAAGAGAGGTTCCGCCTAGAAGTACTACCCTCATATGCTACCCCAAGCCAAAGGAAACTGCCTCCTCACCACCTCATCCGTGGAGAGCTATGTGGAAGGTGCAGGTGTCCAAGTTAGGTCATTATCAACAAGAGTCGTGCGTGTGCTCCGAAATACTCTACTTAGGCAGTCAAGAATCCATTGAACCAAGTCCCGTGATCCTCAAAGAATTAAGTCAACTAGACCTGAAGTACCTCAAACCCAGTTCCTATAAGGTTCCTGTTATTAGGTATATTTTAAGGTCCAATCAAGCTCCAATCTCCGGATTTTACTTAGACTTGTTCAACTGTCAAACTCAATCCAAAAAAAATGCGAATGCTATGCAATGCAATGCAGAAAATATTTTTGTGATGCAATTTTCAAAGATTTTGAACTTTTTATGGATTTTTGAAAAGATGATGATGATGCATATGCAGATGCATTTTTTGTCTTTTTCAAAAAGATTTTTCAAATGTTTTTGGATTTTAATTTTGCAAATGTTTTTGGGGATTTTTGAAAGCAAAAAGATTTTAGCTGAAAACAAGGTGAAAACTATGTACACGGGAGTGCTTCTTTATATATACAAGAAGTGGATTTTAAGAATTTACAAGGATAAGTGGTCAATATATATATAGTGGATTTTGGTGTGATGTGTATATTCCTCAAATTTATTTGAAAACAATTTACACACAATTTTTGAAAACTATAGTCCAAAATAATTTTTACAAACATTTTACACACATTTGAAAATCATTTTGCAAAGGCTTTCAAAACAGTATATATAGGTTTTTCAAATCCTTTTTGCAACCATTTTTCAAACCATTTGCAAATCATTTTTCAAACATTTTATTTCACACAAAGAAAAGAAATTTTACAATCCACACAGGTTGAAAACACGAAACAAAATATTTTCAAAATAGTTTTCAATAGATGTTCACAAAGATTTTCAAACTATTTTTCAAACATTTTGCAAAAAACATTTTCACCTGATTTATTAATCAGTAAATACAAAAAGAATTTGAGGAATAATCACATCTTTTTATTAAGGATTTTTAATGAATTTTAAAGAATTTTTAGCCATATTTATTAAGAAAATACGAAAGTACGAGTTATGGCTAAAGTATATACGTAGTATATACGACCCCCCTATACTTAGCTTGAGCTATGTCCTCATAGATCGGAGAGAAAAGAGAAGACATAACTCGTACTAAGTATAGGAAAATCTAAAGAATAAAGGAATGAAGTAATGAATCAATGAATGAGAAGTTGACCGTCCCCCCTATACTTAGGATCAAATAATCCTAAGTATAGCAGACTGTATACAAAGCAGGGAGGGTCAAGGGTGGGAATGAACAGATCGTACTCAGGTTGTCTCCCCCTATACTTAGGGTAAGATATCCCTAAGTATAGACAAGAAGAGGAGACAATGGAGAGGATCGAAAAGAATAGAGAAACTCGGGGTGCCAACCCCCCTATACTTAGGACAAAGTACGTCCTAAGCAAGGCAGACACGATAATGGGTGGACGAGCAATACGGAAGATAGAGATGAACAAAGGAGAATGTACAACAGAGGTGGATATATAGATGGTCAAGAAGGTAGAAAGCGAACCTTCTTGCGGGACCGTGGAGGAATAGATCTAGTGTGGTGCAGGTCGACATCGGGGTCTACAGTGGACAGAATCCGATCAGGGTCGACGGGGTGTAAGTCCTCAGTGGCCCTAGGGTGGGAAGGCACAGACGGGGTAGTGGAAGAAGTGCGGCTAGGTCCGGCCTTGGGAGTCTCGCTGATATCAAAGTGGAATGGGACGAACTCTTCATCATCGGAAGTAGTGTACTCGGAGTCGTCCTGCGAGGTGTTATCCAGGTCAAAACCAAAAGGCACGAACTCATCGGTGGAAGTAGTCGAACTCTGTTCGTCCTCTATAATCTCAACTGGATCATCTTTTTCATCAAAAGGTCCGAATCTCTGAAGAAAAGCAACAAAATCAAATTCGGCCTTAGTCTCATCAGTATCTACATGGACAGGAACGGACTCATCAGTGGAAGTAGTCAAAGCATGTCCGTCCTGTATAGTCTCTATATCTGCCCTCCGCTCAATGGTATCAATCGTGTAGATCCCGCGGATGTCATCAACACAACGCCAAGTCCCAGAAGAAGGAACGTCGAGGTCCATGCTTTCCAAGTTTTCCTCAACCGAGAGGAATTCTCGGGTCTCAGTGGAATCCAATAGACAACAAAATTCTCTGATAGTATCATCAAGGTCATGGTCCTCGAGGTCAGCCAAGATAGGTGTGGTCACATCAGGTGCAGGTCTCTGGTCGGCAGTGGGTGCGGTGATCACTGCTACGCCCTCGTCAGCAGGGCGGAAGCGAATCTCTCCTGATCCATAGTCGATAACGACCCTCGCAGAGGCAAGGAATGGTCGTCCCAGGATGATTGGAGAATGCTCCCCTGTGGAGTTCTCCATGGGCAATACGACAAAATCAACGGTGTAGCTCGTGCCCTGAATCGAGATGACGGCGTTTTCAAGGATACCCTTCGGCCTCTTTATTGATCCATCAGCAAACTGTACGATCATCCTGGTCTTTTTGAGAGGCCCTAAGTGAAGAGACTGTACCAGCGAGAAGGGTATGATGCTAATCGAAGCACCGCCGTCCAGGAGAGTGCGATCACAAGTATGGTCAGAGATGGTGCAAGTGATGAAAGGTGTAGCTGTGTTCTTCTTCTTTGGAATGGGACGGTGTGTGATGGCGTGGGCAGTGGCCATGGTCAAGATATGACGCTCAGATCTGCTCCTCCGCTTTCTCTTCTTGGGAAGAGGAGCAGATAAATCGGTCATGACCTGCTGAAGTGGGGCACGGATAATCTCATGTATGGTGGCCACCACTTCGGGCTCAGTCAGCATTTTTTTGAATTTTTGGACCTCCTCCATACAAGGGAGGAAGTCGGAATCAGCATATACACGAGGAATGCCAAGAGCAGTCTGTACAGCGGCATCCTCGGGGTCAAAGGTGGGACTGGGTGTGAATGCATGTGTGGTCAAGAAGTCTGGCAAGTGGGCGCTCTCCTCACAGTCCGACTCGATCGTGTGTCTCCCGAAATCTTTTTGTGTTTTTAAAATTTTCTCATTTTTTTGTATTTTGGGCGATTGCAAGCTCTCATGGAAATCCTCGAGTGAACCCATATCATCAAATGGTGGAATATCATGGTCGCTCTTATTGGTACTAGTGAGGGTGTCAATCCTCTGTCTCATATGATCCATCATCTGGGTCAAGTGCTCAAGGGTGGACTCCATGAAAGGTGACTCCATCAGCTCAGTCTCGGGTGGATGTGAAGGTGGAGGCGGATAATACATAGGTGGAGATAGCGGTGGGTGTGGGTAGAAATCCGAGTCCTGATACTGTGGCTGAGGCGGATATGTACAAAAGTCAGGAGCAAAGTCCTCCTGGAAAAAGGGAGGTGCACCGGCTGGAGTGAGCGAGTGATCCGCAAAGTCCGGATAAAATACGCTCCAGTCGGCCATCTCGAAACAAAAGAAAATGATCGGGAGAGCACGATGGTCAAGTCAAGAGAAGTGAGAAGAAAGGCGCAAGTGCACAGAAGCGATCTAGGACACACACAAAGCAATCACAAACAAAAATGAAAAGAATACAAACCCTCAATTCACCTACTCAACTCGATGAAGACCACAAGTGCGGTCTTTTTATCTTGTCTATTTTAGAGTTAGGTGAGAAGTCAAAGATTGCGCAACACTTAGGGGGCTGAATGGGATTTGGGCTCTAACCTTAGTATGTGCGCGAGCAAATAAAAGCGAAGACAATGAGGGAATTACTCGCCCAAGACAAGATTTTCTTTTTGATCGGTTTTAGGGTCAAGTAAAATTAGCAGTCCCAATTTTATTGGTTATCACTTTTTTTGGATTTTTAGTGAGAAATGCACGAGCCTAACGAGGAGTCAATTCCTTTAAGATCCTAGGTTAGCAAAATCAGAGGTAGAGTCGGAAAAGCAATGCAAACGTCAAATCAATGATGCGTGCTAAAGCGTAAATGCTCACCTTGCCTCCAGCACTCTACATGCAAGGATGCTCAGCAGAATTGAAACCTATCTATATGCGAATGCAAAGCCGATGAAATCGCCCTAAGTTTCAGAAATTGCTATTATCGTGAAGAACCACAAGTCGGCCACTTATCTTTAACCTAAGAGTCCGGTCTTGGCTTACCCCTCCTCTTCTCGACACACTCGAGTTCAGGAGTAGCGCTTGATGGGGCTCGCTCACGGCACACGGGTTAAGAGATAAATGAACAGACTGTTTAAATTTGACTAAGTCCAAAACGCACTATAGGTACATGCAATGGTTATTATTGTGTTTGGACCTAAGTCTATCGCAAGCAATCCTAAAAGCTAAGGGCTCAATCACACAAAAGAAAAAAAATCGAAAAACAAAACAAAATAAAGAAAATGCGATGAAAAGCCGTAAAAACCGCGAGAGCCCCCAAGTGAACAATCACTTGGAAATTAGGCTCGAATGTCCAAGTTCGGGGGTACCTGTATTATTACAAATTAAGTCTCTCACTCACTTAAATTACAAAAATAAATGCAATGAAATAAAATAAATGCTAAGAAATTGTCTTGCAAAATCCTCCAAGTCTTTCTTCGTGCAAAGCTACAGCCGCTTCACGTGGGTGCCAAGGTGCTCCAAGAGGGGCTCCTCCCTCGATCCGCGTACCTCGCACGAAATCCAAACAAGGAGAGTGGTTAGACAATTCAAAAGATATATCAAAAATAATGCAAAATAAAACAAGCAGAAATAAAAGCCGCGAAATAGACACTAAGTCACAAACACAAACAAGACCCGAACTACGCGCTGTTGCTCCCCGGCAACGGCGCCATTTGTTAACTCGGATTTTGCGAGGGTCAAAATGGTCCACACAAGGCGGGACCACAGTGTCGCTGAGCGACCGCTCACGAAACCCGAATTAATCAACAATTAACCCACGACAAATATATCAAGCAATGAAAGTAAATGTGCGGAGTTAAAATTTATTATAACTCTACAACAAAGATGTGTATAGTGCAAGTATGTGTAGAGGTCGAACACAGGGAGCAGACAGGTAGATCGGGGCACAAGTGCACAAAAATGTGTGTGTATGTGATCAAAGTGTCTATCTATGCTATTTTTTTTGTGGGTTTTTAATTTTATATTTTTTTATTTAATTTTTAATTTTATATTTTTGTATTTTGATTTTTAATTTACTGATTTTGTATTTTCTTTTTATATTTTATATTTTTATATTTTCTTTTTCAATATTGGAAATTAAAGACAATGTAATAAAAGGGAAACTAAAGTATTTATAAAAATGGATAAAAATACTCAAAAATAAGGAAATAAAGTCTTTTTGGTCTTTTTATACTTTTTTACTGTTTTTGTGATTTTTGTGTAATTTTTAGAATGTTTTTGGTATTTTTAATTATCAAAATAAAGCAAACAGTGAAGAAAACACAAAGCTGAAACTAAAATGGAGAAATAAAATATTAAACAGTAACAAAAATTCTCCAAATTAATTTTCACTTAAAGATAATAAAACCAAGAAAATTTAGGAAAAGAAAACACTATTTTTGGATTTTTTAATGATTTTATAAATTTTTATGAAGGTTTTTAGAGTTTTGCAATTTTTAGGAGTTTGGTTTTATATTTTTTTATGATTTTTGGTCTGAAATTAAAACATACTAAAAGGAACGAAATATATTTTTTTGGGATTTTTTTAAAGAGTTTTTATATTTTTTTAGTGATTTTCTAATGCAAACAGTGCTGAAAATGACTATTTTTGAATTTTTATAAATAATAAAATGCAATATTTATAAAAAATAAAAATATAGCGTTAATCTACTATGCAACAGAGGCTTAAGTTAATTTTTGTAGATTTTTTTGGGTTTTGTAGATGTATGCAAAAATTAGAAGAAGAGCACAACAATGCAAAGCCTGACAGGGGCTTTTTCGCAATAGTCAAAAGGTGCAGGGGCTGATGTGCAAAATTCTCACAAAATAATATACTAAAGCAAATAGTTTCTGAACTATTAGCAAATACACAAAATGCGAAGGATATTCCCGCAAAAATCTCAGCCCCACGTGCAGAGGCACGCGCGCCTGGGAGGGGTAGATCCGCAATATACAAAACGTTGGGGTCAAATTCGCAATTGTACCAAATATTTTACACAGCAGACGAAAGCTTTGACTAAAAGCACTAAATACAAAAACACACTGGGGATAGTTCGCAATTTACCCAGACAAAAAAAGGGGGGCGCATCCAACGGCTGGTCCCTGCCACTTGGACACGTGCCGCGCGGATACGCGCTGATGCCGGTTCACCAAGGATCGGCTAGGATGAGCTCCCAGCCGCGAATCTGACGACGCACGGGTGAACTATCGGGCGGCTGCTATGATGCCTGGCTCCCGTTTCTGATCGGACGGCAGGGACTCCCCTCGCAAGAACAGGGACGAGTCCGGCCAAGTCCGGACTCCACGCACAGCACAGCACCTTCCGCCAGCCGGAGGAGGGACCCCCGCGGAGCGCAAAACCCTCCTGGAGGTCTTACGCGCCCGCGATGGGCGAGGGCGAGCTCCAACAGGTCTCCGGGAAGCCTCCAAGGGCGGCGATAGGCGGGGTGTCCAGGGACCTCATCGTATCTCAAAAACCGACCCCCGGCGGGGCCTTGCACCTCCAGGACCTGCAAATGAAGATCACACGACAAGAAAAAATGGTCCTGGGGGCTACAGCAGTGGGGAAAGGGTGGAATAGGAGTGGGCGGACATTGGAGGTGGTGGCCGGAAGCGCAGCACTCCGGCGAGGAGATTGGGCGAAGTTTACTTGAGGAAAGGTCCAGTTAAATGCGTGAATCAGTGCCCTATCTTAACAGAGAATAAAGCAGCAAAAAAAATGGACAGAAAGATGAAGAAGAAAGAGGACCTCGAGGGTTGAACAACCCAAGGTTGTACCTCCACGGCCACGGTGGCCGGAGGTGATGGAAGCACCTCCTTGATCGACTAGCACCGCCCCTGAGGAGTTGGAGGATCTCCTGTCACAAGACCCGATCCAGAACTCACAACCAAAGAGTGGGAAGAAGGTCAAAGAGGGTTCAAAAGTTGGAGGATGGAAATGGGGGGTTTTTGAAAGTGGTCGACGGGGCACTTTCAACGAGGCATATCGAGCGCGTCAGAGGTCGAATCCCCGATACAATCGTTGGGCGTGTAAGAGGAAGGATAGGGGAAGATATTTGCAGAAGACGTCGACCTCAATCGGTGAATGGAGAGGCCTCGAAAAAAGGGCGAAAGTGGGCGAAAAACCCAATATCTGACAGGGGCAGGGGGGGTCAGACAGTTGACCAAAGGTCAACTGTCAGACCAACCTGGTTGGTCCACGTGGACCAACCAGGGAAAAACCCTTGTTAAATTAATAAAAAATAACAAATGATAGTATTTTAATTAGGTTATAAAATAAAAAATGTTTAAAAAATTATAAATTATTTTATTATGATTTTTATTTATTTTTATGAAGTGTATTTTTACAAGTTTGCATTTATACCCCTATAGGTATCTATATCTATATATTTAAGTATTTTATTTTTATTTAGGTATTTTTAATTTATTTTATTTTGGTTTTTATTTTCTAAAATTATAAAATACTTTTATATACACACATATATTTTATTTTATTTTTATGAAATGTTTTGTATCTGAAATAAAATATAAATGTATAATGTATAGGTATGTGTATAAGTAATGTATCTATGTATTCTATTATATAAGTATTTTTATTTTGTATTTTATTTAGGCTTTTATTCTAATTTTAATGCACATAATTATTATAAGTATTATTTACGACATTATAAAAATATAAAATTATAAAAATAATAAATAAATAATAAATTGAATATTTTAATATGTACAAGGTACAATAGGGGTCCAAAAGTCAACTTTCAAACCGTAGCTCCGCCAAATGCGAAACCACCACCATTAATTAGATTATTTTCTTCTATATACAATTAAAGGTGGGTACGCTGCATTTGGAGTTTTTATTTGTGAGATACGGGTCTGGGAAGTTGGCATTCTGGATTTTTATTCAGACCATAACTTTTTATCTGTACATTATTTTTCTATGAAATCAATTTTGTATTTTTCTTTATTAATTTATCTACAACTTTCATGTACAAAGTTTCTTCATTTGATGTATAAAAAGTGGAACCAAAAATAGTTCCCAAAATGAATAAAGAATGAATAAAATAAAAGGGATTTTATTGGTATTTTGGCCCTTATCTCCCCCTACTTTATTCCTTGTCGACCTATTCATCAAGATGCCTAGGTCTCGGGGTTTCGGGTCATAAAATATTTACAATATTTTATTCTTTTTCTTTTCTTTTCTTTATTCTATTATTTTGGCTTTAAAAACTGCTTTTTATACAATATTTACGCACATATGCATGAATGCTAAAATGCCTATATTACGCCTATTTACACGCATTTACTAGGGTTTTTAAGGCCAAAATGATAGAATAAAGATGATGAAACGTGGATTCATCAACATGGACGGTCACTAACCCGAGGGGTACAAGTGATAAAATAGCAAGTTTTGAGGGGCACAACTGATATTACAAAAAAGATAGGGGCATAACTGATATTGCAACATCTCGGAGGGGCACAAGTGATAAAATCCATTTTTTATATTACAATTTATTTACATTTAAAGGTTTAAGAAAAGAAATCAAATATCAAATAAGATAATTAAAGGATTATTCTTTTAGGATGAGGAGGGTCATCAAGAGGAGTAAAGGGGAATGAGAAGGAAGCACAAGGGGGTTAGTGGGGAGGGAGATTCGAATTCTGATCTTTTAACGTGGGAGCCGCTGCTTCTACCCCTAGATTAGGGGTTCATGTAATTATGTAGATTACCATAGCTGAATCATCTCCTCCTGATAAATAAAAAAAATCAAATTGACTAAATAAAATTGTGATAAAAATTATAGAAAAGCTTAATTTTTTTGGTAGCTCCCATGACACCATTCCCGTTCACGATACTCAGTCTTCCTCGGAGTTCAAAATTTTGGATTCGATTAGGAATAATGCTTGTGTTGCTTCATCTGAACGGTACTTCTCCTTCCTTTCCATGCGTGGAATTACATGGTTTTCCTTTGCATGTGTGGAATTACGTGGTCTCTCTCTACTGACCTTATCGATGGAGGATAAGGCTTATAAATTAACAATTAAAGTTGAAGAATCACAATAAAATAATTACAACTTAAAATAATAGCAATATGATTATCTTAAATGCCTCGCTGGGCCAATCAATGATTATAATCTTGTGTCTAATCTCTCCTGACCAATGGTGGGGGGATTCCGAAATATGTCTTAGTAAGAGTTGAAGCTGTATCAAAAATACGAAAATTTTGAAAAATTAAGATTACGACAAAATTTAAATAGCATATACCTTATTCGAAAAAATTTTTTATACCAATCATAACGAGTCTTTACGCACGGAAGCAAATGTCGGCCTGAATAAGATGATTGGTGCCCTAATCAAAACTTTGTTACGATTATATAATCAATGATAGATAAATAAATCTTAACAATATATATTTGAAAAAGGAAAATTATGAACTAACCTCGTGATCTCGAGGGATAAGATCCTGCACCTTTTAAGAATATAAAACGCAGTCTGCCAATCTTTGATACAAAAGGGTCGTGCTTAAGTAGGACCTAATCAAGGCGACTAACAAAACCAGGACAATCAAGCACTCATCCATCGATAGTAATATTGACTTAAATCCACTATCTTGAAGTAGGGCGGTTAATCGAACCAAACTGTAACTAGGACTGCCAGAAAATTCTCAGGTTCGACATTCGCTCAGATTCGGGTCGTTAAATGTTCGATTCCAATTCGATTCAAAAATAAACGAATCAAACATGAACACGAGTTTGGGCTCGATTAAATAAACGAACTGAACCTCAAAAACATAGGTTCGCTCAAATTCGGCTCGTTAAAAGTTCGATTAGATGCACACATACATACAAGTATATATATACATACATATTGTATATATAAGGAAAAATACATTCTATATTAACATAAGGTCTATTCACTTACAGTTACAACTTACAAGGACGAAGCCAGAAAATTCATCTTGAGGGGGCTAAATTGTTTAGATATTATTTATCTAATTTATCTTGTCATTTTAATTGTTAATATTTGAGGAGTGGTTCCTCTGATGTAACGTTAGTTACAAAAGACGTGTTGTAACTATTTTTTGTTCAATTGTGTTTCTTAAAATCCAACTTTATAGATAGAATCTTCGAATAGTATTATACATATCCTCCAAATTTTGCTCAAATCCAAGATCATTTGTTGTTTTATATCAATGGCTAAAAATCTGTTTCTCTTTTAAATGATACTTAAATTTTTTAATATTGATTGGACTTTTAACCACTAAGATAAAATAAGAAATGACACCATATTTGAGCGAAATTTGGAGGATATATAGAACATTGATGGAAGTTTAAATTGGATTCTTCGAAACGGGTTCAATCTATAAGGTGAGTTTCCAATAATTTCATAATTGATCGAAACTAATATTGGGAATAGATTTTTATAAAAGTACCTATATAAACTTATAATCAGACATAAATAATTTATATAAACATCGTATTGACAAAAAGATCCCTACAAAACTCTTCATATCATCGAAACATACATTTATTAATATGATATTAAGTAATACCACTTGATTTAATATTTTCAAAAAAGTAACATTGTACAATACTTTTTACTTACATGGTATCTGTATCCATGTATATATACAATAAAAAAGTATGTAACCATATCTGTTTTATGATCCTAAAAAATGAAAGAGGTATCCAAATCCATATATGCATATGTAAAGAAAATAAAAAGAAAATTCATTATCTATATCATATATCATAAAATAAAAAATGCATATCTGTTTACAAACGTATATGATGATGGACATATACGGATGTATCGGTATTTGGTTATGCACATCGTGTATTGTTAATAACTAATTATTGTAATTAGATTTTATATATGGGTCCAATGGGGTTGCTCCTGCCCATTTTCCGAGTTTTTTTCAAAAATATCACCTTGTATATTCATTTGTATATCCCGCCTATATGTCATTCGAATTTCGTCAGAAACAGAGGCTTATATACCCTCCATCTAGAACAAGTCGATTACAACAATGTTTAGACCGTTAAAATTATCTGTTCTAAATTGAGGGCAAATGAGTCTCTATATCTAACGAATTTTGAATGACATGTTGGAGGGATATATAGATGAATATACACGGTGATATTTTTCAAAAAAATAAAAAAATTGTGGGAAAATGGGGTGGTGACTTCCCCTTTATTCCCTATATATTGATTTTTTGTTGAGATATAAGGAGGCTATTATACATAATATGTAAATTTTAATTATTAAATAATGTATTTAGATTATATATAATACTATATATTAAATAAATAAATATATATATATATATATAGGAAAAAATGGGGCTGCCCCCGCCCCATTTTTTAGCGTTTTTTTATCTTTTTTTGAAAAATAAAACCATGTATATTCATCCATATATCCCTCCTATATGCCATTCGAATTTCGTCAGAAACAGAGACTCCTACGGCCTCCATCTCGATGGTATCAATTTAAAAAAATCCTGTTACCGTTAAAAAATTATTGTCCGGATGGAGGCCGTAGGAGTCTCTGTTTCTGACGAAATTCGAATGATATATAGGAGGGATATAGGGATGAATATACATGGTGTTATTTTTCAAAAAAAAATAAAAAAATTTGCCCAAATAAGGTGACCCATATATATATATATATATATATATAGGGGGCCTTTCAAATAGGATGCAGTCCTTCCTGAGTTAAGGAAGGCCGCCCCTTTTTCGTATGAAACAGGGCACTTTAGTAGAATACATATATAGTTTGTATTATAGGTGCACATTATAAATACAAAGCCGCATACAAAACTGCGCATTATAATACAAACGTTAAAACTACACTTTATAATACAAAACTGTATATGTATTCTACTAAAGTCATCCTGTTTTATACAAAAAGAGGCTGGCCTTCCTTAACTTAGGAAGGACTGCATCCTATTTGAAACTCCGATCCACCTTCTCTCCACACATGCCCCCATCCACCTTCTCTCCGTCACTGTTCACTTATTTTCCAAACCCATCCATTCATCCACTCCGTAAGTCTTTATTCCCTATTCTCGAAACTCCACAAAACCCTCCCCTATGGCTGCGGTTTTTCCCTTTTGAATAGAAATGTCTGCACACCATTTATTCTTAAACGAATCTTTAATGAGCTGAACCGAACCTTTACGAACTTTACCGGAGCTGAACCGAACCTGATTACAATTTTCATTTTATCGAGTTGAACCGAACCCGAGCCTGAAACTATGCTAAACGAACTGAACCGAACCTGAGTTGGTTCGCTCAGGTTCAACTCGTTTACACCCTTAACTGTAACGAACGAATCTACATTCGAGTTGACTTTGACAATCGGTTTCAATTGTTTTTTTTTCCCTTAAAGGACAACCATTCGTGATATATCACTTTATAATGAATATAAGTAAATGGTCTCGACGCTAATATATCAAAATCTAGCACCTATTGTGGATCTTTATTATTTTTAAGAATAGAAATTTCATGCTTAAGCCGTTATACAAATCTTAAATCATATTTTCTCACAATCATATCTTGAAATTCTTTAATATAAAATATCAACATTTGGAAGTTGCTTTAAGACATGAATGTGCAAGTTCATGGTCATCTTTATAACTGCTTTGCCTTGTAATTGAATATAGATAACATGCGTTAGTGTATTCAATAAGTTGATAACATTTCTTTCTAATCATTGAAAGTTATCCTACTTTTTTTTGCTAATCAATTTTTTTGGATATTTTTTTCCGCTCGTGCTTTTGCTGAACATAAACCGAATTAGACAAAGGGGTTACATAGAAATTGATGGAAGATGGGCAACAAGTTGTGTCGTCAATCTCTTGTGGATGGCAAATCCAATTCTTCAAAATACAACATTCATATATCTATGACTTATAACATTGCCATGCATAGTTTTTTGGACCTTCTTGAGGAGCTCAATAGCTTCGCTTGCCTAGAACCCAAATGTATCAAAATCAAAGGGGATGAATACATGTTGATTGTCCATACATTTGTACAAATGTATCCTACTTTGATTGCATATACAACAAACAAAAATGAGATATACTCTTTTGTGAGATTATCCTCAAACAATAATTATTTTAGGTCTCACACGGTTAAGAATACAATCTTTTAACTTTTTTTTAAAAATCTTTTCACAAGATACATCCAACTACATTGAATCCGTCTAGAAATATCGACTTCATTTGCAAGACTTATACTTAAATGAATCGTATTATCAAAAAATATCGGTGGAAGAATTCTTGAAATAGGCACAATAGGACAACCATTTTATCAACCCAAATATCAAATAGTTTGAGATTCAAAGTGGTTAAACAAACACACTTAAAAAATTCAGTACCATAATAGGTTCTGATATACAAAATGATAACAATCCCCAAACAGACAGAGTAAAGAATACTTGTACAAATATATGATTCATGTTTTTTTAAGAGTGCAAATATATGTCAAGAATGATGTAAAGCGTGTTAGCACTTTTGAAGATCATGCAGTTCATTGCAGGGAGTTTCATGATTTTAAGTACAAACATGATCTTGTTAGAAACATCTTATTTGATGTACTCGGACGTGCAAGTGTTGCTGCTAAGAAAGAGGCATATGTGAACTTTTTTAACTGATCTGTAGAAGGGAAGATCCACATAGACCTGCTGATATTTTGATTTTTATATGGATAGAAGGGAAACATGCTTGTGTAGATCTGATAGGAGTTTCTCTATTGGTGGCGTTGAAGAGTGAGACCTTTACGGCGGGACATGCTGCCCTTAAACTGCTGCATCAAAAGTGGTGAAGCACGAGAAAGCATGCATTGAGAATCAACATGCCTTCATCCCTTTTGGTTTTGATACATTTGTATTCTTTTGAAAAACTGAAGACAGACTTGATTTTTGATATATTTTCAAATTTTTTAAGTAAATAATAATTTGTAAATAGAAGTAAATTTTAAGTTGGATAATGCTTCTTCATCCATTTCAATGTACGAAAAGAAAAAAAATAATATAACCATTGTAATCTCGGAACGAGAGGAAATTAGTGCAACAATTAAATGCCTACACGTTTCTTATGTGCTTCCTATCTATTATCATCTTTAAATATGGAAACTAGGTAAAGTGAACCAGTATACAAGTTATCGTATTTGTTTCTAAAAAGAATAAAATCATTCGGTTATAATCAATCTTCTCCTATCGTAATCCAAACATCCGAAAGTCTTTTTTTCATCATACCAACTTTCTTTAGGAAAACTTTCATTTATGTCTAATAGCTTACGAAACAAATCTAATATTTCACTCTTGCACATTGATCTATATGTTGTGCTTTGATAATCAATAACTCCAACGAATTTTCGAACAGCAGCTCAGAGTGCTTTTCTCCCTGGTAGACAGTTGTTAGATAGCGTGGTGCTCGCCTCTGAGATTGCGGCTAATTGGCGTAGGCGTAAAACCAAAGGGGTGCTATGGAAGGTGGATTTCTTCGAAGCTTATGACTGTGTGGACCGATGGTTCCTTTGGGCCTCACTCCACAGATGAGGTTTCCCGGATAAGTGGATTACTTGGATGAAGAGATGCGCACCATGACGCATCTTGCACGGTGTTCGTGACTAGCCAGCCAAGAGGTGTTTTTTTCCAACCGCAACACGTGGTTCAACAATGTTGCCCTCTCGCACTCCTACTTTTTGCTCTCGCCTCAGATGTGTTGATGATCATCGTGAAGCGAGCGATTGCGGGTGATCTCTTAGGGGGGGGGGGGGTACTCGAATGAGGATATTTTAGTTTCGATCCTCTAGTATGCAAATGATACGATTCTCTTTGCAGAGAGATATCCTTCATGTTGTCGAAGTTTGTCAACGGTGCTTGATTTGTTTGGGATGGTGTCTGGGTTGAAGATTAACAGGAGGAAATATGAATTCGTGACCTTGGGTGGTCTAAGGAGGAGGCCATTGCTTGCGAGGGTTGGCCGCGGTCTCCGCATGGTAGCATGCCTATTAAGTATCTGGGCATTCCTTTGGTGGCGGGGAAGATGAGGGTGGGCGACTGGAAACCGATTATCGAGAAGCTGGAGCAGAGATTGGTGGGGTGGAAGGCAAGTTTCCTTTCTGGGGAAGGAAGACTTGTCCTCTTAAAGTCGATGTTCTTTGCGATGCTGATTTTCTTTCTCTCTTCAAGACTGCTCTCGGTGGGAGTTAGGAAGAGATTGAAGGGGGATCATACGACGTTTCTTTTGGTCTTCGCCCACGAAGAATGGTGGGATCCCCTTAGTAGATTGGAAGACAGTCACATGCTCTAAGGAAGATGAGGGTCTTGGGGTCCGAAGCCTGGAAGAGATGAACAAAACTCTCCTTTGCAAGTAGATTGCTCGACTTTGAGGAGATTGCATCAGCTTAGTGTGCGTTGGGAGTGGCACCATCATTCTTCTGGAGGGAAATGTGTTGTTTAGCACATGAGGTTCATCCCTTTTTAAGGCCGATCTTAGGCAATGGTTCGGACTTCAGGTTTGGACGGATGATTTGCTAGAAAGCGGTGTTTTGGGATTCTCGAGGTTGTTGTCTCTTGCCACTACCCTCGACACTTCCATGGAAGAACTTTGAGATTCTTGATCTTTTCTCCCATGCTTCAAATATGTGCTATCTGACCAGAGGATGGAGGAGCTATGTTGATGTTGGAGGCTACTGAGAATGTGGATGGCCCCTCCGAAGGCAAGGACTACTGGTGTTGGCGGGATGGGAGTTTTTTGGTAGGGAATGCGTACAAAGCGATGAAGGGTCCTCATGTTTATGACCTGTGTGGCTTTGAGTCAGACTGCAAAAGAATTTGGAATTGAAAAATCCCAACTCGTGTGAAAGTCCTCCTGTGGCTATGTAGAAGAGGTGGATTGCTTACCAGGACAGGTTTGCGTGGTTCGTTAGGAATGTCAGCCCTTCGTGCTCGAGATGTCACGAGGAGGTGGAGGATGCCAATCATTTATTTTTCAACTGTAGAAACTCTGCTGATACGTGGTCCGCCTTGGGAATCACGAGGCCCTATGTGACGACATGGTGGGTTTTTGGGAATCCATAGGTGAAAGATGAAGAGGCATAGTGAGAGAGCATATTGGGTGCTTGGCACGGTTATGGGCGATTTGGTTTTAGCCAGAAATGGTGTTGTGTTTCGTAGGGAGAGAGTGTTTGCTGACAATATTGTGGCACATACTAAGGCGCTCGTCGAGGGGTGGATGATGTAACTCTAATTTTTTTTCTTTTCAACTGTTACATGCACGTAATGTTTCTTTAAAAAGGTGATTAATGGTGAAGTTTTTGGACATGCACCTATACGGTGGAGGCTCTTAAAAAAAAAGAATTTTCAAACAGTTCATTTTACTATGGGGAACCGTAAGTTTCTCAACATCTTTAAGAAACGTGAAGAATTAATCATATCTTCAATCAAGTCTATCATATCAGTATTTGTAAACTCCTACTTCAAAATATCTTCTGAGATAGAGATATTACCTCCTACATGAGCAGTCTCCACTATCTGTAATCCACAATATAAAAATGCCACTAACTACTTACGATTGTAAGTTCCAATACAATGTATCGATTTTGAGAAAACCATTCAAGCATCTTCACAAGGACAAGGATATGATCCTTTTATATTATCATGATATACCCAGTCCAACATTTGAGACTGCCAGATTTGTATGTCTGATAATTAGTGTGACGCTTTTCAATTCATGACCTATTCATTATGTTCCCTACAATAAACAAAATAAAGAATGTTAAAAAAATATTATATCAAATAGGATGTATACCTAAGACTGGACAAGAGAGCTTATTCTTTTAATTATTACTTGAGTCAGTTCATGACGATTTCATATAAACAAACATGATCATTACATATGAACTCATTTTTGGAAAAAACTTATGGCCCGTTCGGTTCGGGAATAAGCAGGAATAAAGATGAGGAATAAGGAGAATAAGGGTCTATTCTTTATTCGGTTGGAGGATAGGAATAAGGAGAATAAAGTGAAATAAAGGTAGGTAAGGTGAGATAAAGATAAGAATAAGAGTGAAATAAGATAAAATAATAGGGAATAGTCGTACCACTGAGAACCGTGTCGGGAGGAGAATTGACCCCTTATTCCATGGCTTATTCTCCAACAAAACATGGCCTAATAAACACACATCTCCTCCGTACGCCTCATAAATCGACCGTAAAAAAGATTCAGGACGTATCAAAAGTTATAACAATAAAATCTTAAAAGATCAATTTAATATAATATAAAGAGCAGGTAAGATATCCAAACTTACTGAAAAACAAGTTTTATATGTATTTAATTTACCATCTTTCGATTATGTATAGTACGATAAAAAGTATTAGCATGACATTTTGGCTTATTCATTGATATTAAAAAAAGGGATCTATGTGTACCTATCTTGTGAACTAAAGCATGAATAACTAAATTTTGGAAACATTTGATTAACACAAAACTTTACAAGAAAAAATATATAAAAACATTGGACATGAAAATCACTTCCTTTAGGAGTGGGTCTACTGTTGTGTGAAGATACGTAAAGATATATACACACAACTCCCATAATATCATGTGTAACTTTTTTTCAATAATTTTAAATTTATTACAATAACCTTACCTATTAACTATAAATTAATGTGATTTATCTTCACATGAATTAAAATTTTTTGGGATAAAATATCACAAGCATTGAGTTAAACTTTATTAACTGATCGCATAACTAAAGGCAAAAAATAACTTAAAAATGGAAAAAATATTATACAAATAAAATAGAGGTCTGGTTTCTCCTTTTTTTCAAAGTTGTTGTAAACTCTAAAATACCACAAGATGATTCCAAAGAGTCATCTTAAATTGCCATGCTACTTTAGAGTATAAGGACAACTATTTATATGCTCTATGAGTAAAGGTGCCTTCACAACACCCCCTCTCACACCCACCCGTCCCTCACCGGTCTTCCTCCCCACAACCCCTACGCAAAACAATATTCACATTCACACAACCCCCCTCCATACACAACACCCCCTCTCACACCCACCCGTCCCTCACCGGTCCTCCCCACAACCCCTACGCAAAACAATATTCACATTCACAACCCCCCTCCATACACAACACCTCCCCTCACGGCGATCTCAATTACTCAAAGTCACACCGGTCCACATGCCCCCTCACAATAGACCACCACCACCTGCAACCTTCCTTCACATCACAACACCCCCACCAACACAACCCCTCAAAACATATCACTAAAGTCTTGTAATAATTGTACATGTAATTATTAGGTGGCCCTGTGTATTCCTGAACTTATGCATGTAAGAAGGGGTGGGGGCTCATTCTTCCTCATCCACTCCAGACTAGCGAGTCTCTTTGCTAATAGGAGAGAATCTTAGTGCTAGTTCTTGTTTTCTTGTGTGTGCTTATGTGCTTGTGTGGTTGAACACTCGACCGTTGAAACTCTTGGGCGTGGTGTTGTACATTCTCACGTGAAGGGAACGCTAGTTAACTTGCAGGAAGCTAGCACCTTCAAGATTGAATTGGGGATTTTGACCATATGCACTTGCCATTTTAGACATAATCCCTTCTGTAGTAGTATCAGTCTCCAAGGTCAAAATTGATTAATGTCAAAAGCTCCCTGTCTCGGACTCGGCCAAGCCATCTTGGTCATACGACGGAGGAAACTAGAGATGGAAACCTGTGATGTCTACTTGACTTGACTTGACCCCCCCCCCCCCCCCCCCCCTTGATGTATGCTATAAATAAGCTGCGAGCCATCACTAAAACAGATCAATTTATCTCTTAGTGGTGTAGTCTAGATAAATCCCTCTCCAGTATGGTTAATTTCTGTATGCAATCTACAATAAGAAGTTAAGAACTAAGATTATTCCATGCGAAAGTCCCATTTTCTAACGTCTTCTGATTTGATAGTATATGCAAAACTAGCACACAAGAGAAGTAAACGAGATCACAGACTCGATTCTGTAGCATCTCTCGCATGAGCCACAGAGCAAACATCAGGGGGGCACTATCAATATATACAGAGAGAAAGAAGGAGACAAGATTAACGGTCTCACTTATCGAGTAGGTGGTGCTGCGTGCGGAGCTCCTCGATCAGCTCCTCCAGCCCGCGGATCCGCGACGCCCGATCCTCCTTGATCGCCAGCGGCCGGACATCGTCGTCACCTCCGTCGTCTCCCTCATTCCTCTCGAGTTCCCGCCGCTTCCCCGCCGACTTTTTAGAGGCGGTGTTGCGCTTCCGCATGGCGGCCCTCTGCATCGCGAGGAGGATGTCAGAGCCCCTCAGGGCGGTGGAAGCGGCCTCCTCGGCTTCGGTTGGGAAATCCTGAGGCTCGGGTTTGAGGACGGCGGAGGAGAGTAGATCGTCCATTTGCTCTTGCTGCTGCTGTTGGCGCCAGCGGAGCTGGTTCGGATTGGCGGTGCTGCGGTCGAGGCGAGGGGGCGGGCGGCGGCGGCCGCGGAACCTCTTGTTGGAGGCTGTGATGAGAAGGCAAGGGAAGGGGAAGGAGAGCGGCGGGTTGTTGCGGAGGAGGCGGTGTGGGGTCGGGAGGAGCATCCTTGTTGGCGGTGGTGGAACGAAGGGCGGAAATTCGGGAATATATGACGTGTTTCTCCATCGCCGCCTTCGGTTAATTTCTTTTTTTCAGAAATTAAGATTTAACTCGCGCTTCACGGTGGAATAAATTGAGTTGTATGATTTTAAAAAAACACCAAGTTTTACTATTTTTTTAAACATTAAAAATGATAAAAAGTTTACGTTTTATGAAAAATTTAGTTATTTTTTGCAGAAAAAATGCTTTTTATTTATGTTATAAGTAGAATTAGTTCGTATAAGACAATTGCATATAACAATCATCATTGAAGTATAAAAGAAAACTGAATTGCTTCAAAAGTACTGCAAGAAAATCCTATTAAACTAACATAATTATATAGCTACGCGGAGTCAGTTTAATATTGACTTGAATGTTAACCGATGTTTTCTTGTAGTGAATATGTAAATAAGTTAATAAGAAATCATAAATAAATAATAGAAGTTAAAAGGAATATACCTACAGAGATTATTTTTATTTTTTTCCTTGAAATTGATGTATACCAAAATTTAGATGATTTAATCGGAAGCAAATATTAAACATCATAAATAGACAAGATAGGAAAAAGATTACAAAAAAGAGAAGTTATCTTCTATTCATCACGACATCTCTGTGATAAATAAAACTTTAAGGAATAGTATAAAAATATTATATACATATATTTAATAATTTAATTTTAAAAAATTCAATATTTTCTACATATAATATAAAAGATATTTAATTGGTGAATTATTTGAGATGTTAAGTAGATGAACAAACATAATGTAAAGTGGTCAACCAGCGTTGAATCCTAAAAAAAGTAAAAAAGTAGACAACTAAAATATAGAAATATGTGAAAATATAATCTAATATGAAAATTTTTCAAATGGAATATCATGCATACGCATCGAATCCATGTCACCTCAAGTATATCTATGTTTATTTTGGATTCTGATTCTCTCTACGAAGAACCGTTTCTTTTGGAAATTCAGCAACAATTTCCTCCATATTGTGATCAATAATTTCTTCTTGTTGTTCACGATTAGACTTAGAATCATCAATTCACTATATTATTTTCAAATTTTAATGATATCAACAAATACTATTAACTGAAATAGACATAAAAATTTAAACCTGAGATCTTCGATTTCTATATCTTTTTCATGTGTTTGTCTTCTATCTATGAATACATATGAATTATTTGCAATAATGAAATAATATCCTCTAAACATATAGAATAATTTATAAAAAAAGGTAGGATGATGCTTTAAAATTTAATTTCACATTATAAGGTAATTTAATTATCAATTAAGTAGATTTCTCTGAAAGTTTAAAGTATTTATAATTGATAGAGTACAACTAAATGGAATTATTTATGTAATAATATACAATCATATAATAATTAATACTCTTAGTTTAGTTAAATGTATGTTTGGGACTTTAATTCTTATAGATTGCCAAATTTTTTTGGAAATAATTGATGAAATAATGAAATTTTATTACTTTATAGAAAATGTACTATAAAAATTACAATGATGGAAATTGAGTAGAGATAAAGAGAGGGGGGAGAGAGTCATTAGGATATAAAGGGAAAGGAAAAAGAGAGAAGTGAGAACGTGATGTAATAGGGAAAGAACTTGTAGATAGGGAGTGAATATATTTGGGGATGAGAGAGAATCGAAGAGGATGTGATTGGCATTTGCTGGAGAGTGCTCAGCTCGGCGGGAAGAGATCGTGATTTGATGTTGGCGGGAAAAGACAAAGAGCTTGTGATTGAACGTTGGCGGGAAAAACCTGTTTTTTAGTATATAAAAAATATGGCCAAAGCAGGAAAGGGTAAAAAGCGGGGGAAGAAAACGTCGGACGCTCGTGAAAATACGAGTCCGACAACGGGTGAAAAATCCGACTTATTTGTCTCCAACTATTTCCATTTGAAGATTAGGCACGGATATAAAGAGCCAGTTCTCTGGACAGACAGTACGATTATATTGTCTACATTATATTATTTTATTTTATTATACTTTTATACTTATCTTTATTCCACTTTATCTACTCTTATTCTACCATAATCTTATTTATATCTTTCCAGCCGGATACATCCTTATTCATACTTATGTTTGAACCAAACGCTCCTTTAGTGATCATGAACTATTGAGTACATGTCTTCCGTTACATTTTTTACCGGTCATTCTCCATAAATGAAGTTGCAGTTGTACACCTTTGTAAGCTTGTGTGCATGCCATACGCTATCTCTATTTACATTATGGATCCGTACTGAAGAGAACAATCGTAGCTCTGACGAAATGTTGGAAAAAGGACTTTGCTGGCGATCCAATATCTCTATTGCATTATTATTGTATGAGTATATTGCCAATGGATAGCTCGAGCAAAGTATGTTAGGAAGTTTAAGAAGGTGATCGACATATTTTCTGAAGTTCTGGACTTCAGTGAATTTCAACTAAAAACGTTTTTCAAGTTCTTTTTGTGGATTTTTATATCGTGACCCTTAAAATCATGTTTAGTTACACACAAACCCCGGTAATCTTTAAAACTACCCGCTATCTACCTAAATGTCAAAGACTAATTTTTAGGGTAAAAGTATGGGATCAAATTTCGTCGAAATTCGGTCAAATTTCGACTTCGGCTGGTGATCACGAAATGGTCTATATTGACTGAAATTTGGAGGTCCCAGTTCAAAAATCGTTTGAAATGATCAAAATTTCGTTTTGGTCGATCACCAAAATGGTGACCGAAATCGAAATTTGAGACCTTGGGTAAAAGTAACTTCAACTCTTCTTGATCTATGCAGGGTCGGAAGAACATGACGCATTAATCATATCTTGAACACCATTTGTAATTTTATTATTCATTACAAAATTAATGAAATATCGGGTTTCTTCTGAAATTCGAAGTCAAACAATGGGGGAGAAGTGTGCGTCTCTGTTTTCGCACTACAAAAAAGGATGTAATGGAAGTAGGTCTGCCTCCAATCATCCCATGGATTTCCACACGTGTCCAATACTATTGCAATACATGTGATCACAAATAAAACAAGATTGTTTGTGAAGTCTACATATGCTCAAATTACTCCATTATATTATATGTCATTTGTGTTACCTTCTTGATTGAAAGAGAGAGAGGAAAACACTTTGAGAGGTCGGAAATGATTACGACGAGAGAGCTTAAGAGCTTGAAGAATTCAAGCAACTTTGGGAGAGAATGTATGATCTTGAGTCGATTATGTTGATACTTGGTTTCAAGCCTCTCGGTGGAAGCTCCTACTCCGTTGTTGCTCGTCTTCGTTCTATTATTTAACGCCTCGAGTTTCTGACTCTCTTTATTTCCTACCTCAATGAGCTTCAGATGCAACCACCCTTCAAAGACAAGATAAGGAGTGAATAAGGGATTGTATATCATATAATAAGTGATATTCTTTCAGCGTGTATATATTTTGCAAGAAGAATGAATGATTACTAAAGGGGACAATACAAAGAAAGCACCAGATCAAAACTGCCAAGCCAGATGAAAATGACCACATTTCAGATATTGGACTTCGTACATAATTTTTCACCTGGTACATTTCATAAGTATCACTAGCCTGTTCAGCATCAACCAAATGGATCTCAACAGTAGAAACACTGTATACATAATCAACTCAAACCATCTCCCATGAGAAGAGATTCAAAATGGCAATATTCTGGACCTGCAATTTCTAAAGATGGAGGGAGATCATAATGTCCATGTTGCCGACAAACAAATGACAAATAGTTTGAAAGATGATGTTATGTAGATATTTTTTTGCAGGCAAAGCTTGCCTAATCACTTTCATTGATATATTGACAATATATCAGTATCGACAGGTCAGGGGTATCGACATACCTTAGTACATCCTTTTCCAGGATATTGACGAATATCGTGTCATATCGCTCAAAATTGGAGCATTTCGGTGCAAATTTTCTCAGATATCGACCAAATATCATCGATATTTCAATAACATATATGCTACATCATGATACTATTCGTATTGCTTGATTTCGCTGCTTGTTTTTTAGTGAAGAAATTTGTAAGATATTTTGACTTACTTTAACTACTAAAAGCCCCGTTTTTTGAACAGGGGGTTTTAGAACCTTTTAATGATAGAGATAAAACAACTTTAAAATTAATAAAAAATTGCATATATATTGTACATTTTACTATATTAATGCTATAAGTTGCTACATGTAAGTACTAGTAATGCACCAATATGGATCCATGATAGACTCTCATTTGTATCAAAGTGCAAACTTTAGTTTTTAATCTATTTAGTTCATCTTTCAAATTTATGGTTGTTATAAATGATGTCCTTTATAATCTCTATGTTATTAAGTCCATTTGCTTGTTAATTTGATTTATGATATAACTCAGACTTTTGTTTATATAATACTTAGTTACTCACGATATATGCACCTTTATGTTTATAAGTTGTTATGTACACATTTCTTTATGTCCCTTCCTTATCTCTCAGCATTCAACAATTAGCTTTGATCACATCGATATGTATAATAAAATGCATATTGATGTGCGAAATATACTTCATTCTTGCATAGAAGTGTGTATTAATATTCTATTTATTGTTTTAAGAATTAGGATGATCTTAATATGAGAGAAAATAATTTGTTTAGCTATTTCTGAGATTTCCACTAACGTTGCCAATAGATCTTGATATATCTTGGATATATCCTTTTCAGATTGACCGATATGATTCAATATCGATACCTCAAACCTTGACATTACTATCCACCTTTATAGAAGGTGTCAACTTTAAAATCACCGGAAAAAATACAAGATGGATAGTTGCTAGGTTTATGTTGTGTCAATGTTGGATAAGAACTGAAAATCATGATTCAATAAAAATCTTGAGGAATTAGAGTTGATTTTTTTGGAAAAGGAAGTGGAGTTTAAAGTATTCAGAAATGTAGCCCGTGCGACCATATATGTGGAACCATATGCAGGGGCGGACTCTATTCCAAACCACATCTACATATTCGCTTTATGTGTGGGAAAATGGATTATCCGTCCCGAGTATACCGCATACGGGGTTGCATATGTATTAGAATTAATACTTGGATCCATCTGGGCGCACCCAATTAAATAACCCCTTGGGCACCCTAATTAGAAAAAACCCTAGAACTCAGCCTCTCTGCTCCCTTGAGGTTGTGCTCCCTGCTCCCGCTCGTCTCTATCTTTCTCCCTCTGATTAGCGCAACACCGCCACTCTCTCCCTCTCTCATTGTCGTATGTGATGCTATCTCTCACTACTCACTACCACTCATGTGAGAGTTTTGCGAGTAATAATTTAAGTTCCAAGCTTTCAACCCCATTGATAGAATCCATTCCAGGCGAGGTCGGGGTGCAACAACATCCATTGTTGACGAGGTTCCCATTAACCAACCCTCTGTATAAACGTTCCTTAGGTGATCATTTAGTTCCGAATTTAGTTTTTTCATTCTTTCAGTCTCCTGTTCATCCGCCATCTCTTTCTTTTCTTTGACTCAAAGAACCCCCTCGAATCAAAGATATGTGCAGAGAATGACAAGAGCAGAAATGAAAAAGCTAAGGTGGATGCCTAGACACACACACACACACACACACACACACACGTAAATATCGAATTCAGAATGACGCCATCGAAAGGAAAGTCGGTGTAGCTATGATCGAAGATAAGCTGCAAGAAAATCGCTTAAAGTGATTTGGTCATTTACAAAGGTCAGTTGATGCACCGGTGAGGAGATGCGAGTTTTGAGATGTTGAACCAGCTAAGAGAGGGAGAGGAAGGACAATAAGTGTTGGAATGAGACTATATGAAGGGATCTTGGTTGTTTGGATCTAATCACGAGAATAACCCAAGATAGATCTGAATGGAGGCAAAGAATTCATGTAGCCGGCCCTACTTAGTGTGGGAAAAGGTTTTGTTGTTGTTGTTATCAAAGGACCCCCTCGTTTATAGTGCAAGAAGGCTTTCTTTTCTCAAAGGACACCTCATTTCCCCATCACCCATTTTGATTAGTCAGACTCAAAATAATCTTTGAAACTATTGATCAGGTTTAACATTGCAGAAGGTGGTTGTAAAATTTGGCATTTGACTTTGAATATCACAATGATTTACATCAATATGAGAAATTATCATTAGCTTGCAGATATTAGTTCAATAAGAGTTATATATGTCTGGATACATTTATTTCTGTTTCCTTAGATCAGGTTAATTGATTGTTGTGAAAGAAAATTAAAGTCCACAAATCTATAGCATTCTTTCGCTTGATTTTTAAAGACAAAAACTTAAATGGATTTAGAATTCCATTTTCCCTTTGAATGATTTCCATACAACGAAACAAGATTTGAATTTCTGTTTTACTTAAGGAAAAATGACTTTAGAAACGTTATAGGTTAATTCCAGTCACTACATGTAGCTAAAACGTAGGGAATCTGTGAAATTTTAAAATCAATTGCTTGAAACATAAATCTCTAATATTGGAATTTATAATATATTTATAATTATTTTTATTAAAATAATCCAGAACAACATACATCCATATATACTTCTGCATATTCCACCACCTATCTGCTTACTCGCTTCGGACAACCTGACCAAACTAATATTGCATACCGACTGTGAACCTTTGGGTATGAAAAGGGAGAAATACGGAATGGTAGGTGTTGGTGAAGATAATAGGTGGGCATGGTTGCTCTAGTCATCGACCAAGAGCCGGGTTCTGTATAGTCAAGAATGCCACAATTTATCATGTTACTAAGAAACATATTAAGATCATGTTACATGTTTGTAAATATATAGAAATAGTTTTGGGGACGTCGAGTAGACTTGTTTCTTCCTCGCTCTTAGAGCCATCGAGAGGCTTTGGTCTAGCTTTGCAACACTTTCCTCTCCCTAAAAATTAAGTTGACACAGATGTACCCGCATAGGACGGAATAACTTGTCTTTATATCCTCCCTTCTCGATGCTAAATCATCTCCTCTCTGTACATATGGAGCAGAGAACACTGACCACTCGATGAAGATAGAGGCAGTCTGTTCTTGAAAATGAGTTTCTTCGCTCCAAAATCAACAGGGGATTGACTTGCCCCACACAACTTAGTCAGGAGAAAGATCGAGTTTCTTCACTCCAAAATCAACAGGGGATTGACTTGCCCCACACAACTTAACTCAACTCGTCGAACTCCCTCGTTAGTATATATAAGGTGAAGTGAAAAACAATTCTACCACAACCTCACAAAAGCAGATACAAACCCCCCTATCACTCCTATTTAAATTTACTTATCGATGCTACTCAATTGATCTCAATTTATTTAGACAAAATAAAACTTCCAACTGACTATATTTGATAGAAAATCCTAATTTTGACTAACTTCCCAATTGGTGCATGCATAATGATTGATAACATCGTGTCTTAATAGATATTAAGGCAGGGAAAAAACCTAAAGCTAGAATATCGACGGTTGATATTTTCATCCAAGAATGCAAGAATCTTGATTGTAGTTTTTTCGTAACACCTCAGTTATGCAAGAATCTTGATTGTGTTTTCATGCAAGAATGCAAGATCTTGGTCAAAATTAGTAGCAGTAAAATAGTGTTTTAATGTCTTACAGAACATGTATTCTTTATTTCAATGAACTCGTGTCGTTTCACGAACACTATACAAGAGTCGTTACTGAAAATTTCATGTTGGTGCCTTTTAAACACAATTCATACATATGAGGCCAAATACATCCGCAGTTGCTGAATTAGCTCCAACAACATTGAAGACATCATGTACACCTCTTTTATCAGCAAAAAGATTCTGTAATCCATAAAATGATGCAGTGAACATTCCCAAGCGAACTCCGCCTACGAGTGATCCACGAGTTACACGAAGAACCCTTTTCTCCATGGCCTCTCTTATCAACCTGAATTGCTCACGTTTATCTATTGTGTTTTCAAGCTTTAGTGTTACTTCAGCATCTTTGCTCTGTCATAATTGTTAAGATTTATCCTTTGAAGACTGATTGGTTGAATACAAGTGGAGAGCATTGTTGATGTGACTGATCTCCCCCCTACTTTCTGATTGGCTGAGAGCTCTTGTGCTGGATTGCTGATGTGTCTGATCTGCCTCCTGCATTCTGATTGGCTGAGAGGTGTTGGGTTGGATTGCTGAGATGCTTAATCCACATCCTGCATCCTGATTGGCTGAGAGCTGATGGTAGGGATTGATGAATGCTTGGTATTCTTTTGTTGTAGTATAAAAGGAGTTATGCGGCACCACATATTGTATCTCAACATCTTTAAGCACAATAGTAAAGAGAGTCTGGTGTGAGCAAGCGGAGTAGGTACATTGCTGAACCACTATAAATCCTCGTATTGTGCGATTGTGTGTGCTTTCTTCTTCGGTCGTGGTTCTAGTCTTGCGGTGCTTGATCGGATCTGTCCCCAACAACTGGTACCAGAGCAAGGTTCAGATATCAACCTCTATATATATGTCAAAAGAATTGAAGGTCAAGATCGAGAAGTTCAATGGATCGAACTTCGCGTTCTAGAAGATGTGGATTGAAGATGTTCTATATCAGAAGGATATCTATCTTTTGATCAAAGAGAAGAAGCCCGAAGCCATGAAAGATGATGAGTGAAAGGTTCTACACCGAAAGGCTCTAGGAACAATAAGGCTCAGCCTTGCTCCATCCGTGGCTTCAAATATCACAAAGGAGACGACGGCGGTGAATCTTTTCAAATAAGATGGAATAATGAAGAATAACCGTAACACGAAAAATCGTGTCGGAAGAAGAATAGCCCCCTTATTCCGGGACCTATTCTCCAAACGAACATGCCTATAGAGAATGTTCCGTAGAAAACATATCAGAATGATATACTCAATAGTTCATGATCAATAAGACGAGACATGTAAGTAGGAATGAAAAAAAGAGAGAAAGAAATTAGCTCCGAGTCGGCGCTGGGTAAACACACCATATCTATTCTCTATACTATTAGTGGACTGCCACGTGTCACCATCCGTTCCCCCGCCTCCTTTCCGTTTCCGCCCCTGCTCTGCGTCCTTCCGATTGTCTATTCTGCCGCCTCTTTTGGGCTTCCTTTTACTTTTTCCCATCTTCTCTGCCTATCGCGTTATTTTTTTCCTTCGTTTTCTCCCCTCATATTTGTGCGTGACTCCACGTTACCTCGCACGTGTTCGTGCTGCATCCCTTCCGAAATCCCCTTTTCCCTAAACCCTAACTTCTTCGTCTCCACCGACTTCCGTCGACCGATCTATTGTGCACCTTCTTCCCTTTTCTCCACGTTACCTCCCACGCGTCTGTGCTGCATCCCTTTGGAAATCGCCTTCTACCAAACCCTATCTCTTTCGTGTCCACCGCCTTTCTGCTATCGTTTTACTGCTCATCGTCTTTCCTTCTCACGTAGGTCCGTTTGCTTCTGATAGGTGATCCGAACGTCTGGCGAAGGTCTAGCGTCTTTGGGTTAATGGTATGTGTTCATCATCCTCTTTCCCCTTACTTTCCATCGTGTATTTTCTCGCCTCCTTTGCGCTCTCTCTTTCTTTCTCTGCCTACCGCGGCACTTTTCTTCTTCGTTTTCCCCCTCTTCATGTTATATGATTGGACGTTACCTTCCAAGCGTCCGTGATGTATCCCCGTGGAAATGTCCTCCTACGAAACCCTTACTTCCTCCTTTCCACCGCATTCTGCCGATCGTTGTACTGTGCATCTTCTTCTCTTCTCCTGTAGGTATGTTTGTTTCTGGTCGTTGCTTCAAATGTCTGGAGATGGTCTACTGCTATGCGTTCATTAGCCTGTTTTCCTCCTTTCTTCTTCTCTTTACCTTATTTCTCCTCTTTCTGTTAGATTTTTTAACGTCTGTTTTCTTTATGCATCTTCTTAGTTTCCGTAGGTTTTTGGTTATAACTATACTTTGTTTCGTCTTCTCTTGCGCTCTCGATTTTAACGTATTTGGATGAATGGTTTGTGTTCATCAGTATTTTTTTCCCTTCTTATTCACTTCGACATATTTTTATTCTGCTAATAGAATAGAGAATAGATTGTTTATGCTTTATAGTACGTTCTGTTTGTATGCTTATGAATTTCCCCGTAATTCTAGATTTTCTGGATCCTCGGTATGTTGTGTAGTTATTTTTCCTTCTTCTTCTCTTCGCCATATTCTCCTTCCCGTTTCTGTTGTACATGTTTTGGTATTATGTTTCCTATCTTTGTACATCTATAGTCGAGATGGTTTACGTTGTATAGGCAATTAATTTTTGATGATTATGGAGTTCTCCCTGATTTTAGATCTTATGGATCTTTGGAATATTCTGTTGATATATATTACATCATGGTGAGATTCTGATTTAGCAATTTATATTTTTTCCCTCTTTCTCATTATATTCATGGTTTACGTTGTCGATGCGTATTGGATATAGTTGGATGACATATAGGATTCATGTCCTTTTATAATTCTTGGTTTCTTACATATATTTCTTTGTTGAATTTTGTTACCATATGTGCTTGCTGCTATTTATATGTTGTTATTGCATGTACTTTTCATTTCGGGATAATATTTTTCCCTGCTCTCTGTGATATTGATGGCCTCCGTTGTCGATGTTTGTTCGGATTTTCATTAGCTAGTGAGTTGTAACAGGTAATTTAAATTATTTACTTCCTCAGAAATATGTGATTGTACAATCTTCAGGCCTTGTGCTATCATTCTGATGTTAGATTTTTCCCATTTGCTGGTTGGTTTTATGTATTTTCTTTTCAACCGTTACTTTCAATTTTTCCAACTGTTATCTGTATGCTATGTGTTCCATGTAATTTTTCTTGATGATTTCATTTTTCTCTTCTATATTATATTGATGGCTTCTATCGTGGATGTCTGTTGTTCTTTTCATTGGTTGTTAACTTATCCTAGATTCATATTTATTTGTTTTTGCCATATATATGTGTTTCTCTCTTATTGACAATAACAGTAGTTCAGTATTTGGGAGAAATGAAAAAAAATCCTTTGAGATATTAGGTTGCTTTTAGATATGGGCTACTTTTGTCTACTGTATTTTCGTTGTAACATCTTAAAAGAAGTAAGGCAGCTTTGAGGGAGGTGTTCAAGATACATAAACAAATATATAGGGATATAATACGCATGAAGAAAAGTCAAAGGGAACTTGCATTGTTATTCCAATGATGTAGAATTGCTAATCTCAAAGTATCATCCTGCTGCTGTTTGGTTGTAGAAATTGTGATACAAAATATTTACCTTAAAGTAATTGGAGGTTGTTGCTTAAAGTAGGGTCAAGATACATTGTTGATGTCTGCTGTAATTTTATTTAGTTGATGTTTTTTCATAGGAAAGCTAAAGAAGTTATTTCGTAGTATATATAGTTCAACGATGTATAAGATTTGTTCTTTTATTCTTCACTTCAATTTCTAGAGTTTTTGCTTTCTTACATACGTTCCTTTCTTCACTTTTGTTATTATATATGATCACTTCTACTTATATGTTGTCATTACACATACTTCGCATTTTGGGATCATATTTTCACCTGTTGTCTGTGATATTGATGCCCTTCGTTGCCGATGTCTACTCGGATTTTACTTAGCTGTTAAGTTTTAACAGGTAATTCAAATTATTTACTTCGTAACATATGTAATTGTATAATTTCCATGAGTTGTGTTATGATTCCGCAGTTACATTTACTCCATTTTGTTGTTTCTTGTATGTATTTCCTTTTTAACTGGTCTTCGCAATTTTTATAACCGTTATTTGTATGTTGTTTATTGGATGCAATTTTTTTGGATAATGTTAGTTCCCTCTTCTGGATTATATTCATGGTTTATATTGTGGATGTATGCTGCGCTTTTCAGTAGTTGTTGCTTTCTTCTATGTTCGCATTTAAATTTTTTCGTCATATATATATATATATATATATATATATATATGTCTGTGTTCTCTTCCAAATAACAGTAGGTTATTGTTTAAGAGAGAAGGAAAGTTTTTTTTGATATTGCCATCATTTTATGAGATTGATAATAAATAGACAGATATATATGGATATAATGCAAATAAATAAAAGTGACGAAAGCAAACTTGCGTTGTCATTCCAACCACATAGAATTACCAATGTCAGAAGACCATCCAGTTGTTCTTTCATTGTATAAAATGTGATAAAAATTATTTGTTGTAAATTAATTGGAGGTTATTGCTGAAACGAGGGTAAATATATTCTCTTACATTTACATACACAGTTATTTGTTACATTACATATATATTACTTTAATGCGGTACTACATTTGGACTAGCCAAATTATAATTGCAAATAGTTTGCAACGATATTTTGGTTGGATGAATGTCTGAATAAATGAAGAACACTAAATAAACCTATGTTCACATTAAGTTGTAGTAAAGGGAAGATGATGTTGAAATCATTTCCTATTAGATTATTCTATTCTGAGATGTTACTTAATCAAGAAATAAATATATTGGTAACAAATTTATTGCAAAAAAAACTATAATTCTGTATTATCCTTCAAATATATTAGTGTAACAAATGTTTACCGCATGAACACCCGCCGTGAAAAACTAAATATGTAGTATTTATCTTTCTGTTGATTTAATAAGTGTTAATGAAAATGAATACGTGTATATTTTGTGGTTATTAGTTTGTCAAAAAAATTAAACTGTGTTATGTCAAATGATTCTTTTTCTTTATTGTTTGTTTAATATAATAAGAAGGTTGTAAGGAATGCATTAGGAGATTGATAATAATGCAATAGTGGTGGGTTTATATACTTTTCATAAGTTTGATATGTATATTAGGAATTACATTTACTTCGTATTTATCATAATAATTTTCCTCTGTTTTGCATTAAATCAATGGCTTATATTGTTAACGCTTATATAGAATCTGCGTTCCTGCTCCGTTCTCATCGGTAAGTTAATTTCTCTTGCTAGGAGTTACAACTGTACAATCTTTATTTCACAAGTCTGCTCTGTATATTAGGAATTTCATAATAATTTTCATCTGTTTTGCATGAAATTAATGGAGTACATTGTTAACGCTTTTAAGGAATCTGCGTTCTTGCTCAATTCTCATCGGTAAGTTAATTTCTCTTGCTAGGAGTTACAGCTGTAAAATCTTTATGACTGCCAAAAATCCATTATTAATAGTAGTAGTAGTAGTAGTTAACTATGAAATTTAAACAGGTTAATACTGCTGTGAAGAGGAAAATTTACTGAAGGTATCATCTTCTCTTTTCTACAATTTTAAATATGTTTGACTTTTACGTGTTTTTTTTTCTTTTAAGCATTGAGAAATTGAATTTCCCGTTTACAACAATGCATTAGGAGATTGATAATAATGCAATAGTGGTGGGTTTATATACTTTTCATAAGTCCGATCTGTATATTAGGAATTACATTTACTTCGTATTTCTCATAATAATTTTCCTCTGTTTTGCATGAAATCAATGGCCTACATTGTTAACACTTATAAATAATCTGCGTTCCTGCTCAGTTCTCATCGGTAAGTTAATTTCTCTTGCTAGGAGTTACAACTGTACAATCTTTATTTCACAAGTCCGCTCTGTATATTAGGAATTTCATAATAATTTTCATCTGTTTTGCATGAAATTAATGGCGTACATTGTTAACGCTTATAAGGAATCTGCGTTCTTGCTCAGTTCTCATCGGTAAGTTAATTTCTGTTGCTAGGAGTTACAGTTGTACAATCTTTATGACTGCCAAAAATCCATTAATAGTAGTAGTAGTAGTTAATTATGAAATTTAAACAGGTTAATACTGCTGTGAAGAGGAAAATTTACTGAAGGTATCATCTTCTCTTTTCTACAATTTTACATATGTTTAACTTTTACGTGTTGTTTTTTCTTTTGAGCATTGAGAAATTAAATTTCCCGTTTACAACATATTTCGTAAAATGTTGAAGTTATATTTATGTCTGTGTTGTATTAGCTGTTGTTAATAATTAAGAATATACATGTATTTGTAGGTGAAGGTAGTTTACAAAAGTATCTGTTACCTTATTATGGGTCTTAAAAATACCACTATTTGGTTTTATGAAAAAACAAATATAATTGAATTTGTGAGTAAATACTTCATATAATGTCTTCTACGGTATATTATATACTAAAGTAATTGGTAGGACAGTAAAGACATACATGGCTCTCAATAGCACTGAAGATGTAATACCTTTAAGGGAAGTATGCAAGATAAATAGACGGAGACGTATGGACATAATATGCATGAAGAAAAGAAAAATATGTCACTTGGATTGCCATTCCAGTTTAGTTGAAATAGGTAGTTCTTCTAAATCACATACTGCTGCTACTCTTAGGAGATCATCCAACAGTTCTTTGAATATAGAAAATGCAAAAGCTAACTGTTCAGCAGAAGAACTCGAAGGTTAGTGGTGAAATTATATTAAGGGAATTTCTTTTTTCCCCTGACGTGACTACTTCTTACATTAGATATACTTTATTTGTATGCAGTACTAGATTTGGGATATCCGAATTGTACTTGCGAGTATTGCGGTGCGATATTTTGATTACCTGAATGTCTGAAAATAACAAAAAGAACGAATAAACCTATGTTCTCTTTATGTTGTAGTAAAGGAAAGATCATTCTAAAACCACTGCCTCCTACGGCACCCTATCTTGAAATGTTACTTAATCATGCAAACGGTTATATTTCCAAGAAATTTACTGAAAAAAATAAGAATGTACAACTCAATGTTTTCATTCACATCTATTGGCGCAAAAAATGATTACCACATCAATGACCGACCTGGACCTTACATATTTCGTGTGTCTGGACAAAATTATCACCGTATAGGATCTCTCTTACCAGCTATTGGTGAAATTCCTAGATTTGCACAACTTTATATTTATGATACTGAAAAATGAAGTTACAAATAGAATTAAAGCATTACGTAATACTGCTGAAGTTGATGATATAGATTACAATATTACTGAAGGCTTGAAAAAATGTTAGACGAAATAAATGTAATAGTAAAGGTTTTTAGAATTATTAAAGATCGGCTAAATCATGTACCGAATGAAATATTACAGTTACGTATAAGCTCTACTAGAAATGAAAGTACTTCACAATATAATATTCCAACAGTATCAGAAATTGTTGGTTTAGTTATCCGTGACTTTGGAAGCTCTGGTAGAAATCGAGATATTATAGTTGAATATAATAATGGAACTTTGAGAAGAATTAATGAATTACATCCATCTTTTATGGCAATGCAATATCCGCTAATGTTTCCTTATGGTGAATATGGTTTCTTCATTGGTATGAAACATGCGATTCGTGGTAATAAAAAAATAATATACGTGGTCGAGTTACTATGAGAGAATTTTATTGCTATCGACTACAACAACGACATAGTGATGGCAGAACACTTATTAGAGGTGGTCGTTTGTTACAACAGTATATTGTGGATGCTCACTGATGTATTGAAGGAGACAGATTATTTTATATCCGTCAAAATCAAAAGGAACTAAGGTCTGAAATTTATCAAGGAATAAAAGATGCTATTGATAAGGGTGACAATGATGGAAAATTAATTGGGAAAAGAATCATTTTGCCAGCAAGTTTTACTGGAGACCCACGATATATGATGCAAAATTACCAAGATGCTATGGGTATTTGTAGAGTTTTCGGTCATCCTATCATATTTATGACCTTCACATGTAATGCAAAATGGCGAGAAATAAAAAGAGCTTTAGAGATTATACCTAGACAAAAAGCCGAAGACCGACCTGATATTATTAGCAGAGTATTCAAAATGAAACTTGATGATCTTATAAGTTATATTAAAAAATCAAAAAAATTCAAAAAATAATTGATATTTTATATACAATAGAATTTCAGAAACGAGGTTTACCTCATGCTCATATATTAATTTGACAACAAAACATTCTTCCACACAACAAGACATTGATAGATTCTATAATAACGACTGAATTACCATCAAAGGATAATGACCCTGTCGGATACGAGACTGTTGCCCAATTTATGCTTCATGGTCTATGTGGCATTCTTAATAGTAATTCTCCATATATGAAAAATGGGAAGTGTTCTAAGTTTTTTCTGAAAATGTTTAACAATGAAACACTTATAGACGAAAATGGATTTGTTACCTACATAAGGAGAGATAATGGAGAAAAGTTTATTAAAAATAATATTATATTTGACAATAGATATGTAGTTCCTTACAACAGAAATTTGGTTGTTAAATATCAAGAACATATAAATGTTGAATGGTGTAATCAATCTCGAGCTATTAAGTATTTATTCAAATACATTAACAAAGGACCTGATAGAATTCGTGTTACAGTTGAAAATTCTGTGCCAAAAAATTTAAACACTGCCGAAGAATGCGTAGATGAAATAAAGGAATATTTAGACTGTAGGTATATATCATCTTATGAAGCAATGTGGAGAATTTTACAGTTCCCAATTCAATTTCGAGATCCTGCTGTAGAAAGACTATCAATACACTTACCTTTGAAGAATACCATTACTTTTGCAGACCATGAGCGATTAGAGGATATTCTAAACAAAGATCATGCTAAAGTTATTATGTTTACGTCTTGGATGAATACAAATGAATTCTATCCAGAGGCAAGACAACTTATTTACACAGAATTCCCTAGATATTGGGTTTGGAATACAAAAACAAGAACATGGACACGAAGAAAACAAGGTAGATCTATAGGAAGAATTGTCTATATCCATCCGAATTCTGGGGAATTATATTACATGCGAATGTTGCTTAATATTATTAATGGGCCAAAAAACTTCGATGAAATCAAGACGATCAATGGTGTTATCTATGGAAGTTACCAAGATGCATGTAACGCTTTAGGATTATTAGGAGATGATAAAGAATGGTATGCTTCAATATAGGATGCATCACAGTGGGCAACTGCTACTGCTATGAGACATTTGTTTGCAACTTTACTAATAAAATCAAAAGTTGCTGATCCTCTTAAATTATGGGATAGTTGTTGGAGTTTGCTATCAGAAGATTATGAGTATGTTTACAAAGACACTTTAAAAATTGTCGTCGTCCATCCTCTATATTATTACTCCCACCTTACTGCCACGTCGCATCGTGGATTTTTATTATCTAATTCTATCAAGTTTTTGCATGCAGCAACACGTTTCAGTTGCGTATTCTTGGCTGTTACTATATCAAATACGTGGTAATGTAAACAGTGTCAAAATACAAATAGCGAAACCATGTAGATAGATTTTGACTGACACTGACAACATATTTACTATACATCATGCCTACATATCTGTTCTCTATACATAAATACACTATACCTACCATCTGAACAAAGTTTTAAAAATAAAGCAACGACATACACATGTAGCAATTATTTTCTTCACGCAGTTACAACATATCTGACAACTACAACATTTATTACCATAAATATCGACACATATCCACATGAAGAGTTTATATCTACTTCCTCTGGTATCCTTCAAACAACACTTGCTTATAACATAGATCTTCCACTTCCTGGTGTTCATGGTCCCCCTCACTGCTTCATATATTTCTGTCAGGTATAGTTTCCTATACATTAATGTATATACAACCTGTATAAAAGATTTCAAATCTTTCCTCGCGATCTTTCAAGTTACCTGCTGTTTAAAAAAAATGAAATACACATTCACACAATAGGTAATCTTTAATCTTCTATATTATTCTTTTGCTCTTTAAATAGTCATTCCATGCAACGTATATCTTTAAATTTTATCGTTCCATACTCCCTTTGACTACTTCATATCCTTTTGTCATCTACACTTCTTAAAACATGTATCTATTTGTCAATATTATGAATTTTTCTGTATTTTTTCTTTAAACTTTTGAAGTTACCTATTACTTAAAAAAATTCTATTTCTAACAAATACAATGGTTTTTACCATTTACCTTACTCATCATTAAATGTTTCTTATGTACTTGGTTTAATACAAAATAAATCATTTCCTATTATTACTACGATTTATATATATTTAACCCGTTTTTTTAAATCATCTTACAAATGATTCTTACCATTTCCTTTTCGGAACCTCTTCCACGTATGATGATCCACCAAATTTCATCTCAAAATATTTTACATACATTTAATAATGATATCTTACTCTTAGTGTTTTGTTATATTAAATCAGAATGAAGCACTCAAGTTAATATTTTCTAATCAAACAGTATGTACAGTTTCTACTTCTCCGTATGTATAGTTTCTACTTCTCCATTTGCACCCTTCTCAAATAAACTAGATATTCTTCTCCATACTCCTTACCTCTGCTAATTTTCAACTTATAGAGCAAAAAAAAATTTCTTCAATTCCCTAATTCCTTTTTTCTATGATATTTGTCATGATTACGGATTATTTTTTCTACATCCGAATCTGCCAAATATTTGAAACCCTTGACTGATTCCTATATCTATTTCAGCTACACTTTGTTTTACAACAATTTATATGTAATTACTATGAAAGTTTCAGAATTCCTTCTTATAATGTTCTAACTTAAATCTTCCTCTAACAACTTACAAATATGTATTCAGATAACGGCAAAACTGTATTCTTCTACTGTATTTTGAACAATGGTTTCTTATAGTATATATTTTCGCCTTCATACAGTTCATGATGCGTTCTACTACTTCATATATCTATTACAAAATTATTTTTCCCAACATAAAAATCTATATAATTGTTACGAAAGTTTTTACCATTTTCTTTCAATAACTTAAAGTTCATACTCTTCATAAAAGTTTTTTAGCTACCTACCTACATACCATTTTTTTCTAATCTTCTTTTATTTCTTAAATAATTCTTGCCCAATATATATATATATATATAGTTTTATGTGCTCCATATTTTTTCCTTGCTTATTCGTATATAAATTTTATATATACAATCTTATATTATTAATGCACATGCAACTATTATGAAAGTTCTCTAGTTTAATATTTAATAATTTCCAACTTGACTGTATTTCTTAAAAACCTATTTGCCAACATCGTCTTCTATATACCTTATTCATCGTTCAATGTTACTCATGTACATGATTTACTGGTAAATGTTTATTTCATGCTCATATAGAATATATAACCTGAAATCATTTCATAATTCTTATTGGAGTTTCCTCTTACGATTTGTTCTTGCAAGCTGTTTTGACTACTTTCTAACATACGGCTTTTCTTTCTGTACTATATACAGTCTTCACTTTATTCCCATACATCTTGCAGGTATGATTTTTTTATATTAATGTATACATACTTCTGTTTATCTGAAGGATTTTCTCTTTATAATATCTAAGGTTATTCATATTTTCCTTTATCCTTAAAAGATAAATCTTTCTTCTACTTTTATTCTTAACTCACAGTAAATACAATAGGTTTTTCAGTACGATGAAATATTCGTACATTTCTGAATTGACAAATGTGGGCGAAGTCTATACAGTCAAAATCAGAATCATCCGTTTGTGGGATTCGTCAAGCTTAGGTTGTCTTAATAATCCATCTCGTGCAAGCGTTCTTGCTATCGACGAAAAGGTTATCCTCAACGTATATATTTAGTACATGATACTATCCATAACTTCTTATACGTAAATTGTTTTCATTACCTTCTTTTCAATATTAATCTTTCCATTATACTAAATCTGAAATATTTTATCTTAGGTAGGAAACACTCATCGAAGGTCTAATTGAATTAGACAAAATTTTTTATTTTGGCCATAGTCTGCGTGAAGGAGAAATCTATACCGTCGTTGACTGTAGTACACATGTAAACAAAACGTCATTAAGAATTGTACCAAATGAACTCATTTTAATGTTTACAGATATAACCCATATTATTCATCATATGGAGATAGATATATCTTTCCTCCGTTATAAATTCTTCTTTGTTGATTTTGAGGACGTCACAGCACCTATCTTCTGCAATACATATATCGTTGGTATGTATACTTTTTTTATATACTTATCGAATATAAACGAAATATCTGTCTCTCACATTATTATATTCTAACATTACTATTAACAACCTATCTTATTTTTTAGATCTAATCGGTTGGCTTCTTCCAAATAACAACAGAAGAACTTACTACGAGGAAGGTGCTCCTGCAAAACAAAATATACAAATAAAAAACAACAGGTTATATTAAATATCGTACATATTTTGTAATTAGTTAAAATTTAATTTTAAATAACTTACTTCTTACAAAAAACAATTCAACTAACGTACCTATTTCTCAATAAACAGCGAGAAAATACTGCCAGTAACTTTGTGGGAAAAAATAGCAGAAACTTTTCCATCACGTCTCTGTCGTGATAGCGGCAAAAAAACTGTAATCATTCTTGCAGGGTTGACTGTAACGTATTACCTTGGTTAGTTTTCTTTTCTAACAATTTATTTACCTTTTCAAATTTTTCTACATATATTTCGAATATTCCGTAACTTTCTTTACTATCATATGTGATCCTATCTTATGCTCCACTTCTTCGAGTAGGTTCCATGTAGACTTGGATATCCCTGAAGTATCTAAGTTTCGTCGAAGGTATAAGGTCAATATATAATATTCCATTTTTTATTGCAGTACTTACAAAAAAACTATAAAATTGTTTTGCATTTTAACTTTCTTTCCCATATTACAGTGTTGGGACGTCTCAAAGTGTACCCTCAACGTCTGCAACTGACTCCAATAGCATAGACTGAAATATGTAAGATTTCTGTATAGATTTTGCTGTTTTAGCTTTAATTTATCGACTAAACCAAGTCTTGTACTATATATTATTCCATCGTTCTCACTATATCAACCATATTAATATCATAAACTACACTTTTACATTTACCTTTTACTACTTCAACTAACTTCTTCTTATTTTGATATTGATAGATTTAAAATTTTATTAATATTTATTCCTCTCATTTCTTCAGGTACCTGTCATCTTTGTCTTCGTGGACCTCCCACTTTCAAGAATTCAATTCCCTATATCTCCAAAATAGTTTAAAATGTTGTTTTATTGTAAATTAATTAAGACCTATACAATTTCTGCTCTACGTCATCTGTTAAACAAAACCTTAAACTTTATATCTTAGCTTAAATTCCTCTTTCTGAATACAAGCATTTCGAATTTTTTTTCCTATTTCTAAACGATCGCAGACCATCAGTTCCGTCAACAAGGTATGCTTTCATTCTCTATTATATGTATCTTTGCAATGAAACCTCCAAATCGTTATTAGCATATCTTCCTTGCTTTCAATAAATGTTACTAATAAAAATTTGACCTCCTTTTATATATAGATTTTAATAATAACCAAATATAAATACTATTCTTTTTACAATATATACGACATAATCAACAAACTAATAAATTTAATTTTCTTCCCGCCGCGAAGCGGGCATGTTTCCTAGTATTCCCGAATTTCCGCCCTTCGTTCCACCACTGCCAACAAGGATGCTCATCCCGTCCCGCACCGCCTCCTCCGCAACAACCCGCCGCTCTGCTTCCAATTCCCTTCCCTCTCATCACAGCCTCCAACAAGAGGTTCCGCAGCCGCAGCCGCTCGCCCCCTCGCCTCGACCGCGGCACCGCCAATCCGAACCAGCTCCTCCGGCGCCAACAGCAGCAGCAAGAGCAGATGGACGATCTACTCTCTTCCGCCGTCCTCAAACCCGAGCATCAGGATTTCCCAACCGAAGCTGAGGCTGCTTCCACCGCCCTGAGGGGCTCCGACATTCTCCTTGCGATGCAGAGGGCCGCCGTGCGGAAGCGCAACACGGCCTCTAAGAAGGCGGCGGGGAAGCGGAGAGAACTCGAGAGGAATGAGGGAAACGACGGAGGTGACGACGATGTCCGGCCGCTGGCGATCAAGGAGGATTGGGCGTCGCGGATCAGCGAGCTGGAGGAGCTGATCGAGGAACTCCGCACGCAGCACAACCTACACGATAAGTGAGACCGTTAATCTTGTCTCCTTCTTTTCCTTCTTTCTCTCTGTATATATTGATAGTGCCCCCCTGATGTTTGCTCTGTGGCTCATGCGAGAGATGCTACGGAATCGAGTCCGTGATCTCGTTTACTTCTCTTGTGTGCTAGTTTTGCATATACTATCAAATCAGAAGACGTTAGAAAATGGGGCTTTCGCATCAAATAATCTTAGTTTTTATTGTAGATTGCATTCAGAAATTAACCATACTGGAGAGGGATTTATCATTATTTGAGAATGCGTTGAACAGTTCCTATTGAAAGCAGACCAATGCTTGTATCTGTCCAGAAGCTTCTAGTATATAGTTCCAGAGCCACGCATGCATGTTCTATCAGAAATAAATTATAGGATTTTTATCGGTTATATCCTTACGAGATATTGTAATATCAGTTATTCTTCTCCCTTTTTGGTAATATCAGTTGTGTTCCTTACTTCTTGTCGTTCTATTACGTGTACCCTTAGAGTTAGTTGCCATCCATCCTTAATAGAAACATATTAACTTTGGGGATACAAGGGGAATTAAATCTTATAAAAGGGTCGAAAGGTCTTTTCTCCTCCTCGTCAGCCTCTCCCTCCTCCTCCCCCTTCTCTTCCTTCACACCGGACAAGGGCACGATCTTGTTCGCAAGGACAAATGAAGAGACCACAGTCTAGGTCCTGCTGTCCAAAGGTTGCTCTAGAGGTGGTGGCAGAGCACACGTTCCAAGTCCTGCTAAGCATTGTTTTTAAAAACATGCCTCGAGGTATTTTTCAAAGAAAAACGCGTCGAGACTATAACCTCATGCAACCTCAGTGAGGCGTGCGCCTCGAGGCTTGTGGGGCGCACTTCGAGGCGTGCCTCGAGGCGCTGCCTCATTTGTGTGCTTATTTTTTATTTTTTCTACAATATTTTTTGTTTTCCTTTTGATTGTGGGCTTTTCATCTTTCGTAAACAAGTATTTTGAAGTCCTTAAGCCCACAATTCATTGAAATGCATTTTTTAGTGTATTAAAGTATTAAGCTTATTTTTACTTTGTTATGCATGTTCTTTAGAAATCAACATGAACAAAAATTTGGGTCTTGAGTCCTTAAATCTAATGCCTCTACTTTGTAGTATGCCTCTTCTGTTACGTCTAGTCCCTTTAATTAAATTTTATTCAAGAGTTTAAATTGTGTGGAGAGTTACCCATTATTATGCTTGCATATCCATATTTAATTGACTCCTTAAAAAAAGAGAGTTATATAACAAATTGGATGTTTAAATCATGATGCTTGCCTTGAAATGTCATGGAGTTATGTATTTAGTCATAACTATTTAATTTTTAGAACTCGAGTATTGTAATTATGATTAATTATCACGTTTTATTGAAAATTTTCTTTCACGAGTGAGGCTTATGCCTCGAGGCAATATTGGAAAAACGCCTCAATATGTCTCACGCTTTTTAAAACCTTGCTGCTAAGGACTGTACTTGCAACGGTTCCTAGGATCATGTTCTTGTTAGGAGGGCAAAGCGAGATGGAGGCGTCTGTCAATCTGGACACCATGAACAAGCTGGAGGGGAAGAAGAAACCGTGGAGTCTTTTCTTCTCCTTCAAGCGTGCCCTGTATCAGAGCATTCTCTAGGCATGGAGCATCACCTTCCTCACTGCTACCCCCTCCTCTCCTACGCCCCTAACTCCCCCTTCCTTTGTCTCCATCCTATCCTCTTCCCTCAACCTCCCCCCTCCTCTCCTCCACCCCTAGCATTTCCCGTCCTCCGTCCCTTCCTCTCCTCCACCCCAATCGCCCCCATCCTCCATAATCTCCTCTCCTCCGCCACCAGCCTCCTCTCCTCCGCCCCAGCCTCCCCCTCCTCTCCTTTGCCCCCTCTTCTTCCTCCTCCCCCTCCTCTTCTCTGCCCCTAACCTCCCCCCTCCTCACTGTCACACGCATTGCCTTCCTCACAATTGCCGTCGTGATCCCCTTGCCCCAATGCTCCCTCATTGTACCTGAGCTTTGCCCAGTGCCATGAGGAGATGGCGTCGATCGGGTGGCCTTCGACGAGGTAGATGGTGCGAAAACTCATCGTCTGAGGTCCACACGTAGAAGGCGTTGAGGTTGAAGGAGTTGAATGAATGTAGGAGGAGGTGTGGGCTTTTCTTCCAGATATGCTCCTCTTAACTGCATAATGGTTTACTAAATCATGGTTAAGTTCAGCTTATTGATGATCGAATAATGGAGGAGCACACGTGATAGAACAGCAAGAATTCATGGAAATAACTGATATTCCTAAAGGGAGGGGTATAACTGATATTGCAATATCTCTGAAGGGCACGACTGATAAGAACCCTAAATTATATTATGGGCTTCCCAAGGTTCAATTTCTCCCAAATCATTTGAAGCCTATTGGAAGGCAGAGTGTGTTTCATAGTAGGCTACACCACTAAAAGATAAATTGATCTGTTTTAGTGCATGGCTTGTAGCTTATTTATAGCATGTATCAGGGGAAGTCAAGTTAAGTAGACATCCCAAGATGCCGTCTCTAGTTACCTCCCTTATCCTACATGCGTTTATAAATTTTCCTCTTTTATATACGTCATAATTATCTATATTATTGTGCCATACCTAATCTTGCTCGCAGATGACCTTTCCTTGGAATCAGATCCGATGTTGACCTTAGTGGTCATGGAGGGGTCAGACTCCTTGGTCTCATATAACATTTCATGGGTGGATCTCTCGTCTCACGTAAACTTTTGGGCCTCCCTAGTGGCCAACCAATTCATATCGATGGTGTAGCTATTGTGCCCAATCTTGATTATCATGGCCACTTGGCTCTCTCACAATGGACTGATTTTTAGTTCACATAGGTTTTATGTTGAGAATATTTTTTGTTTGGTCAGATCTCTCCTCGAGGCATGGTTGATGTAAGTTTTATGTAACACTATCCTATTAATAAAAACTTGGAACGGGCACCTCCGCAGTGTTTCCTCCTTTTTTCATTCCAAAAAAATCTCTTTTTGTTTTCAAGCGTCATTATCTTTTGGGTTTCCACCATCTCTCTTTGCTTATTAGCAATAAGATTTCGATTGTCTTCGATCCCGTCAAGTCTGCCCACCTTTGCTTCTGCATCCTCTCGGTGGGCTCTTATAGTCTCTCTAACCTCCTTCTTGTGCTTGCTCAAACTTGAAGAATCCTCGTGGCAACGAACCGTCTCTAGAGTCCTTGACCGATGGAGTGTGGTCTGACTCGGGCCATGGTCTAGAGGAAGCAACGAACAAAGGGAAGAATTCTAGTAGCTTGTTTGAGTCAAGGAAACTGTCAATCCATGGGTGAGAACCATAAATCCTCCTAGCATACCTTGTATATGTCTTCATCAATCACCTCTAGTTGCAGGCCATCTATCAGCTCAACAAACTCCGTTGAGATCTTGACTACCGCGAAGGCGAGGGCAATATAAAGAAAGCATGGGCACATTAAAATTGCCTCCGAAATGCCATGCCTCACCAAGATAAAGTCTTCTAGCATTATGAAGCTTAGTCCATAGATCCATTCTCTGCGTCGGTAAACATGGCTTGTAAACACAAGAGAACCAAGTGCAAGCCGATGTTTACATTTTTGAAAAAAGCAATATGAACATGTCTGCCTTTATGTTTATAGATAAAAGAAAAAGTCATCCCCCCGCATTGCCAACAACTTCAGTCGTTTTGAACTTCGACTGAGATCCAACCCCCAAAGAGTTCCACAAAAAATCTGAACAAGTATTGGGTTTTGTTTCTTACAATGTGACAATATCACAACCTTACTCCCTCAAAAGAGCACCAATTGATCTTTCTTTCTTCGGGTCACCCAGATCTTTGAGATTCCAGGTCAAACTTCCATTTAGGAACTCGGTTCGCCCCCGAGGTCGAGGCCATACCAGATGGCTGAACCACACGAACCTTATGAGCATAAATAACCACACTCCCCTTTCTAATTGTAGCGGTTCTTTTTCGTTTCGAGCTGATCAAAAGGTTGCAGAGGCTTGTGGGATGACTCCTGCTCGCAAACGACCTCCAGCACATCGTCCGCGTGGTCTAAGTTTCTCGCCCAAAGAGGGCCATCAACCCACAAATGAGCTTCTCGAGAAGAGACCACCGTACTGGAATTATGCAAACCCCTTCAAGGCCACATGTCAGAGGCTTCAGGTCTTCGAGGATAAACAATCGATTCGGGAAGCTAAGACGGAGCACCAACATTCTGCTCCATTGTATCAGGAAAGTCTTGAGGAGTGGGCTCGGTCTACATCAAAATGGATCTTGGCACACAAACAGAGAATCCTGGCGCACTTAAATAACCAAGTATGGTAAATGGTAGATCTAATAACGAGCAATAGCGGATCAATCCTATTGAGACCCGATCATAAGGCTAACCATTTTCTAAAAAGATAGCCATCAAAACCCTAAGACCCACAAACATTTTTGAGATCGAAACATTCTCTAACTCCTCAACAAAAAGCAACATCATGCATTTAACACCTTCCAGGTTTGCCTCTTTTTGAAATTTGAAAATCGATAGTTCTGTAATCTTCTCTTGCGAAAATTTCTTATTTGAATTTTCCTCCGCAAGTCTCGTCACATGATCGGTCGTAGTCTCCACCAGTATATGCTCCTTCGACGAGACAACCAGTAGTGAGCTCGTGTCGACATCTCCATGATCAAGCACCAAAGGCAGCGACAGTGGTAGGGGAACCACCTGGACCAGAACTAGAATTGTGCTCAACCCACAATCAACAAGCAAAGTGATTCCAATGCAAGGGTTGTAGAACCTTCCACGATAGTGATGATTACCTTCAGACCAGCTCCTGGTAGCCGACAATTGGCAAGAATCTTTGATACATCTTCGAGCTTCCACCAAGCCGATCTCAATGTCTCAACCATGCGAGAGAGGAAAAATACACCATAGATTAGAATAACTTACAACGAAGATGATGATTCTTCTCCATTAATGAAGCGAGGCAATCACCATCTAAGTCCCCCTTCCGAGCACGAGGGCAAGGATACATTGATCTCTTGGGATAAAAGACCCTCAGACCAATACGTTTTTATATCCAATATAACCACATCTCCTGAAAATGAAGTACCTAAGATTCGATGAAGGACCGACATGATCGAACAGATGTCCCAATATTCCTCCTTGCACACACTGATCAACATACCATCTGTGTGTGCAACGTATCCAGAGCTGCTCCCGCAGACAACATAGGCATACACATCCGCGATGACGAATGGATTTCCCATCCGATCTTGGAACTTGGATGGACAATGCTAACAGTAGGCGAGTCCTGATGACGCTTCTGAGACCCTGGACAAATCCCTTTCTGATGACTCTCCACACCACATCCAAAACAACGAGGAGACATTGAGCACTCAACAACCTGATGTCCATAAACCCCACATCTGCAACAACGTTGGCCGTGTCGGCGATGAGTGACAAATGTCCAGCCCTCCTTCCCCTCATCTTCAAGTTTGTCAGCCGTCCTCACCTTCATCTCTCCAAGATTGGTAGCCCTCACCCACGTTTGCTCACCTTCTCTTGCACAACCCACCATAGTTGTTCTCTCTTGCGACGAGAGCTCTCCATGTCGACGTCGACTTCTCAAGACCTTCACTCTCCAAGTTTTTGTACCAATCAAATTAATCTTATTAGAACATTCTTGAACTAGATCTAGACCGAGCTACCTTCTTTCTCTTATACCTCGCTCCATCCTCTTAAAGGTGTTGTCTACTATCACGAACCTCTGTGATTCCATCTTGGTGCTGATTTTACAGTTAGTCAGTTTCAGTTACTATCTTACCTCAACAACTATTCACCAGCAACTTTGTTCTCATTTATCTTTGAACCATGTGATAAGCTATTCTTCTTGAATCTTTATGTACTAACAATTGAGCTTTTGGCTTTAACTTATGAATTATCAAAGGCATTAAGAATGCTATAACATACCTAGAAGTTATCACATCACAACCATAGTATATTTGTATATAAATCCTGTGTTTTTATTTCTTTCTATATTGAATTTGTTTTACTCCTATAAGAAAATGCATCCAATACTACATTTAGTTATCCAATATGCAAGTAGAACATATATGTATCACATTGGTAGCCCTCACCCACGTTTGCTCACCTTCTCTTGCACAACCCACCATAGTTGTTCTCTCTTGCGACGAGAGCTCTCCATGTCGACGTCGACTTCTCAAGACCTTCACTCTCCAAGTTTTTGTACCAATCAAATTAATCTTATTAGAAAATTCTTGAACTAGCTCTAGACCGAGCTACCTTCTTTCTCCTATACCTCGCTTCATCCTCTTAAAGGTGTTGTCTACTATTATGAACCTCTGTGATTCCATCTTGGTGCTGATTTTACAGTTAGTCAGTTACTATCTTACCTCAACAACTATTCCCCAGCAACTTTGTTCTCATTTATCTTTGAACCATGTGATAAGCTATTCTTCTTGAATCTTTATGTACTAACAATTGAGCTTTTGGATTTAACTTATGAATTATCAAAAGCATTAAGAATGCTACAACATAACTAGAAGTTATCACATCACCAAACACCATAGTATATTTGTATATAAATCCCGTGTTTTTATTTCTTTCTATATTGAATTTGTTTTACTCCAATAAGAAAATGCATCCAATACTACATTTAGTTATCCAATATGCAAGTAGAACATATATGTATCACATCAGTTTCTGATCTCAAACATAAAAAATCCAAATCAAAATATTTATAGTGTCTGTCAATCTGATTCTCCGTGTGTTTTCCGACGTACTTGTTTATCACGACTTCTTGTGACATAGGGGCCTCTCCCTCATGTAGCAACCATGATCAAAGTTGGGCCAGTGCTCTCTGCTCTGTATAGTAGGCACACTTCAATAGGAGTTTGTGCTTTGGTGAGCAACTGATTTCTTGCAGAATCATAGCTCAGATCAAGTCCAGAAAGGAAGACTAACCATAAGCATCTCTCTGTATGCCTTTTAATGCTCATAGTTGCACCGATGCTAATAGCTTTGAATATTCTCAAACAAACCTTTCAGACCCAAGTAGTAAGTGTGAAGAGGCCAACTATACTGCTTGATTAGATAAATATCACAATGTAACTGCAAGCTTTTCATTTCATTCTTTGCCTGAGAGTAAGAGGTGGCAAGGGAGTCCCATATATCCTTTGCTCCATATATCCGTAGTTGTTGGCTTGTGCAGGACTTCATGCTACTTCAGACGTGTGGTACTTGCAAGTCACACCTTGGCCAATACATTATTATTCTTGCATGATGCATTCTTTCTTGTTTTTACTTTGGACTATGGATCCTTCAAAACACACTCCATAATACTCGTGAATTACTCAAACAACAACTCATAGTTGGTTCCATCCATCATCAGAATCGAGCATGTGTTTTCATCTTCCCTTTATTAAGAATTTGACATCTATGGTCTCTGGAATGGAGAAGAGACCCCCACAGATTAAAAAATTGATATGAAGTTGAGGCAGCATGGATTGTGTATGTATACCAAGTGCACAAACATCCCCATAGCTCAGAGAAGTCCCTGATGTTCCAAGAATGAGAATAGAGGGTCAACAACACCCCACACCAGTCACCAATATGGTGCTGGGAACACCCTTCATTGCATGAGAGATTGCAGAAATAGGGGCTAAAAAGCCTCATGCACTCACCTTAGCCACTTGATGGCTTGCGGTGGTGTAGTCGACAATATAGGCACACGAATGGCACTGCTATAGCAGGAAGGTTGGTCGTTGCATGGTAAGTCGGGCGTTGTTTTGGTTAGTATTAAGATTTCAAGAGAAAAATGGAGCCGTGGCCGAGGACTGGTGTTCCAATACTATTTGGAAAATCAAAAGACTTTATTATGAGAGACATCCCTTATATAGGAAAGAATGGTAAGAAAGTACAAAAAATTGACTTAAAAAGTTCATAAAAATGTGGGTCTAAAAAATGAAACACCAATATAATCAACTCTTCCTCAAGAGAATAAATATCATGCATCGTGTTCAGCTTGCATACACACCAATCGAGGCTTGTGGCACTGGATGAAGACGTTTGTAAGTTGCTTGATGGATGGCACATGTGGAATATAAAGAAACCTTTCTAGATCATATTACATATGTGGTGATAGTCAATCTATACATGTTTGGTTCTTATGAAGAACATGATTACTTGTAATGAAAATGTCAATCATATTATCACATCATATCTTCATGGGTCTTGTGATCATATCACGAGTGTGGTGACAATCAATCTCCACATGTCTCGTTCTTTTTTGAAAACACGATTACATGCAATAAAAATGACAACCATATTATCATAACATATATCCATGGGTCCTGTGATCCCAATCTTAAGTCTTGTAGAATAGATCTAATATGTACTCTTGGAGAGAGACCTAGAGATAGTCCCACATCATCTATTGGTGGGACTCTGGAAAGTTAATGGGGCTATATAAAGATTTCCATACCCCTGTACTCATTGGGTGAATTCAATAGAAGAATTCATCCTTTGAGGCGTTCTCATGTGGTTTCATCCCACTCCTCACGGAGTAGGGTTCGACGCAAATTCTTCCATGTTCTTCATGTTTATTGCTCTTGATCTTATTATCGCTTCTGCTTATCATTTTCCACATGATATCAGAGCAAGTCAATTTTTGGGAGAAATGGTTGATATTTGAAGATATGTTACAATTTTCCTTTTTAAAGTTTTATGGAGATTATATTTCTTTTGATCATCATGCTGCTGTTGGGTTTCTTCATGAAACCCTAGATTCATTTTTATCGTGGGTTTGTAAAAACCTAGCCATTTTGACACACCAACAGTGAAATCTCCAAGCATGATAGGCTGCCGATTTCTTCTAAACAAATGATGTCACCACCTCTCAAAGCCACACTCCAAAATGACACCGCTTTCTTCAAAACCCCATATCAGGTTCATGCATGGGAAGTAGAAAATACAATGGGAGTGTAGCCTACACCGCCCTTCCAGATCGACGGTGATGGCACAACATGTTATTTGAAGAAAGGAAAGATCTACCACAGTTCTCAGAGAAGAAGAGGATAGAGGGATTGATGTCCTCTTCCCACATACCTCCTTCCCCGCTACCACCTCTATAGTAGCCATGGACCTCTGCCCTCATCTCCCACAAAAGCACCAGGCCGCCATTCCCCAAGCAGCTAGGTTTCATGGTGGCTATCTCCGATGGACCCTCACTCTCTCCCCATAACCCCATGAGTGCCTTTGCATCGGCCACTCCCGCCCCCTCTAGCCTCTTGTTGGTATGGCCACTACCTCTAGCAGGTGCACCTCCTCTGCATTGTCACAAGTGGTGGCTCCAGACCACCCTCCTATCAATGAGATGCTGCCCATCTACACCCTAGACGACCAATGCAAGGAGCATTGACTCGTGCTCTGGCTCTATGAAACAACGACAACAGGGATTGGTCTCCCCTTCAGGGAACCCTACGTTTGATAGATAAGAGGGGTGAACAGATTCCTTTCATTTAAAAGAGAGGGAGTGGGTTGGTGAGTGTCGGGATAAAAAACAAAAAACAAAATGCGAAGGATTATGAGGGGCATCGAGTGGGCTGTTTGCAAAAAAAGGGGAAGAGTTGTATTAGGCATGTGGCCTGAAAAAAGGAAAAGAAAAAAAACGAGATGGAGAGGCCAGTTACAAAAGAAAGGGGGAGGATTGTATTGGGTTTAACAAGTCCAAAAAAAGGACCTGAAAAAAATGATCGATTGAAAAAAAGAAAGGAAAAAGGTTATGGCTTGCAAAAAAAAAAGAAAATAGTCGAGGAAAATGGATTGTTGTAAAAAAGGATATTGCTTTGTGCAAAAAAAAGAAAAGAGCAAACAAAAAAGAAAAAAAGTTATGGCTTGCAAAAAAAGAAAATAGTCGAGAAAAAATGGATTGCTGTAAAAAAAGGAATATTGCTTTGTGCAAAAAAAGAAAAGAGCAAAAAAAAGGAAAAGTTTTTTTGATGAAGTTTTTTGTTCTATTGTTCATTTGTTCTCCCCAACTTCGTCGAGTACCTCTCAAAATTCCAACGAGTATGGGAGAAAGGGGGATTGAAATAGTACAATAGACGCTCATACATTGTATTAGAGATTTTATTCAGGGACTGACTTAATGCAAATAAAAGTAGACTCCAATGACTGTGAACTCCAGACGAGATCCATTCAAGGTTCCCAAGAGAACAAACCCACTTTGAAGTCCCAAGAGAGAGGTCTGCATTTAGAGATCATCGTATGGATATTCCCACGGCATAAAGAAAAATGCATTCAACGACAGATCCCCCCATAGGTGACGAGCCGATCCCCATGAATTTTTCGACAACAGAAGAGACTCGTTACATAGGTCACACCTCAAGTTCATCCTCACCAGAATGGCATGCGAAGCACCGTCCTCAGCATCAATCGACATATTATGCATTGAGTCATTATGGTCCGTAGTGTCATGTATTTCTTGAGCGAGTTCATGTTTTCTTCTGTTTGTCCAAGCCGAGCATTGCATGCTCCAGCTTGAGGGAGAGTATTGTAGAATGACCTATATATAGTCTCACATAATCTATTGGTGGGACTCTAGAGAATCAGTGGGGTTATATAAGGAGCTCCATACCCCGGTACTCATGAAAGAATAAAATAGAAGAAACCATCTTTTGAGGCGTCCTCTCGCGGTTTTATCCCGTTACTCACGGAGTAGAGTTCATGTACCATCTCCATTGTTCATTGTTTTATTGCTCTTAACATATTTTCGCTTCCGCATTATGTTTTCCCACATTTACCATCTCAGTTGCAGTTTGAGCCATTGGCTTGTATTCCAATTCTGCATTCAAATGAACCACACTATGCTCTGATTATTGCTGTCATGAAAAGAAGCTGATCAGATGATATTCACCATTAAATGTTCCACTGCTATAAAAACTAGTTTCAGAATACGAAAAATGATAGTTTGAGTCATTGAGAGACTAGTGACACTGTACTGCTCCGAGCCTCCGAAGGCCAATTTAATTGATTTAGGTTTCTGCAATATTTAGGTCTCTGAAATCGAGACAAAAGACCCCCATTCTAGTAGTAACTTGTCACTAAACCTTGTGCAAGTGGGAATACAATTCGAGTAAAAGAGATGATTTTTGAAGGCACCATTCTTGAAGTGCCCTCTGATAAAAATTCCATGTATTGTAATTTTTGGGTCACTTTCCAAGTCACCAAAATGTTAGGTGTCTAGTAAATGAGGTCCAATAACTACGAAGGGCCTGTTTGGTTGCTAGGGTACCCTAGGGGTACTTTGGCATACCCCTAGCTCCAACCCTGCATTCCTGGGTTGGGATTACTTGTATTAACCATGCAATTTCTTTGGTATGATTATTTTTAACCTTGTTCAAATACACTTATCAACATAAAAAACATGTTCTAATCATTAAAAAAGTTAATATAACACAATCAATGTCACATCACATCACAATTATCATTCCAACCATTCCAACCTTCCAAAAAGCTACTATTCACAGGAGGATACCCCAACCCAGCCCAACCCAGTAACCAAATAGGCCCTAAGTGCTTACTACTATAAAGAAGGCTATGGAAAGCAGACTTAAATATGCAGTCTAACTCTTCCATGGACTCCACATATTGCATTAACCACCTGAACTTCTTCTGCCGCAATAATTTATAGTTTTTTTTTGTTGAGTAATTTGCACAAACCTTATTTATTTATCTATGAACTGATACAAAATCAGAATATACTCATGAATTCGTATTATAGCTTGTCTTATTCCTTTTATGTTACAGAGCGACTTTTTACTAAGGAAGTATTCTGTTATTATTTTGGACGAGGCTCATGAGAGGAGCTTAAACACTGATATACTCATAGGAATGCTTTCTCGAGTCATAAGATTGCGTCAGGTAATAATTGCTTCTTACATCTTTTTTTTTTCATTTTAATGTTGTTAGATTTTCCTTTTAATTTGCATTTGTATGCAATGAAGAAAATGTATGTCGAGCAGCAAGAACGGATTAAGCCTGAAGATGCCATTAGTCAATTAAAGCTTATTCTGATGAGTGCCACACTGCGAGTTGAAGACTTCACCTCTGACAGGAGATTGTTTCAAGAATCACCACCTGTTGTAGATGTTCCAACCAGGCAATATCCTGTAACCACTCACTTCTCTGATCTAGTGGATTATGTTGGCCAGACATACAAAAAAGTAATGCAGATCCATAGAAGGCTTCCTCCAGGTGGGATTCTTGTTTTTCTCACTGGTCAGCGAGAAATTGAGTACTTGTGCAAAAAGCTGCGTAGAGCTTTGGATCGTACCAAGAGCAATGCCGATAAAAAAGGATTTGCAAGGGAAATGACCAAAGACGATAGACAAAATGGTAGTCTGATTGAGGCCAGTGGCTCTTATGATCAGCAATCTGATATTTTCAACAATTATGACCACGATGAGGTTGACACGGAAAAAATCTCTTATACATCAGATTCTGATATTGAGAACGAGGTTCCTGTTGTCAGTGAAACAAGTGATGATGATTCCGAAGTTAGTGGCAGTCCTCGTAAGAATGATATGGTGTTGGAATTTATTAGAGAACCTGAGACACTTGCTTCTTTGAAGGCATCTTTTGATGCCCTTTATGGAAATAAGACTGGCCAAATTTCTGAAGACAAACGAGTTACCATTCCTTTGATGACGAAAAAAAGCAGTGAGAATTTGTTAGCTTCTGCTTTGCATGTATTGCCTCTTTATGCAAGGCTACCTGCTTCAGAACAACTTCGCGTATTTGATAATGTGCGCGATGGTGAAAGACTAGTAGTGGTTGCAACGAATGTAGCTGAAACTTCTTTAACCATTTCGGGAATAAAGTATGTTGTCGACACTGGAAGAGAAAAGGTAAGGAACTACAATCATGCCAATGGAATGGAAACATACGAGGTTCAATGGATAAGCAGGGCTTCGGCTGCTCAAAGAATGGGAAGAGCTGGCAGAACTGGACCTGGTCACTGTTACCGCCTATATTCCTCCGCAGTCTTCTGTAACATATTTGCCGAATTTGCATGCCCTCAGATTACAAAGATTCCTGTAGAGGGAGTTGTCCTTTTCATGAAGTACATGGGCATCAGTAAGGTAATTTCTGAGCAAGGTACACTATTCTTTTGCCTTTAGTTTGCATTTTGAGGATTTACTTTTTGATTTTCGGTTTCTAAACCAGGTCGAGCAGTTTCCATTTCCGACACCTCCAGATTCTGTGGCAGTTCTTGAGGCTGAGCGATGCTTGAAGGCGGTTGAAGCTCTTGACAGTAAAGGCAGACTTACTACTACAGGGAGAGCAATGGCACAGTTTCCTATGAGTCCTCGTCATTCCCGGATGCTTCTGACAGTAGTTCAGTGTGGGTTCTCAGCAAGGTTTTTGTTGGAGTATTTGTTATGTGTGCCTATTGAGTTGTAACAGGGTAAATGGATCTTGGAGAAGGTCCATTTACCCCATCCAGTGTTTCATCCCACATTATCCAGTGGTGGGACTTGGAGGCTCTGGAGAGGTTATATAAGGAGCCTCAGACCTCCTATATCCATTGAGAAAAGCAATAGAAGCATATGCCCCTTTGAGGGCTTCTCCCGTGGCTTCATCCCGCTCCTTACGGAGTAGGGTTCCACGTTAAGTCGTGTTTTTCATGTTTATTCTTCTTTATTCTCTGATTCCGCTTCCGCCTCCTATTTCTTAACATGGTATCAGAGCGGGTCGATTCTCGAGGAATTTAAATTCTTATTCATGTTCGAGATTCGTTATTTTTTTAGATTAGTTTGAGATCGGTTCTGGAAATCTCCACTTCTTATTTACTCAAGATTTGTTCGAGGCAGATCTGAGATTGTTCATGGTTCATGGTCGAGGAAATATTTTCATTATTCGAGATTTGTTTTTTTTCTTGGAGATTTATTCCTTTTATCATGTATGATTCAAGGGTTTCTTTTTTAAACCTAATTCCCTGTTCAAGTTCTGAAATTCATCCGCGGCTCGAATCTCCATGTTTCGTCATCTAAAACCCTTGTTCTCCACTCCAACGATCTCCAGTTCCCAGAGGGGGAATCCTAGCCATAGCCACATCTCCTTGAAGATCACCAATCCATCAAGTTCTAGGGTTCTTCGCCCCTTGGCGGCGCAGATCCAGGCTGCAAGGACCCTCTGGCCATGTAGCATCTTAATCCAGACGCGAGCACCTCTCCAGGCCTCGCGTCCCAGCCGCAAGGCCCCGCAACCCTAGATCCAGTCCCAGGCTCCTACGCGGCACACCGCGACCTCCTCCCTCACGCAGGTCCACCTCCCCAATCTGGGAACCATCATGAAGAGGTGATGGCGCCCACCGTGAGCCCCAGCAGCCAACAAGCGGCGCCGCAAATCGATGCCGCAACAAGCGGCGCCCCCATCCTCCTCCGCGCGAGTCGCGCGCGTCGTGCGAGCCCAGATCTCCTCGCGTTGTGCTCTCCCGGCAGCAGCTTCAGGCGGCTAATGGTGCAGGCGGCGCCTCCCCGAGCCCATCTTCCTCTTGCTCTTGGCCGTAGCCCTATCCAATGACAGAGATGCTCCAGCCAGGCGGCGCCAAGGGCAACACCCCTCGTGATCTTCCTCCTGCGGCAACCCCGGTTGGTGTCGAGCCTCCAGGCGGCGCTCCCTTCCCAACCCGATACCCATAGGCGGCGGCATCTTAAGAGTTCCATCGGGGAAACCCTAAAGGGGGGGAAGTTTTATTTTAGGCCCGATGGCCTTTGTTTATGTAAAAAAATCTCTGGTTGAAAGAAAAGAGGGGGCTCCCGTGAAAAAAAAGGGGGTGAGAGAAATAGTCCAAAGTGGGTAGGAAAAGAAAAGCAAAAAAAAAATGGAGAGCGAGTAGATATGATGGGCCCTTTTGGGTCATACAAAAAAAATTCTGGTTGAAAGAAAAGAGAAAAAAAAGAGACGCATACATTTAAAAATTCGTATGCATTTTCAAAAAAAATGTGAAACAAAGAGGAAAGCCGAAAAAATTGAAACGACTTAAAAAAATATGTGACGGCTTAAATATATATATATATATATGAAAAGCCGCAAGAAGTTTTTGAATGGTCATGTTTACCCCTATTCATCTTGTCTTCTCCCAACTTGGTGGACGACTCTCATTCCGACCAGTATGAGAGAAAGGGGGAGTATTATGTAGAGTCAAAGGTCTGTTCCATGATCCGGATCCAGAGGTTAGATTGCAGACCAGCCAGATGTTCAGACTCTACAGTTTATCATATTTCAGACTCGACAGATTGGTCAGAGTTCAAGTTCGAGGCACTCCATGTTGAGGCCCATTTTCGAGTTCTCCAGAGAGAGACTCCAGTTTCAGACACGCACGAGTATGCGGTCATTTCAGATGAGCACTTGTTTGCCATCATTGTCAGAGGTCCCCATCCGTTCTTGTTGTTTCGGCTTGAGTTTTCATGTGAGCCATAGGGACTCCAGAGTAGAGGACCATTCCCTATGCCATGTTGGCAAGGGTTTTCATGTGGTATCATAGGTACACCAGAGCAGTGCACCATTCTCTGAGTCAGATGGGAGAGACCCAGTTTTCCAATGAGGAGACTTATTTCAGACTCCATTCTCCAGCGACCGTGGACTCCGACGAGGATTGCACAGCCACAACTCCATTTTCAGTTCGGCCCTTTATTTTCAGAGATGGAGCAGTTGTCCACATGTTGTGGCGGGCCAGAGTACTCCGACGAGGAGACTCATTTCCAGTTGCAGTGATTCTAACAGGCGCAGTTCAGAGCACATGCTCTCCGACGAGGAGATTCAGCAGACTCACACTCCAGCCCGTTCGCCCTCCTCACCTGCACGGCATGAGAAGCAACGTCCTCGACAGTAGTGTCATGTAGCGTGGGTTGAGTTTCTTCCTGTTTGTCCAAACTGAGCATTGCATGCTCCAGCTTGAGGAGGAGTGTTGGAGTATTTGTTATGTGTGCCTATTGAGTTGTAACAGGGTAAATGGATCTTGGAGAAGGTCCATTTACCCCATCCAGTGTTTCATCCCACATTATCCAGTGGTGGGACTTGGAGGCTCTGGAGAGGTTATATAAGGAGCCTCAGACCTCCTATATCCATTGAGAAAAGCAATAGAAGCATATGCCCCTTTGAGGGCTTCTCCCGTGGCTTCATCCCGCTCCTTACGGAGTAGGGTTCCACGTTAAGTCGTGTTTTTCATGTTTATTCTTCTTTATTCTCTGATTCCGCTTCCGCTTCCTATTTCTTAACAGTTTTGCGAGGGCAAACTTAGTACTAGGCTATGCTGTAGCAGCAGCTGCAGCTTTAAGCTTTCCCAATCCTTTCAATATATTGATGGAAGAGAGTCAAGGTGCATCTGATGCTTTAGATCAAGATGACAAATCTGTTACCCAGAAAGAAGAAAAACAGAAGCAGAAGAAACTAAAAGCAATGGCTAAGGAAGCTCGTGAGAAATTTCGCAATCCAACCAGTGATGCATTATCTATATCATATGCCTTGCAGCAATTTGAACTCGCCGAGAGGCCATCGGAGTTCTGTAAAAGTTTCTCTCTACATTACAAAACAATGGACGAGATGGCTAAATTGAGGAAGCAATTGCTTCAGCTGATATTTACTTATAGCAAGTCGCTTCAGGAGTTCACTTGGAGTCACGGATGTGCCAGAGATGTCGAAGATGCTTGGAGAACCCCTTCAAATAAAAATCCCTTGCTGATGAACGAAGAAGAAATCTTGGGGCAAGCTATATGTGCCGGATGGGTGGATAGGGTGGCGAAGCGGATCCGAAAGCCTTCCGAATTATCAGAAATAGATCAGAAGGCCAGGGCTGCTCGCTACCAATCATGTGCTCTGAATGAAACTGTATTTCTTGATCGCTTGTCCACAGTTGCTCGAACTGCACCGGAGTTTCTAGTATATTGCGAACTCCGCCACACAAAACGTCCGTACATGCATGGAGTTACCTGTGTAAAGTCAGATTGGCTGGTCAAATATGGTGCCAGTCTCTGCAGTTTCTCTGCCCCTCTTCCAGACCCAAAGCCGTATTTTGATCCGACGACTGATCAGATTTTATGTTGGGTAAGCCCCACATTTGGCCCACATCTCTGGGAGCTTCCCTTGCACAGGATTCCCGTTAAGAGCGAGGACCTGCGAGTTTCGGTATTTGCCTCTGCTTTGAAGGAATGCTTCAGGTATGTCGTCGACCTTCTTGTTCCGTGAGCGAACGAGAGAGAGCGAGATGGTGGTGGTAATAGGGAAGAAGGGGGCTCCCGTTGGCGAGCTTCTGATGTGTGTTCGTTTCCCTCCCCATGGGAGGTCTTTTATAGGGCGCAAACCCTCGCCACGTCCGCCCCCTTCAACCACGCCCCTGCGGTTGCGGCCCCGAGAGATCCGGTCATCGTAACCGCCGGCTCCGCAATGGCCGGCGGCGGTTCTTGACCAACTTGGTCATAGGCTGTTCTACATGCTTTGCTTGAAGGAAACGTGTTGCCATGTATGAAATCAGCCCAGCAATACATGACCTCATTGCCATCCCTTGTTTTGAAACCAGAAGCATTTGGACATCGAAGAGTGGGTGATCTGTTGAGCAGGCTGAAGAGAGGGCCAAGAACGATCGATAGTCATGCACGTTTACGAGATGCATGGCACGAGGATCCCGGAGCGCTATACCCGGAACTCAGATGCTGGTTTCAGGAGAGGTTTCGGAGCAAGTTCGAAGAATTCTGGCAAAGAATGCATACCGAGGTTGTTTTAGAGGTTCGTGAATTATTCCCAACGAGAACAGGAAAACCGAAGAAGCGAAAGCTACTGAAGTAAATCTCAACAAGTTTTGCGTACGCAATTTGTTCATTTAGTGGTTCTGTTCATTTCTTATTATGATTAGATGTTGTCTATCTCTTCAACAGTTATGTAATCTATGCTTTTGAGTCTAGCAACGACACATGAAGAAAGCAGCTAATTGTACCAAACTATCTCAAATGGTCCAAACGTTCGTTTTTCAGGCAAAGGCACATCCATGTAGTAAACCACAAAAACCCATTCTTTGTTAATTTGAGCTCTCACCCATATGGGGACCATACCACTGCATGGATTCAAATCTGTCTCTAGGTTCTTCGCTGGATTCTGCGTCGCAACTTGCAAGCGTGATCTATACCCTCTTATCTCCATCCTCAAAATCTTTCTAATGTTCCTTATCTAATCCATTCTGGATACTTTTACATGGTTAGATGCAAAGGATATTACTATTCATTCTCCTGAAACCTCCAGACTGTGTGCAAACAGCTAAGAATCTGATCCCATTGGCATCGAGTGGTGAAAGAAAATGCATATAGCCGAGCAGTCGTCCAATGCGATATTTTTCCTCTTGCGATGCCATGCATTTGCTGCGCACTCCACGCGTCTTTTTGCAGATTTCGCGTGGTCCGGTGTAGATGACACGATGCTGACTGCTTCCTGGTTGGATATGACATCCCACACCTGAAGAACAAACCTGAGGTTATCCGTAGCCAGCACGATGAACTGGTCCCTGCTTGAAATGCACCTCTGAGTTGCTTCAGGAACAGAGATGAGACCAAATCCCTTGGCAGAATGGTCCCCGAACGATCTCGACATCGTGAGACCTGGGGATTCCTCGTCTGGCAGCCACAGCCTGTGCACTACTGGCTCGTCGTCCAGGCAGAAAACACGGCCGTTGCAATTAATGATGCGTTCGAATTCCTCTGCATGGTTCAGTATTAATACCAGCCACTTAACCACACCTAAATGCTTGTATCTACAGTCATCCAGAAAACTTACGAGGCACATTTGGCCGAAAATCGACAGTAAGTTGAACCGGAACCAAGATTCCATCGTCACTGGTGGTCGCCAGGACGGCACGAGAGTCTCCGACATTCGCGATCATTACAAGATCACACTGCGAAAATATTTACAGAGGTAAACTTTAGTTCCATACTTGTGCTAGTTTGAGTTTTATAACAGAACGCACAAGCTCAAACAAAATCACCAACGGATCAGAACAGACTCAACTACCTCCATTTGGCCGCGTCCATGAAAGACCTATGGATTTCGAGCCAAGAGTAATTTTGAGTATTGTATGATATTTTTTCCCTCCATTTTAAATTCGGCTATTTATTTTAACCCTGATTTTGGGTATTCTTGACCTTAAAATATATAAAAATTAACAGTTTTTTCTGAAAAATAAAAAACAGTAAAATATTATCTAAAACCCAAAAATATTTTATCTTCTTTATTTTGCTTTTTTCTAAATTTTTATATTAACCTTAGCTTGTATATAGCCTTATATATTTTAAAAGAAAAAGAAAAATAAGATATAAAATATAAAATTAGGAAATCAAAAAATCCAAGTATAAAAATATATAAAAAATATAAAAATATAAATTAAAACCCCACAAAAATTGCAACTTGGCTAAGTGTTTGAGAGTTAATTTGTGCTTTGATTTCTATCTTGACTGCTTTATTCCTTTGCTTCCTGTGTTCGATCCCTACTTGCTTGTCATTATACATTCTTAGTAGGGTGTAATACATTTTAACTCCTGCTCTTAATTGCTTAATTACTTGTGTGGGTTAATTGTTGAATAATGAGATGATTCGAGTAGTCGCCTCAGCGACAGTGGGCCTGAATTGTCAAACCATTACTTAGCGACTCCCATCTCTTCGTTTTTCAGTAGGTAACTACCTATACCCGGTTCATTTTTTTCATTATTTTTTTGTTTTTTGAAATGAAACTTTGGGGAAATTAGATCACTATATATCACATGGTGTCATTCAAATTCAACCTAATTCGGACTGCTATCATTGATGAATACCCATTCATCACTCTTTATTCTTCTATTTTAGCTACAAAAACCTTTGCAAATACATGTAAATATGTGTAAATACAAATAATTACCAAAAGCATGCATTGTGTAAAAAGATATAATTAGCATATTTTTGTGCAAAAATAAAAGAATAAAGAGTAAAAAGAAAAAGAGGGAAATATTTAGAATAAATATTGAGCAACCTAACCCAAGGGAGGGCTCAGCATGGGCCTGACCGCATAAAAGCCAATAGTAGGGGAGATAGGAGCTCATGTGTACATACTTTTGTAAATAAATAAAATTATATTTTCCTCACCCAAAAATATGCTTGTATACATTTTGTATATATTTAGAAACTATTAAAAACAAATAAAAATTTAAAAAAATCAAAATCCAAAAAATGCCCTTTCACCATGTACATAGACCATCTCCCTTTATTTATTTAACCCTATAAATAATGTATTTATTTTCAAAACTTTTCGTGAATATTCTATGGTATATTTTGTAAATAAAGCAAATAAAAGAAAACACAACAAAAATCAAATAAAAAGAACAAAAATTAAAATACAAAAATACAGTGTATATATACTATGTATATAAATATATATAACTATTTATTCCACCCATGTATATAAGTGATAAAATAAAATAAAAATATCCTTTTATTCCTCAGTTTATTCTATAAATAAATAAGATATAAAATAGGAATAAAATTGTATAAAAATAACAATAAAAATCAAAAATAAAAAGCCTACATAGTGTATATATTCCTATATCATGTACATACATTATTCTTATTTCCAAAAATTAATTAAAAATCACCAAAAAATAGAAAAAATAAAAGAAAAATATTTCATGTTTTAAGTTTTTCTTAATTCGGCCATTTTCTACCTTAAAATAAATAAACAAAGAAATCAATAATTGGCAGCTCCTGATTGGTCCACGGGGGATTGTTGACCCCGGTCAACTCCCCCGCGGACTCTTTCCTTTTTGGGGAGACCCGCGCCCGACCCGACTTCGCCGATTTCTCCACGCATCTCCAGCCTGTCGCCTCCGCAAACCCCGTGCCCGGATCCTTCGCCAATCATCCGACATCCTCGCCAGATCCTTCGCCGAAGGATCCACGCCTTCCATAGCCGTCTCCACCCAACCCTAATCGGCCCTGCCTCCATATATATCTCGACCTCCGCCGCCTCTGCGCCTCACTTTGGACCTTCTCCTTCTTCCCAGTGACCTCCAGAAGCACCGCGAGAGTGACAGCAAGCGATCGCCCCTGTTGTAGCGAGGCGAGGAGGAGAATCCACTGATCCGGCGTTCTTCGCCGCCGTTGCTCCGCCACCAGCGTGAGCACCGAGCCTCGGGCCGAGACGACCCTTGAGGCTACGACCAGGAGCACCCACTGCTCTTCCCCAGTCTCTCCGACCACCCAGGTAGATCACTTAGGCCGTAGATTAGCGTAGGTTTCGATTTTTAGCTTACTGGTAGTGTAGCTCCGCCACCGTCGCCAGCCACCTCCGATCTCCCATCTGCCATTCCGACCCGACCATCATCTTCGCCAGACCTCTCCGCATCTTCTTCACCCATTCACCCAACCCAGATCGCACAGGATCTGGGAATCGAGCTCCCCGCCGACCACCTTCGCCGGAGCTCTCCATCCGACGCACCATGCACCTCACGCCGCCTAACCGGGTCGAGGCAATTTGCCCTCGACCCGTGAGTCTTCTGGTTCGCTTTTCAGGTCAAGACAAGGGTCATCTGAGACCCTTCGCCATCCAGACAGGAGACCCGGCTCCGCCGCCTTCGCTCGAGCTCCCTCGGAGCTCAGCGCGCTCGTCGGAGACCACCAGCAGACGCGGGAGCCTTCCGCGATTCTTCTCCGACCTCCAGAAGGCTCTCCAGAGGACCCTAGCGCACGCACGAGCCCGGCGAATCTCGCCGGCGACCAGTTCTTCCAGGATCCTCCAGAACCGTCAGATCATCCTCTTCGCTCCAGATCTGATCTGAACCATTCATTTTGCGGAGCACTGCCACCGTCCGATCATCCCGAGGGTCGATCTTGACCGCTCGCGCAGAGAGAGAGGCACCAGCTAGCCTCAACCGTTAGATTCGCCACGCGTCCTCCTCTCAGCCGTCGATTCACCAAGAGTATCTCCACCACGCTTCGTCACCGTCAGATCTGCCACGTGGAATACTTTCCACCGTTCGATCAGGCCAGCCCTTCCAGAGTTAAAGGCGCACCCGTTCTCCACCGTCCGATCAGCCACGTGGCGCACATCAGGCCGTCGATAATAATAAAAGGGGTAAATTCATCTTAGGCCCCTCTGTTTGTTTTATTTCATTTTAGTCCTGTAATTTTTAAATTCAGTTGTTTATTTTCTGGGATATTTGCATTAAGGACCTCGTACTTACTTTATTTGCACTTATACCCCTGTCTACGTGGACCACGTGCTTCGTCACGTGAACTTTATTGGGTTATTTGCAATATAAGCCCTGTAGTTCTGGATGTTACGGATTGGATAAAAAGTTTTCTTTATTTGCATTTATGCCCCTGTGCGTGATTTAATTCCCCATGTGCGATATTTTTTGGGTTATTTGCAGATAAGCCCCTGGACTATTGGGTACTTGTTACCAATAAGCCCTCGGAACTTATTTTTCTTACATTTGGGTCCCTGAGTGCCCCAGACACGCGCCTCGCGCGTGATTTCTTGGGTATTTTGCACCAGGACCCCCAGAACTTTGGGTATTTGCACTTTGGTCCCTGTGCACAGTGCCCCTCCTTTATCTTTGAATAAAATATCAAATCACCTCCAAATTCGATGAAAATTAGACACATGGCTCCTGCCATGGTGTAGAATTTTTGTGAATTTTTGAGGACATTTTTGATTTCATTTGATATTTTTAAAAATTCAAAAACCCTTATGTTTGCTACTGTTTAGAGTCATAAACCCCAAAAAAAATATCAAAACCCTTTTAAAAATTCCATAAAAATTAGTTACTGTTTATTTTGTGTTCCTTGATTTTCTAGCCAATTTTGGCTATTTTTCATTGAGTAAAAACCCTAAAAACTTAAAAACACCTCAAAACTCCTAAAAATCATAATAAATAATTTAAAAACTCAAAAACAATAATTTTGGTGCTCAAGTTTTCCTTGTTTTCTCTAGTATACAGGAAAATTACCTCCAGGTCCCTTTGAGATCCTTAGATATTTTATCTTTGGGTTTTGGGCCTGGTTGGACAGTACCCTTGCTTTTCGCACTGTTGGATTTTTAGGAAATAAAATAAACATCAGAAAAATCTCAAAAATTCACCAAAAACATAAAAAAATATAAAACACATAAAAATATTTTTGTCTGAATTTTTGCTTGCTTTTTAATGCATTAAATGAATTGTTCAAGTTAATTGTTTGTGTGCTTTTCCTGTTTTCTTTATATTCAAAAAATCCTAAAAAAATACAAAAACCCTTAGAAACACTAAAAAATACTCTCTCGGATTTCTGACTACATCGTAGGCCGCAAGGCCAATCTGTGCTCCTTGTGTTCGACCCTGGGAGCTATACCAGGTTAATCCCATAGCTAGGACCGCACTTCGTGTTTCATCCCTGATTTATTTCGCGGTTCGATTTTTTTCTTGATATGCTTAGCCCGAGTGATTGAGGTCGCGACGACCTTCATTTCTTTACCTTTACCTTAGTCGTTCGGCGGTTATCAGAATGGCGCCGTTGCCGGGGAGCACGGCTTTGTAGTCATTTTTTTCCATATTGTCTCTCTATATTATCATTGTTTTCTGACACTCTCTCTCTTTGATTTTTGTGCGAGGTACTACGTGGACAACTTGGAGTTTATTTTTTGAGGACCCGCATAGGAGGAAGAGCAGGGAGAGGAGGAAGAAGAATTTTATTTTGAGAAGAGAACAATATTGTTTGTAATAATATAGAACTTGGACATTTGTGGACACTTGTAACTTAGCGGGTCTGTTTCGCCGAGTACCGGTGTGCTCGGGGGACCCATTTGGATTTTCGCGGCTTTTTCTACAGTTTTGATAGCTAGCTGCCTTTTCCGGTGTTTACGCGGTTCTTCTCGAGCCCCTAGATTTAGGAATTTCTCTTGCTTGTGCCGTAATTAGTAGGTCCCCACACTTAATTGCTTATCTGTTCCTATAGATCGTTAATTGGACCTACTAATAATAAATAATAAAAATAACTTAGTCGCTTTCCTGAGAACCTACGCGCCGCGAGCCTGCCCCGCAAGCGCTACTCCTGAACTCGACCTGTCGAGAAGAGGAGGGGTGGGCCAAGACCGGACTCTTTGGATCAAGGGCGAGTGACTGAGTTAGACGGTTCTGCGCTAGGATTTGCTCATCTAGGACTCGGTTTTTCCTCGCTGCACCATTTAGGTAGTTTTATTCTGTCTTTAAATTCTGCGCGGATCACTTGCATGTAGAGTGCTGGAGACAAGGTACGCATTTCTTTCTCTGCATGCATCATTGATTTCTTCGCGCATCGGTTTTTTCGTTTTCTCCCTCTGTTCTTGGCTTAATCATCAGGAGAATCGGAAAATTCGTTAGGCCGCTTGTATTTATTTTGAAAAAAAAAATTAAAAAGAAAAACAAAAAAAATTGGGACTGGATAACACTATTGACCCTAAAAGACACTTCACCTAAAAAAATTGTCTTGGGGAGAGCAACCCCCTCATTGTTTGGTTTGATTGTGCGAGAGAGTGACCCGAACACTAGGTAAAGCCCTCCGGTGCTCATCTCGACTGATTACCGACTCTTCTGTGCGGGACAGTCGGTTGAGAGAGTATCGGGTATCCCAGCAGGTCACGTAATCGCTCTGATATTCTGTGTGTTCACCCAATAAAATTGACAAGATAAATTGACCGAGCTTTCACGGTCTTCAGATTGTGTTGCGTTGGTGAACCGGGGATTTGCTTTGCGATCATATTTTCTCCAGATCCCATCCGCCCAACTCGCCAGATCAAGATGATGGGTAGACGATCTCTTAGGCAGCCTCTGGCTGCACCGCTTTCAGGCGCGTCTACTTCACCATCTAGGTTGGCCCGTGAGAGTCGAGATCAGCTCTCCGGGCCCGAGTTCGATTCCACCCTGTTCCCCCTCGATCCCCTTTCTTTTGCTACTGAGATACATGAGCCCGAGGAAAGACGAATTAATTTGACAGAACCTGAGTTGGGCTCATCTGATTTTGCAGACGTCACTATGGCCGGAGCCGGCAGTTCAGATGATCGCCAACCCGAACATTTTGTATTAGACCAGGGAGCGATCAACTCCACCCTGATCGCATCATTAGAGACAGTACAGCAGCAGCTACGCGATCAGGGAGCTTTTATGATTGAGATGAGAAGGGAGTTGGAGCGACTCAGAGAAGAGAGAGATCAGAGCGAGCCTGAGGACATTCCTGATGCTGATGCAGAGGCAGCAGCCGCAGCAGCGGCTGCCGCAGCGGCAGCCGCCGCCGGAGCAGGACCACCGAGAACGATGCGGGAGTTACACAACCCCGGATCTACACTGATGCACCATTGGGTGGTGGTACCTGCTATCGTGGGGGATTTCAAGTTCCCTCCGAATACCCTGCAGATGCTTCCTCATTTTCACGGACTTGCCACCGAGGAGCCCCACCTCCATCTCCAGGAGTTTTTGATGATCTGCAGCACTGTCCACGACCGTCATGTGGACCAGGATACGATTCGGATGATGGCCTTCCCTTTTTCACTGGCAGATAGAGCAGCCGCCTGGCTGAAGCATTTAGGGAAGTTTGTATACACCTGGGAGCAGCTCCGCACCGAGTACTTGAACAAGTACTATCCACTCGGGCGGACGAATGCAGCGAGGGCCCTGATCAACAACTTCTCCATGCTCCCTAACGAGCAGTTTCATGAGGCATGGGAGAGGTTCAGAGAGCTTCTGGATAGATGCCCACACCACGAAATTTCCAAGCCGAACCTAGTTCAGAGCTTCTTTAGTGGGATGACGCCAGAGCTTCAGGGTCTGGTGAATGCTTCTTGCGGCGGGTCCTACTTTGCCAAGGACCACAACCAAGTCTGGGCCATCTACGAGGAGATGGTCGAAAATTACATGGTGATGTCCCAGACTCGGTTATACACACAGAGATCTCAGCAGCCGCCAGGACCCGTGCAGTACCAGCGGATAGCACGGGTTGATGCAGGTCCATCCAGTTCGTCCACAGTTGCAGCCGCACAGGCAGAGTCGGCCGCTGCGGACATGGGGATTATCAGTGAGAAGTTGGACCGCATGGAAATAATAGAGAAGAAGCAGTGCCAGGGCATAACTCAGATGGAGCAAATGGCACAAACTCTGAGCGACATGAAGACCCATATCTTGTGTCTTCAGGAGGCACAGATGGCTTCTCAGCCCCGTCTTCTGTCGCGAGGCGATTCCGGCGGCAGCCGCAGCTCGTCCCAGCGCTCCAGCTCCTTGCAGCAGCCTAGACAAGTTCACCTTGTACAGGCGGAGCCGTACCAGCAGCAGCAGCCCTCTTACCAGTCACCATCATCTCCAGACTTACAGATGGTGGTATATCAGCCGGATCAGCCTCTGGGAGTACTCCCACCAGACCCCTTTGATGCTGAGCCGTTGATGGATGTCAACGGGATTTGGTATGACCGTCCTCAACCTGGAATCCGACGAGACCATCCCGGATTCAGGTGGGGGAATGGGGGTAACCAGTCCCAACAGCAGCCAGCCGGTCAGGGAGGGCAGTACTCCCAGCAGAGAGATCACCAGCAGCCCCCAGCATACCAGCCACACCAGCCATCATCCTTCGTACCTCGTCCCTACCAGCAGCTGGGACAGACTTGGAGACGTGAGCAGCAGGCTCACCAGCAGCAGCATCCTTCCTCTTACCCCTCTCAGCCGCAGCAGCACCAGGTCCAGCAGCCTCATTACCAGAGAGGCAACCCGTCGGGCTCCCATGAGAGCCCCGCCTTGGATGATCTAGCCCGCATCTTCACAGAGCAGCAGGCTACATTTAGACGGGAGATGGACGAGTTCCGCCAGGAGATGCGGGACCTGATGAGAGGAAAGGCCGCCATCCCTGCACAGATCGAGCCTAATCCGAATAGCTTGAAGAGGAAGTCTGAGCAGGTAGTTCACACTGAGCCTACCACTCCTAGTGACTCATTTGATGATATATCGTCGGATCTATTTGATGCTGATTTTGTCACACTTAGGAGCGGTAGAAGACCAGCAGGCGGCGCCTCATCTGAGCGACAACGCGAGGATCCATCTAGAGCGCCAGATGAGGAAGAGGAGAGCGGTACTGAAGCCGCACATGATGATGACGGTGGTACTGATGCCACCCGAGATGCTGATTCCGCCGGCGGTACTGAGGCCGCCGCTTCACCATATCGAGGAGGTGGTACTGACGCCACCAGCAGAGCCGAGCCAGCCCGCGGTACTGAGACCGCAAGACGTCTAGAGCCAGCTAGAGGTGGCACTAAGGCCACCAATATTCATTCTGATAGAGATGTTGTCTTTTCTCGTGTGGATGTATCTCAGAACTCTATTTTGAATAAAGGAAAAGGTTTAGTTTCTTCTGATCCCACTGTGGTGAATGATGTATGTGAGGATCCGGTCATCGAACCGTCTAGGCCTATTCCTAGTCCTTCATCTGAGAAGGACCCTGTGATCCCCTTTCCTAGAGCCCTTGAGTTGGGGAAGGGGAAGAAAAGAGAAAAAGATCCAAAAAAGAGAGAGCAGGAGGAGTTCAGCCAGAGCATGATAGACCGATTTCACATCCAGCTGACCCTCCATGAGGCTTTGCAACACATCCCTCTTCTTCAGCGATCCTTGAGAGACAGAACCACAGTCAGGAGGAAGAAGAGGAACAAAACCGCAGAGATTCATGTGTTGACAAAAGCCACGTGTTACGCGATCCAGAACCATCTGCCTACCAAGAGGCCAGATTTAGGAGCCCCATATGTCAGATGTCAGATTAGTGAGCAGAGGTTCGACCGTACTCTATTAGATAGCGGATCGTCGATCAACCTTCTTCCGGCAGCCCTTCTCAACCACTTAGAGTTGGGCACTCTTAGACAAAGCAGGACATACCTTCAGTTTGCTGATCGGTCTGTCAAGAGGCCAAAGGGGTTGTTGCGAGACGTTGTCGTCACGATTCAGGGTTTGCAATTCCCCGTGGACTTCGTAGTGCTGGACATGGAGACCCCTGACTCGTTGACCGATTCCCCCATCATCCTCGGTCGCCCGTTCTTGGCCACAGCCAAGGCAGTGACTGACCATGACAGTGGGAAGGTATTCTTTCGCGTCCAGGGCGAGAGTATACAAATAGAGACGGTTAAGGACCACAGAGCCAGAGATAGATCCCGCTCAGAGGGCAGTACAGATTCAGAACAACTGACAGATACAGAGCCAGACATACACCAGGACTGTGATTTTGTGATCACAGATGATGAGGCAGCTTGGGCAGATCCTGCAGCACAGACCATCCTCTCATATTCAGATACAGCTGATGCAGAGATGATAGCAGAGGATAGTCTGGAGAGCACAGCCCTGGTTCAGTCAGCAGAGTCGGACCTTGATCGCGACACGATTTTCAGTGATGGTGGTACTGAGGCCACCCTGCTCTACGGTGGTACTGATGCCACCGCAGTTGATACAGATCCCTCGGATTCAGAATCTGATTGGGCAGATTGTGATGATCAGATACCAGACCTGGATCCACCTGAGCCTACAGATGAGGAGGAGGTAGAGGCAGAGCAGATCAGAGACAATGTAGAAGACCCGCCTTCTCCAGATCAAGTTTGTGAGAGTTCTTTATCATTTTCCCAGGCAGATTTGGCAAAATTGTCAGCATACACACATCTTCTTCAGAAGCCAGATTTGCCAGCACCCAGCTGTCCAGAGCTAAAGCCGCTCCCTACTTCGCTGAAGTATCGATTCCTTGCGGGAGAGTCTGAGATGTGCCCAGTCATCATCTCTGCCGATCTGACTGGAGAACAAGAATCCCGTCTGATGGGGGTTCTTGAAAAGAACCGCAAGGCAATTGGATGGAGCATAGCAGATCTCCATGGGATTAGTCCCTCGTTGTGCTCCCACCATATCTATCTCGAGGAAGGGGCAAAGCCGTCGCGTGAGTTCCAGCGGCGACTGAACCCCAACCTACGAGAGGTTGTCATGAAGGAAATATCAAAATGGTGGAGTGCAGATTTTATTTATCCCATTTCCGACTTCAAGTGGGTTAGCCCCTTGCATGTGGTGCCCAAGAAGACGGGCATCACGACTGTGATCAGTGAGTCGGGAGAGGAGATTGCTACACGAGTACCCACCTCGTGGCGGGTCTGTGTTGACTACAGGAGACTCAACCAGGCTACCAAGAAGGACCATTTCCCCCTGCCTTTTATTGATCAGATCATAGAGAGACTGGCAGGGAAGAGCCATTATTGCTTCCTGGATGGGTACTCGGGCTATAATCAGGTGGCCATCGCTCCTGAGGATCAGGAGAAGACCACCTTTACCTGTCCCTTCGGTACATACGCCTTTCGACGCATGCCATTTGGGCTATGCAACGCCCCTGCGACTTTTCAGAGGTGCATGCTGTCGATCTTTTCGGACATGGTAGGGGAGTGTTTGGAGGTCTTCATGGACGACTTCTCGGTTTACGGCGACGGATTCGATTCCTGTCTTGACTGCCTAGACCGAGTGCTCCAGCGATGTATTGCTACCCGCTTGGTTCTGTCTTGGGAGAAGAGTCACTTCATGGTGACTCAAGGGACGGTGCTTGGCCACATCATCTCCAACAGGGGCATGGAGGTTGATCCGGCCAAGGTTGACGTCATTAGAAAACTCGCACCGCCGTCCAATTTGAAGCAGCTATGGTCATTTCTGGGGCACGTTGGTTTTTATAGGAGATTCATTCATGATTTCAGCAAGATCGCCCGACCGTTGACTGATCTCTTGACGAAAGACACCGAGTTCCTTGTCGATGACAAGTGTCTTTCGTCCTTTGAGACTCTCCAGCAGTGTGTTATTGAGGCTCCTGTCCTTCAGCCACCCGATTGGTCTCTCCCATTCGAGATCATGACGGACGCCTCCGATTTTGCCGTGGGGGCAGTGCTGGGACAGAGGAGGGATGGAGTTCCATTTGCCATACACTATGCTAGCCGCACATTGGATTCCGCCCAGCGGAATTATACGGTCACAGAGAAAGAGATGCTAGCAATAGTGTTCGCCCTAGATAAGTTCAGATCGTATATCATTGGATCTAGAGTGACTTTGTTTACAGATCACACCGCCATCAGGTACCTCATGGCAAAGAAGGATGCCAAGGCCAGATTGACTAGATGGATCCTTCTACTCCAGGAGTTCGACATTGAGATCAAGGATAAGCCTGGAGTCAAGAATGTGGTGGCGGATCATCTCTCCCGATTAGAGCAACCTGAGGATTCTGAGCAGATTGATCCTATTCGAGATACCTTCCCAGATGAGGCGATCCTTGCTATCGCCTCACTCCCGTGGTACGCCGATATTGTGAACTTTCTCGTTGCTGGGAAAGTCCCACAAGATTGGCCCAGGCAGAGGCGTGAGACCTTCCTTGCGAAGGCCAAGTCCTACCACTGGGAGGATCCCATCCTTTACCACGAAGGAGGGGATAGCATCTGGCGTCGGTGTATTCCTCAGGAGGAGCATCATAGTGTCCTCACTTACTGCCACAAGCTTGAGGCAGGAGGACATCATTCTGGGAGAAGAACGGCACAGAAAGTGCTCCAATCCGGCTTGTGGTGGCCTACCCTCTTCAAGGACTCTGATGAGTTCGTGAAGACGTGTACTGACTGTCAGAGGATGGGCACTTGTGGACAGCGTGATATGATGCCGATGCAGCCCATTCACTTCTGTGAGGTTTTTGACGCATGGGGCATCGATTTCATGGGTCCATTCCCTAAGAGTCAGGGATTTGAGTACATTCTGTTGGCCGTAGATTATGTTAGTCGTTGGGTTGAGGCTATCCCCGCCCGAGCCGCTGATGCGAGGACAGTTTGCAGATTTTTGAGAAAACACATCATCACGCGGTTCGGGGTTCCACGAGTTTTGATTTCTGATGGGGGGTCTCATTTCGTCAACGACCAGGTGAAGGCCCTTGCTAGCGAGTTCAGTATAGACCATCGTGTTGTCACACCTTACCATCCACAGACAAATGGTCTAGCTGAGGTGTCGAATAGGGAGATCAAGAATATTTTACAGAAAGTCGTCCGCCCTGATCGAAAGAATTGGTCACAGCTTTTGGACTCGGTCTTGTGGGCATATCGGACGTCTTTCAAGACTCCATTGGGCACATCTCCCTTTCGCCTCGTTTATGGCAAGCCATGCCATCTACCTGTTGAGCTGAGGCACAAGTCACTTTGGGCAGTCACAGATATTTTGATGGATCCAGATGGTATTGGAGACCAAAGGAGGGCAGAGTTAGCTGCCCTGGAGGAGCTTAGAGATGCAGCTTTCTCAAGCAGCCTACATTATAAGGAGAAAGTGAAGGAGTGGCATGATTCTCATATCAGCCACAAGCATTTTGAGATTGGACAGAAAGTATGGCTGTTTGATGCGAGGCTTAGATTATTTCCAGGGAAGCTACAGAGCAAATGGAAGGGACCTTACTTGGTCAGAAAGGTACACGATAACGGAAGCATTGATATATCTGAGTTATCTTCTGAGAGTACCTTCCGAGTGAACGGCCAGCGGCTAAAACCATTTCTAGATCATGAGCCGCGGGACGTTATTATTTGTGCCCCTATTCATTTTGCATGAGATGTGGTCTTTTGACTCACATCTTTTGCATCTCACGCCTGATTTTCACTGTTCCTCCGCCTGTATAGATCCAGTTGTCCATATCATTCTATTCTTTAGTCCCACATCCCTTTTCTCATCCTGTGATTATGCTATACTTAGGGTGTACTTTACCCTAAGTATAGGGGGGAATGTCGGACCTGCGAGTATTCTTTTCATTCTTTCTGCTCCTGTTTTTGCTGCCTATACTTAGGGATATTTTACCCTAAGTATAGGGGGGCAGATTCTGTATCTTCTTCACTCGGCTTTCCCTTCATGTACAGCTTGCTATACTTAGGATTAGTTAATCCTAAGTATAGGGGGAGACCACCGAGTTCCTCTCATTCTATTCATTTATTCATTCCGGTACTTAGCCATTCCGTTTCACTTCCCTTTTACTAAGCACGAGTTATGTCTTCTTCATCGCTCTTGATCACTCTGAGGACATCGTTCGAGCTAAGTATAGGGGGGGTGTGTATATATTTCATATATACTTTAGCCATAACTCGTACTTTGTATGGCTAAAAATCACAAAAATTTAAAAATTTTTCATGTACATAAACCTCTTTTATCTTGCACATACATAGCTAGTGTACAAAGTATTTTTGTAAAAATGATTTCAAAAATCTTTTGTGTAAAGCTTGTATAAATATTTTGTATCAAAATTATGTATATAGTATAAAATTTTTCCAAAATGTTTTGAAAATCAAAAGTTTGCAAAAATCTTGTGTAAATGTTTGTAAATATCTCTTTGCAAAACTTGCACCTCATGCATCATTTATTCATGATTTCAAAACATTCTTCAAAAATTTTGCATAATTGTAAAACATTTGTAAATAGCATCTTGTGTACATATATGTATATAGTTCTTCCTGGATAAGAGTTGATATTTAAACTAAGCCTGGAATTTAATTGAGAATTGGAGCTTGAAAAAGATCTTAATCCACTTAACTTTAAGAGGAACCTTATAGGACTTAGGGTTAAGGCTTTTCAGGTCCATAAGGACTTAATTCTTTGAGTCCACTAGGCTATGAGCATATGTCATCTTGATGAGCCTAAGTAGAGCACTTAACAACACACGCATGACTCTTAGAGACAATGGCTTGACTTGCACCTGCACTTACACATGGCTCTCCACGGATGAGGTGGTGAGGAGGCAGTTTCCTTTGGCTTGGGGTAGCATATGAGGGTAGTACTTCTAGGCGGAACCTCTCTTCTTCTTATAGTGAAGGAAGTGCGCCTCAACTTGGTCTAGTGGTGATGAAGGCTAAAGACAGAAGCTGTGGGTTGCAATAAAGCTTCAAAAGAGGGATAGTCTACTGGCTCAAGAGGAAATTTCTTATATGCTGCACCATGTAGATATGCTGTACAGAAATCCTTGAAAAAAAAATATGCAAAAATGCAAAAAGAACTCCAAAAAAAATGGTGGGTCGGATTGAAAATTTAATAACCCCACCGGAGTGTATATAGTCAAATAAAGCAAAGCTTATGGTATCCATGTTACATCTCATGAAGCTTGCAGCGGGAGACTTAGCTACACTGGCTAAGCTTCCAAAACTCTATACTTCTACCCCCTCTTCTTGAGCTGGTTGCACTTGAACTTAGAAGGGAATACCCCGCTTCTCGAGGAAAGAGTTGCTAGACTGAGGCATTAGAGTTACCAGGTTGAGGGAGGTTGTTTCTTTATTACTTCTGAGGTGGGGAGCCACATATCACTTACACCGCATGAAAAAATTCATGGTCATTAGAGTTTGTGTATGTAGACTTGTTCTGATCTGGTTTATTAAGGAGTCTTGCCCATAGATTGGTGAAACTTGGAGACTGTTGAGTTTTAAGCTTAAGTCCAAATAAGGTTCCGACACATTAATAATCCAAAGATCTGATCGAGCTCCATATTTCAAGTTAATAAAGGAAAGTTTAATAATTCAACCTTGATCCATGTACATCCTCTTTTTCTTTTTCTTTTTCTTTCTTTTTCACTTCTTTTTCAAATAAGTGTTTGCTAAGGGACTAGCAAAGTTAAGCATAGGGGGGTGATGAATACCCATTCATCACTCTTTATTCTTCTATTTTAGCTACAAAAACTTTTGCAAATACATGTAAATATGTGTAAATACAAATAATTACCAAAAGCATGCATTGTGTAAAAAGATATAATTAGCATGTTTTTGTGCAAAAATAAAAGAATAAAGAGTAAAAAGAAAAAGAGGGAAATATTTAGAATAAATATTGAGCAACCTAACCCAAGGGAGGGCTCAGCATGGGCCTGACCGCATAAAAGCCAAAGTAGAGGGAGATAGGAGCTCATGTGTACATACTTTTGTAAATAAATAAAATTATATTTTCCTCACCCAAAAATATGCTTGTATACATTTTGTATATATTTAGAAACTATTAAAAACAAAATAAAAATTTAAAAAATCAAAATTCCAAAAAATGCCCTTTCACCATGTACATAGACCATCATCCTTTATTTATTTAACCCTATAAATAAATGTATTTATTTTCAAAACTTTTCGTGAATATTCTATGGTATATTTTGTAAATAAAGCAAATAAAAAGAAACACAACAAAAATCAAATAAAAAGAACAAAAATTAAAAATACAAAAATACAGTGTATATATACTATGTATATAAATATATATAACTATTTATTCCACCCATGTATATAAGTGATAAAAATAAAATAAAAATATCCTTTTATTCCTCAGTTTATTCTATAAATAAATAAGATATAAAATAGGAATAAAATTGTATAAAAATAACAATAAAAAAATCAAAAATAAAAAGCCTACATAGTGTATATATTCCTATATCATGTACATACATTATTCTTATTTCCAAAAATTAATTAAAAATCACCAAAAAATAGAAAAAAATAAAAGAAAAATATTTCATGTTTTAAGTTTTTCTTAATTCGGCCATTTTCTACCTTAAAATAAATAAACAAAGAAATCAATAATTGGCAGCTCCTGATTGGTCCACGGGGGATTGTTGACCCCGGTCAACTCCCCCGCGGACTCTTTCCTTTTGGGGAGACCCGCGCCCGACCCGACTTCGCCGATTTCTCCACGCATCTCCAGCCTGTCGCCTCCGCAAACCCCGTGCCCGGATCCTTCGCCAATCATCCGACATCCTCGCCAGATCCTTCGCCGAAGGATCCACGCCTTCCATAGCCGTCTCCACCCAACCCTAATCGGCCCTGCCTCCATATATATCTCGACCTCCGCCGCCTCTGCGCCTCATCTTTGGACCTTCTCCTTCTTCCCAGTGACCTCCAGAAGCACCGCGAGAGTGACAGCAAGCGATCGCCCCTGTTGTAGCGAGGCGAGGAGGAGAATCCACTGATCCGGCGTTCTTCGCCGCCGTTGCTCCGCCACCAGCGTGAGCACCGAGCCTCGGGCCGAGACGACCCTTGAGGCTACGACCAGGAGCACCCACTGCTCTTCCCCAGTCTCTCCGACCACCCAGGTAGATCACTTAGGCCGTAGATTAGCGTAGGTTTCGATTTTTAGCTTACTGGTAGTGTAGCTCCGCCACCGTCGCCAGCCACCTCCGATCTCCCATCTGCCATTCCGACCCGACCATCATCTTCGCCAGACCTCTCCGCATCTTCTTCACCCATTCACCCAACCCAGATCGCACAGGATCTGGGAATCGAGCTCCTCCGCCGACCACCTTCGCCGGAGCTCTCCATTCCGACGCACCATGCACCTTCACGCCGCCTAACCGGGTCGAGGCAATTTGCCCTCGACCCGTGAGTCTTCTGGTTCGCTTTTCAGGTCAAGACAAGGGTCATCTGAGACCCTTCGCCATCCAGACAGGAGACCCGGCTCCGCCGCCTTCGCTCGAGCTCCTCGGAGCTCAACGCGCTCGTCGGAGACCACCAGCAGACGCGGGAGCCTTCCGCGATTCTTCTCCGACCTCCAGAAGGCTCTCCAGAGGACCCTAGCGCACGCACGAGCCCGGCGAATCTCGCCGGCGACCAGTTCTTCCAGGATCCTCCAGAACCGTCAGATCATCCTCTTCGCTCCAGATCTGATCTGAACCATTCATTTGCGGAGCACTGCCACCGTCCGATCATCCCGAGGGTCGATCTTGACCGCTCGCGCAGAGAGAGAGGCACCAGCTAGCCTCAACCGTTAGATTCGCCACGCGTCCTCCTCTCAGCCGTCGATTCACCAAGAGTATCTCCACCACGCTTCGTCACCGTCAGATCTGCCACGTGGAATACTTTCCACCGTTCGATCAGGCCAGCCCTTCCAGAGTTAAAGGCGCACCCGTTCTCCACCGTCCGATCAGCCACGTGGCGCACATCAGGCCGTCGATAATAATAAAAGGGGTAAATTCATCTTAGGCCCCTCTGTTTGTTTTATTTCATTTTAGTCCTGTAATTTTTAAATTCAGTTGTTTATTTTCTGGGATATTTGCATTAAGGACCTCGTACTTACTTTATTTGCACTTATACCCCTGTCTACGTGGACCACGTGCTTCGTCACGTGAACTTTATTGGGTTATTTGCAATATAAGCCCTGTAGTTCTGGATGTTACGGATTGGATAAAAAGTTTTCTTTATTTGCATTTATGCCCCTGTGCGTGATTTAATTCCCCATGTGCGATATTTTTTGGGTTATTTGCAGATAAGCCCCTGGACTATTGGGTACTTGTTACCAATAAGCCCTCGGAACTTATTTTTCTTACATTTGGGTCCCTGAGTGCCCCAGACACGCGCCTCGCGCGTGATTTCTTGGGTATTTTGCACCAGGACCCCCAGAACTTTGGGTATTTGCACTTTGGTCCCTGTGCACAGTGCCCCTCCTTTATCTTTGAATAAAATATCAAATCACCTCCAAATTCGATGAAAATTAGACACATGGCTCCTGCCATGGTGTAGAATTTTTGTGAATTTTTGAGGACATTTTTTATTTCATTTGATATTTTTAAAAATTCAAAAACCCTTATGTTTGCTACTGTTTAGAGTCATAAACCCCCAAAAAAATATCAAAACCCTTTTAAAAATTCCATAAAAATTAGTTACTGTTTATTTTGTGTTCCTTGATTTTCTAGCCAATTTTGGCTATTTTTCATTGAGTAAAAACCCTAAAAACTTAAAAACACCTCAAAACTCCTAAAAATCATAATAAATAATTTAAAAACTCAAAAACAATAATTTTGGTGCTCAAGTTTTCCTTGTTTTCTCTAGTATACAGGAAAATTACCTCCAGGTCCCTTTGAGATCCTTAGATATTTTATCTTTGGGTTTTGGGCCTGGTTGGACAGTACCCCTTGCTTTTCGCACTGTTGGATTTTTAGGAAATAAAATAAACATCAGAAAAATCTCAAAAATTCACCAAAAACATAAAAAATATAAAACACATAAAAATATTTTTGTCTGAATTTTTGCTTGCTTTTTAATGCATTAAATGAATTGTTCAAGTTAATTGTTTGTGTGCTTTTCCTGTTTTCTTTATATTCCAAAAATCCTAAAAAAATACAAAAACCCTTAGAAACACTAAAAAATACTCTCTCGGATTTCTGACTACATCGTAGGCCGCAAGGCCAATCTGTGCTCCTTGTGTTCGACCCTGGGAGCTATACCAGGTTAATCCCATAGCTAGGACCGCACTTCGTGTTTCATCCCTGATTTATTTCGCGGTTCGATTTTTTTCTTGATATGCTTAGCCCGAGTGATTGAGGTCGCGACGACCTTCATTTCTTTACCTTTACCTTAGTCGTTCGGGAGGTTATCAATCATCTCCATCAAGACTACCAAATTTTAACAGTCTCAGAATTGCTAAAATCGACCCTTTCTAGATGAACGTGTTAACAATGTTTGTTTTTCATGAAATTTGAAACATATATTCCTCTCAATATATTAAGCAAATCCCCATAAGATTTCCTTCAAAAAATCCCAAAAATCATGAAAAAAGGCCGTGTGTAGGTGTATATATGATTTCCTTCCAGTAGGATGAAGTCCTTCCCGAATTCAAGAAAGCTGGTATTTTTTGTAAAAAAATAAGATGCCTTTAGTAGAATACATATGTAGTTTGTATTATAATGTACAGTTTTGTATGAGGTTTTGTTTTTATAATATACATCTATAATACAAACTGTATATGTATTCTACTAAAGTACTCGTATTTTAAACAAAAAGAGGATAGCCTTCCTAAACTTAGGAAGGACTGCAGCCAATTGGAAGGGCCCCCTTACATATGTATATGGGAAAAATGAGGCTGTCCCCTGAGGTGAGCTAACTTGTCTCTCGTGCCCCATTTTCTCATTTTTTATTTTTTTGAAAAATAAATCCGTGAAAATTCATCACTATATCTCTATATTGTGTCATATAAATTTTGTGACAAATATAGATTCCTACAGCCTCCATCTAGACAATCATTTTTAACACTCGCATAATTGTTGAATTTACCCCATCTGAATGGAGGTTGTAGGAGTCCTTGTTTCACATGATATTTGAAGGACATAATATATAGATATAATGATGAAAATCCACAAAAGTATTTTTCAAAAAAATAAAAAATAAGAGAAATATGGCGGGGGGGGGGGGGGGGGGGGCTGAATTAGGACCCCCAAATGACAACTTCATTTTACCCTATATAGGATTAGGACCCATGCTAACATTCCTGATATTATTTATATAGGGATAGTAGAGGGACTAAGAACAATGGAGAAGCTAAATTACAAGGCGTAAGAATGTGGAGCAAACAACGGAGAGGTGCACATAAAATATTACAAGTGGGAAGGAATACTACGTGAAAGTCTCTCATAATATCATAATAACGTGCAAGCTTAACTCATGTTCTCTCCTTAGCTTATTCCCCAATTGTTCGTTCCTACATTCGAAGCCTACACGCAATGATCAACAACATTTAATAAGATCAGCGGTACTGAATTGAAAGTAAACATTTCACAACCAAACATACCACGATTGCGTATTTAATACAAACAAGTACTTTAGAGGGTTGTGAATCGTGAATTTGACTTCTTGTCTGGATCTTCATGTGCCTAACCATCAACAACAAGTTTGATTTTTTTTGTTGACCTCACGAAACACATTGCATAATGGAGGATAGATTACAAATATTGAAAGACGAAGATATCCAAACAAATGGGAGCCATCGCCTAAGCTTGTCGCCATCCTTTTTAATCGTATGTACGTGCCCAAGCTTATACTTAAAGCCATCTACAAAGCTATGATTTCGTCTTGTTTTATAATCAGAAACCATGCATTCCTATGTGGACACCAACATAATATGACGTGGTTGGAGGCATGATAAATGTGTTTATTATATACAATAGTCTAAGTTGACTAAGGTGGTGATCCTTGTGCAAGACAGCTTTCCCCCCCCTTTTTTTAAATGGTAGGGATTGGCTTTGGTACTTTAGAATGGAAGCTAAAATATGCAGCCATCTGATCATTTAAGTATATATATATGCATGATGAAACTAGTCATAAATAACATGTAATGATCGCTTATCTTCATTTGGTTCAATTCAATTGTCGAAATTTTGTTTTTTTTTCCAAAAAGATGACGGACTAACCATTAATTAATAAGAAAAATATTATATTATTTTAGAAATTACAAGGATGATTTTTAGTGAAGTATATTATATGTTTACAAAATTCTTTGTTTTTCTGAATGAGACTAAATCTATTACAAAGAAATGTTGCCTGCATATCTGCAATGTTACATGCTTACTTCCTCATACTGTTATCGAGAAAAGTTGGTTTTGACAACTCGTTGAGCTCGTATCAAATTTAACCAATTGACAATAACCAAAAGGCTTAAACGTAAATGGTCAAATAAATATTTTTCCGCTCTTGTTTCTCACTCTCATACTTCGTGAATATTATATGTGGGACTATATTTGAGATACGACAACCTTCCTCACTTATATTTGCAACGTACGCTTTGTGAGATGACTTGTCACTTATTCCCGGTAATACTGACGATTGCACACTCTAGGTAGCATTTTTCCTTATCTCCTTGTAGGGGTGGCTCCACCTCATGGTTAACCTATTCTACTATTAGAGAGAACTATCTTTAATACCATCTGTAACATTCCGAGCTTAGGTCTCCAAACTGATGGAGGAAAATTGTTTGAGACTACTTGTTGGGCTCGGGTCCAATCGGACACATTGACAACCATCCTAAATGCTTAAGATCAAGTTGTCAAATAGTATCCCCACCCACCCCTATAATCAACTCTCAAACTTTGTGAGTTTTAGATGTGGGAATATGTTAGGAGTGTTACAACATCAACGACTTTTATTAGGAGTGTCCTCGTTGCGATATGGTTCTTAACTTATTCTTGGAATAGTGGTGGTTGCACATTACAAGCAGTCTTTTACTCCTATCATTATGTGGGGGTGACTCCACCTCTCAGGTAGCCCTTTATTATATTAAAGAGAACATGATCTGATACCCAGTGTAAAGTCTCTAGCTCAGAGACTCAAACTGTTATCGAGAAAAAATGATTCTGACAACCTTTTGATTCGAGCTCAACTGGACCAGTTGAGAACCAATAAAAATACTTAAGCCTAAGTTGTCAAGTAGTAATCATTCACTCGTATAATATTTTCTTATACTCATGAGTATTAGATATGGGACTATGTTTGGGATATTACAATGTCTTTTACGAAATCGATCGATGTATATGATACTAGATATGAAATTATACGTAATTTTGTTGTCGTATTATCACCTTCACAAGAAAATTAATTGGTGCTTGTTTCTATAAGGAAAAAAAATATGTTATATTCTCTCTTTGAGATAATATGAAGTGTCAAGGACACATATAGTACATTTTTCAAATATATCAAAAAGGACATTTGTAGCAAAATATTATTTGTAACTATACTTATTTTTTCTGTATTATCACCTTCGGAAAAGCGATAATTTTTTTACAACTACTACACTGTGAACTCATCCTTCTAAGCATATGCAATCCTGGAATTAGAACCCAAACCTCACAATTTTGATAATTCTCTGAAAATTACATTACTCGGCATATTCATTCATAAGGTATTTAAATAAGAATGATGGGGGGAATAATGATCAGTGTTGGTCTAAAAAAGGCTTCCGTTACTTAGCCTTTGATTAACATCATAATGAAAAGAACAACATTGTGGCAGTTAAGGTTGATTTTGATTGGTGAGAAATGTTGTTGAGGATTAATGAGGTAGCTGATTCTCCTCATGCCTTGAAGGATTGCTAAGATGGTTGAAACTGTGGATTTGACTTCCAAGAAACTGAATATGAATTAACATGAATTTATTTGATAATAATTTGATTCGATTCATTATTTATATACATATAAATATATAAGTGTATACACATATTACATACATAGATGATACATATGTACAAGTGTATTATGTTTGTACGTTTTAACGTATGTATGCCACATTAGTTGAAGATTAAGTAAAGGAATTTTTACACACACGAACCATAGAAACTTGTTAAAATACCTCTACGACCTTTTGCACGACATAATTATCCCGCCAACCATATAAATTACCCTCAAGATCCCCCGTGAGCTTCAAATAGATTAACCGCATGGTTCATGGGGGAAAGAGTTAGCAAGTTTACATGGTCGAGGTGGGAATTATGTTGTTTCAAAGGTTTAAAAGATAATTTACAAAGTTTATAAGCTTCATGAGGTAAAAATCCCAAAAATAAAATATAAAATTTTATGGGTAATTTCTAGTGAGAAAGAAGAAATGTTTAAAATTATTATCCCAATTCCACACCACCCAATTATTTCCATATTCACACATTCCTACCTCTATGGTTCTACCTTTTCCCTTCTCATTTTCATTATTTACCAACAACTCCACAATCCCATGGTCGATAGTAGCATTCCTTCTCCTTGCATGTGAAAACAATGGTCATGCTACTTCGAGTTCCTCCTTGACATCTATTGTGGTTCACGACATATCTAGGATCCCTCCTCTGCATTCTTATTGTGTTGGTTATCCTTGCATGCCATCGTAATGGCTATAATTGTCAAGAAGACAATGATCATTGTATGAGTAATCTATAAGATCTTCTTTCCATTATGTATGTTATTCCTATGTACATCGAAATTCACATGTGATTCATGATTTTAGATTTAAATATCGATAATCCTCACGATGGGTGAAGTGGTTTTATCTTGGTAAGTTATTTATTTCTATTTGTATTGTTTCAAATAATAAAATTACTTTGTATTAATTTTCTATATGAGGTTGGGTTTTATTTTGCTTCAATATGTAATGGTAATCATAATGTGTTTAATTTTTTGGTTAATAATATTTTATCCTATAATATGCCTCACATAAATATGTTTTATTCGTATATTTCTTCCATTGCACAAAAAAGTAGATTTAAATTGCAAAATACATAATCTATGTATAATTTAGATATCTTTATCATTTATATATATTATATCATTGATATTTTCCTTGATCATGTAGTTTTTTTTCTTATCTTAGGAACGTATATTCAAAATTAGAAATATAAAATGGAATCCTTAAAATTATATATTCTTTATATAAAATAATTTACATAATCTTTAAGTTATCAATTAACATTTCAAAATTGAAATAAAATGAATCCAATTCGAATATTTGTAATTTAAGATGAGTTGAATCTGAATTCAAGTGATCGTTTAAAATTCAATTCAAATTCAGATTCAAAACTTTTGAATTTATTGAATTTGAATCTTAGTGGATTCTAAGGCATTCCTTGGATTAATACACCTACTCACGTGAGTATTTGATCCATGAGTCATGAGGAAAGAGAAAGGTATCCCTTCATAATGTAGGATCGAGCTATTTTATTTAAATAAGATTCTGAATTTTCAATTTTATAATGAGAGATTTTGACTCATGAGTCTCACTTACTATAAACTTGGAGATTCATGCATCTCCCCTGGACGTATACCTCCTACAGTACAACTAGGTGAACGCCATCTCTATTTTGGTGATCAATGAAGACTAGTCTGAATGAAAGAGCTACTCTTCATCATATAATTTGTGATCTCTGTGAGAGGTATTTTAGTCACCATGCAAGAAGAAGAGAACATTTTATGTAATATGGGGAGGTTGTGAATACAAGGTGTGTCCCGAATATCCCTTATAAGAAGATGGGCGAGCAGACCCTATGTAATATGGAGAAAGACCACCAAGTCTCTACTTTCTTGACATGAATCCATCTTCCTCTCATCTTCAACACCGAGTCGGTAAATAAAATATAAATATATTAAGATAAAGTGATTAAATCTATTAACCAATCAGATTCTTGCTTCCACAAGGCTCTATCAATTGGGGAGGATCAATAACTAAAAAATGTGATCGATCGAGTCATCTAAATAGAGACAACTGTCGTTGTAATGATCAGTCGTGATTCGCAAAAAAATTATTTGTTTTTATTTATACTCCTAAACTTAGATGTGTATAGTGTTAAGTACGGGAGTGTCGAACTCAGGGAGGCAATTTTTTTCGAAATAAAGGTAAAATAATAGAAAACTAAGGTATATAGGTTTCCTAATTTTTTTATTTATTTTTAAGTATTTTCTATATTTTTATTTGATTTTTATGAATTTTCTTTTTTTATTTTAAAAATATATGTATAATTTTTATAGTTTTATATTTGGTTTTAATTTTGTACTTTTATGTGCTTAAATTATTGTATAGTTTTTATGTATTTTTTAGAAAATATAATTTTTATTTGATTTTAAATTTGAAAACCAATTTTTTATTTGAAAATAGATTTTTATTTTGATTTTAAATTAGAAAAAAGTAAGAAAATATTATTATTTTATTTTTATAAGAAAATAGAGGAAAATATCTTCAAAATGATATATTGTACGTTTAATGTGAATTTTATTGAATTATTTATGATTTTTAAGGTTGTATTTTGTATTTGTTATTGGTTTTATTATTTAGTTTTTATTTTCTTTTTAGTTTATTATGTAAAATATAGTAAAATATACTAAGGGTAATTTTTTAAAAAAATTTAGAAATGTTTTTATTTTTTTTACGATTTTATAATGTTTGTTATATTTTTGAAGTATTTTTAGAAATTATTTAATGTTAGAAAGTATTTTATTTTAAAAGTACTATTTAACACTGCATATAGTATGAAGTATGATATGTATGTGTATTTTTATTGTTTATATTTTGTATTTTTATTTAAAATGTATAGAGTAGATATGTATAGTAATGGTATTGTATAGGGGTATATGTGAAATTATCTGGAAAATATGGTTGCACGTGTAATATATCAGAAGTGTAGGGGCTTCCGTGCAAAAATCCCAGACTCCACGTGTTGTCCACATGGCTTGACCAATGACTTGTTCATAAATCAAGGAAGCATGTGGGTGAATTACGCAAAAAGCCAAAAATATTTGCTGACCCACTTACGCCGCACGTGATTAAACCTACAAGGGACTTGTTGGTAATTTCAAGAAACTTCGAGGGCTACATTGCACTTTCACAAAAAATCACGTACACGTTTCTCTTGAGATGGGGACCTATTTGCAAATTCGAAGAACTCTAGGGTTGAATGTGCAAATTGCAGCAAAAAATCGGCATGCACGTGCGAAGCACGTGCACCGCTTAAAGCAAATGCGGTGGTCGGTGTGGATACTCTGGCTACGACAAGTGTCGCACTGTGATGCATTGGATCAAAGGCGATCTAAGGCTTGAGAATCGATCCAGACATTAAAATGCGGTTCTTCCTTAATGGAATTCACGACGGAGCTTTGAGGTCTCAAATATGATCGTGGCAAAGTTCTTCCAAGCATTTCCTTAAGTGGACCTCCAGGTGCTTTTCCTCCTCATGCTAGTGTTAGATCATTCAAGCTTGTAGGTGAACGATTTGTGGCGAATGATGCTCTGATCGGATCAGTGGTTCTCTGGAGTAGCGATGGCTTCTATCGACGACACTTGGCTTTGCAGATGGTGATCCTCAAAGTGTGATGGATTTCTAGAGCGTGGCAGATGATTGTTCGCTAGGAGGAAAACAATCCGATCTGTAGGGCTTTACTTGATGGTTGATTGTGTTTGTGATTTCAGATCCTGATTGACATCAATGGTTCAGTTATTCTTGGAAGGACTTGATAGAACACTACAAGAAAAACAAGTTGTGGCTACAGAACTATGACCACAGATATGAGGTTTGTGGCCACAGAATTGAGCTCTGGCCACGACATGTCGTGGCCAGTAGCCGTAGCTACAAGTCTCGTCACGAGAGTTATCTAGCCACGAATATGTCGTAGCCGCTACAAGTGGCCACAGAACTTATCGTGGCCATACTCTTATATGAAGACTTTGGCCACGGTTTGTGGCTATTAGAAACTAGTAGCCACGGAATTATCGTTGCCACAAGTTTCCGTAGCCACATTCTCTGGCCACAACGCATTTTTCTTATAGTGGAAGGTCGAGGCTTCATTTTCAGTTGATACAGGTGCTGCTCGTATCTATGATCCTTGAAGAATGATGGATCTCGATCAACTCATGGATATCAACCTCTAATACTCCAAATCTCGAGATCTTCGATCACCGTGCATGATCGGACATGGTAGGTATGATGAGTAGAAGGGAAACGAAGAGGTTACGTTGTAGGATGGAATCCTCAGCTGATTTGATTGTCGATTTAGAGAGAATACATAGATAATAGAGAGATTAAGAGGAAGAGAGATGGAGGAGGAAGACGAGAAGAAGATCAGAGAAGGACCTAACCTGTAAATCGGATGGATGATTCGCCTAGGAGCAGAGGTGCAAACATCTTGGGTCGTGTCCTACAACTCACGGAGGCAGAGGAGGCTAGGTGCAGAGGAGCGGAGCTCGACTCCAGTGAAGGATCTCACACAATTTTCACGTGATCCCTCGCTGCAATGAGGATCGGGGCTGCTATCACCCACCCCCTTTCGCTTGGACCTCACCAGGAAAACTAGAAGAAATAGTGGATGTCTCGGAGCTCAGAGGGGTATGGACCTATATATAAGGCGACTGTCTTGGAGCCCACGGAAGCAGATGGGGGCACCGGAGGATGAGTCCGGTTCCCCCAAGGTTGTTCGACCACCAACCTAACGATCGATCGTTGGAGGAGTAGGAGCTGTTGACGACAGAAGAGGGAGAAGAAGGGCGACGGCCACGATGGAGAAGAAAGTTGCGGAAAGGGGAAGGGAGAAGCTGGAGTGCGTAGGAAAGAAGCTTACCTGACTCTACAGGAGGAAAAAAAGAAATAAAAAATAAGATAATTAATTAAATAGTTAATTAAAATAAACGATTTAAAGGTTAATTAAATTAATAATTACATTAAATTAATTAAGAAATAATTTAATAGATAATTAAACAAGTAATTAAATATGTAAATATATAATTAAATAAATTAATAAATAATTACATAATTAAATAATTAATAAATACTAAAATAAATGATGAAATAAATAAATAAATAAAATTCCATTATTTTATTTTAGAAATAAAATATTAATAAATATAAGAAATAAAATGTATTAAATAAAGTAAAACTAAGATACATCGTACATTTTATACTATTATGGTAAAAAAACCTATATTTTGCATATTAACTCCGATTTTAACAAAATTAGTGTCATTTGACAGATAATTCTATAAAATGAACCTTAAAAATGACTACACCCAATTCGGAGTCCATATGATCGAGTTACGAGGTCTAGAAAATTTAGGTCATGGCTTTGTGGAATCGGGATTTATTGGCATTTTAACTTAAGTTATATTTTTATACTTTTCTATTAATTTTTAGAAACTCACTAAAATATAAATTAAGTTAAATGAAGTTAAGGATAATTAATTAGAAAATGGAGAAGTTATATACATATAGTACAAATAGACAAAGGTGCTCAAACACCAAAACTCACCCATTTTATTCTAATTTTTGTAATATTTTTAATAAATAATATTAATTATAAAACGAAGTTTAAAAGTGAGTTTGATCAATTTGGATTTTTTTTTATAAATAGTTATAAACCTTGGAAGTCGACTTTTATGACTTTTTCAAGCTCATCATGATTAATTATTTATTCATTAAATAATTTTCTGATATTTTATAAAATAATAAATAACTATGTGAAGAAAATATTTTAGTTTAAAGTGATCTTGATGATAAATAAAATAAGTGAAATATTTATAATGTAGAAAATGTGCTTCTGTATAATTATGATTTAGGTTTTCTAACATTTTTATACATTAAGATCCTTACTCCCCTACATATTTATTTTGTCGACCAAGTCAATATTGACCCGATCGCGAGGTTAGGATCAGTCTGTATATATATATATATACATCCTTCTTTTATTTTCCATTTTTCTCTTTATTATTTTATTTTGGATAAAATAAGTATTAAATATATAATATCAATAATTGTAGTTAGAATGTTAATTAATGAGAATTAGAAAATATTTACATGTATTTTACCTAGTCAAAATGACAGAATAAAGGTGACGATTCTAGATTCATCAACAACATGGGTCCCATCCTATTTTTGTGAAAAGAGTTCTAAACATCGATCTTCAAATGTAAGTTGAAGAAAAATATGCCAAACATTATGTGATTTATATGCAAGTATTGACATACAACAACAACATCAATAGATCCTTTTCACACATTATGTACGGCCGGCTACATGGATTCTTTGTCTCCATTCAAATCTATCTTACGCCATTCTCGGGATTAGATCCGAAAACTAAAATACCTTCGTATAGTATCATTCCAACAACTCTTGGGCCTTCCTCACCATCTCTTATCGACTCAACATCCCAAAACTCGCATCTCATCATTGGTGCATCAGTTGACTTCCTTTGCAAATTACCATGTCACCTTAAGTGATTTTCTCACATCTTATCGTCGATTAGAGCTACATATGTATGTATATAAGATAAATATAAATTGATTGCCAAATCTTCTCCCCCATCCCATTAGTGGAACAGATTTCTTAATTGTTCTTTCCACGTTTGGTGATTTGGACCATAATTACCCGATGAGCGCTTTTTCATGATATTCTAGCAATAATAGTTGTAGCACCTATGAAAAGTGTTCAACAAATAATTTTTTATTACGACACTTCAGATTACCTAGGTAAGTCTACCATCAGTCAAACTTATTGAGCATGTTCTAAGAAGACATGATCTAGGTTGATTTTTAGTTCAACTATTTAATTCACTCAATAAGATAGGCAATGAAAAAACACAACCACAGTTATATGTAAAATAATGTGGCAGAATAGTAGGAGAGAGAGCGACCAAAAGGACAAAAATAAGGAAACAAAAAGTAATTACCCCAAGAAAAAACTTTAAATGGGTAAATTATGTTTTTTAACTTGGGAGTATTTTTAACTATTTTGGTATTTATTAAAAGTAAATAAACTAAATGAATTAAATAAAACAAATGATTACCCACATAAGAAAATAAGACATTTTGGACTAATTCAAAAATAAGATTTGAGGTTAAATTTAGGTCCTAGTAATGAACTATTATTTTTGCTAAGTAGATATAAATATGAAGTACAAAATGACACTTTATTTTTATCATTTTGATGTTATATGTTTTTAATGTTTTTTTAAGTTTTTCAATATTTATATATATTTAAAATCTAAACAAAATAATTTTCGATGATATTTACCTATGTTATAAAATGCAAAAAAATGTCACTATAATATTTTTTGGTAATTTTTTGATGTGTTTTGAACTTTTTATAAAGGTTATTGTGAAAGAAGCTGATATAATATATGGATTTTTGGAAAATAGTAAAATTCAAAAATTCATAAAAATACATATATGTCCCTCATAGTACACTAACCAAATGTAGTTTTTTTCTTTTTAAAAGATATATTTTTATCTTAAATAAATTAAAATATCTACATCTTGCAATGTTAATCAGATCTTAAGATGGAATGTCACTAAAAATCCTTTAATCAGTAATTAATATATATTCAAGGTCCAAGCATGCCTAAGTTTCATTCACAAATTCCAAAATCAAATTTAATTGAATTTTCACAAGTAAAATATGGAATTTTCACAACTTAAATTCTAGTAATTACTCCGCAAATCCAAAAATTACATATTAATGCATATATGAAAGATCATTAGTTGTTGACCACAATGGTATTTTTGATTTTTAAAAATATGCAATGGAACAATTGATAATGGTTGTTCTTTCTAGGGTCTTGAAAGCAAAAAAAGTAATAGTTAAGACACAAAATCCATGTACAGAGACTGCATTAAAATTATCCCAAGTGCTTGGGATGTATATTGCAAAGAGCTCGGCGGGGCATGTGCTAAGCGTGCCATGATTGTCTCTGATGTCAGATATGGTTGGAGTCCTGTGCAAAATAAGAAAACCACGAAGGCCTCCTCGCAAAATCTACAGTCATGTTGTTCAGTGTACGTTACTTGCCTTGGGCTTTTAGTAATGCTTAGATCTCTACCTATCGGTAGCTGCTACTCCAACTTAGGCAGCTGGATGGCGCGAGCTCTCCATGATTTGTGTCTTCTATGCATTGGATGGTTTGGAGGATCAAATGACTATGGGACGTGGAGCTTCAAGATGGGAGATGATCAATGGTGGTGGTTATTGTCCTTGCCCTTCCTCATCGAGCGGTCAACAAAGGAAGGCATCATGCATAGGCTCTGGTGGCGCTCAACTCACGATTACTTCGAATGGCGTTGCTTCGAGTTCCAACCCCCATGAGTGAGAGTGCTGGTTCGAGTTCCAACCCACCCAAGAAAATGGACTGGAACATCATCGTGGACTCGATCAACATCCACCGATCGCCACACGAATTGAAGGAAGAGGAGAGTTGGGATTTCAAATCTAAATTTAACCGGGAAAAGATTTTTTTTCTCTTGAGGCCCTGACGGGTATAAACATGACAATGATTTTGGTTCAGATTGAGGCTGGAAGAGGTAAAATGAGAGACTGAAAGACAAAGAAGTGACGAGTGTTGGCATAGATCTAAGAGGGGATTCGATGGCTGTTGGGTTTGAGAGAGCATGGAGATGGAAATGGAATGAGGCTATAGGTGCTTGAATGGTTGCCTACAGGACCTACGGAGGACTGCAGTTGCAGGTGGTGACGATGGTGGTTGTAGCAGAGAGCTATCCGCATGGAGCATGTCGGTGGAGGTAAGTTGGAGGTTGGCAGTTGGTGTTAGCGATGCTCTGACGTCATATATATATATATATATATATATATATACATACATACATACATACATACATACATACATACATACATACATACATACATACATACATACATAGAGAGAGAGAGAGAGTCCATGAGAGGCTATAAAGGTGATGGAGTTATCAGAGCGAAGGTCTGAGGTGAGGAGAAGATGGGATCATGTGCAGTGAGAGGGATCACAAGCAAGTGGGTCAGCGTGAGTAGGATAGTATTGACCAGGGGTCATTGGGAATGGATGAGATGAACAGATGTGAATAAATTGGTATCTGGTGTTGACCAGGGAAGACTAGGTCTTTAAAGTAGATAAAAGGAGGGTAGGGAGCTAATCAAACAATGCTAAGTTGCACGACCAACTTTTTTAACAGTGCCAAATGACATCTTCCAAAAAAATAAAGAGTAAAATTAAAATAATTTTTTATAGAGATTTTTAAAATTTAAAAATTTCTTAATGAAAGTTGTAAATCTCAAAGATATATACAATTTTCATTAAGAGCAAAAGTTCTAAATATGCACCGAATACTGCATAGAATTATTGTTATGCATTTTATATGTATAAAATACACATGTTTTGTTATTTTATATTTTTTCTTTTGCTTTCTTTATAAATTAGTTACATATTATATTATATTATACTAATATGATATTTCTTAGATTTTTAATAGGCACTTCAGTGATTGGAATTTACATATATCTGTATCATATATCTTCAATCTTTTTTCCCCTTTTTTTGATTTTTTTGATTTTGCTTGTATAGATAGATAATATAAATAATATATTTACAAAAGTAAAAAATTAACAATTTAAACATAGTTGTTCGTATACATGAAATATAAGCATCTTGATTATGTATTATGTATAATTAGATACACGTGTACTCTTTCTGTCTCCCTCTCTCTCTTTCTTTAATATAGTATTTTTTGTCTTTTATATTTTTCATATTTTTTATGATTTTAATATTCTAATTTATGCTTCTTACATACATATGCATGAATGTTAAAAGTTCCAATTAAATATGCAAATGCAAGTATTTGTCAAGTTTTCTAGCTCAATTTTCAACTATCAAGTTTATGAAACATGATTTCATTATTCTCTCGTGGTGGGTTATCTTTGCAACTTAGTAGCAAGTAAAAACAATGTATATGAAAGAAGAATCTCTATACATAAATCTTAAATATGATAAATAAAATTCTAAACTTGAAAGCTCATCGGCTCTTCTCGGATGTGATTGTGTCTCTTGGAACTGCCGGTTGACCTTATTTGTCATTTTTAGTGGTTTTAGTCTACATGTCGTCGACCTTCTTGCAAACTCAATATCAACGATTGAGAACTAAACAATGACCATCAATGTGCTAAAGTATATAGTTTCCAAGTATTATGATATACACACATATGAAATTTATAATATTAAAATTCATTATCTCCGAGCAATACATGTGGGAAGAAATCTTCTCATGTCCTCAAATCTATCTCATCTCGCCTCATCTTCTTATGCAAGTCCCTTCTAGACTTGAAAAATATATCGCTCATCCGCTTCTCCATGACAAAGGCACGACAATTATCTTTTTGCCCAGTACAAGGCCATGGTGGAACCTACTATATAACTTTAGACGTAATATTTATGACATACGCAAATTTGTTACATTATATTGAAAAATATATCTTAACAGCTAAAAATCATTAAAATTTTCATTCAAACTTGAGTTCGTCGGATTCTTTGTTGACCATTTCATTTCTCCCACTATAGTCGTGTGTAATACTATCGGATGCCAAGGGAATGGAATCAAGGATAGGATTAATAACGGAAATATCAGTTTGCTCTTACTCGAGCATGAAAGCATTCTAGATTCCTCTTCTACTGGCGTATCCTTGTTACTCACATAACTTCGAGACTTTGTCTTTGGCAATAGAGTTAGACTAAACCTTGTTTAAGGATGAACTAGATCTAAGAAAATCCTCGAATTAGATTTATTGACCCTTCCATTACTTCCATTGCTATATATTAAGCAGGGGGGAGGGGTCTTTCCCCACATGAGAGGATCGTTTGCTGTAATACAACATGTGTTGTATTATAGTGGACCGTTCGATGGAGATCGGACGGATCTCATAGGAGGCCCACTATCCCCATCCCCTAGGAGGGTCGTCCGATCCCCATCAGACGATTCACTGTTACAATAGACAATACTTTCCCCATGCACATTAATTTTTACCTACTGCATTCGATTTTTACTTCCTTCCAATTACTCGATTCCCATTTTATCCTTGTGGGCATTCAGTGATTACTTTCTATGTCTATCGCACAATCTTCTTCCTTATCCCAATCTCCACCCTCGTCTCCACCATGGCCATTCATTTGTGACCCCCACCATTGATCCCAGCAACCCATTCCGCTCCTCCGAACCCGCCTCTCTAGCCCCCACCTCCTCACATCATCATAATGTCGCAGATGACAGCTAAAAAAATGAAGCTAGGGCTATGTATTTAGGGCGAACCCAAGTGGGGCTTCTCCCCCAATGAACATCACCCTCACTCACCTTCCTCCTCCACTGCAACACTCAAGTTCCAAGTGTCAGCCTCAGACACCCAAAACTTCTCCCCACGATCTGGTCCTAAAGGAGCGGATTGTCTGCTGGCCAGCAGAGTCTGTTGTAGCATCCGGAGCTGCTCGATCGTGATCGAGCGGTTCGCATGAATTCGCACGATCGGGCCACAAAAAGGTGAGAATTCATGCAGACTTTGCTGGCCAGCAGACGATCCACGCTCTTGGTCCTGATGGACCATACCCACTCTCTCCTCGATGCCCTCCTCTACAGTGTCTCCAAAACGTGGACCATGAACGATAGCTTCTCTTTGTTTATCCATCGTCAACTCATCTTCCTGTTAATTTATACGGTTAAAACAAGAATCACATAAACTGACTATCAAATAATATCTATATCTAAAATCCTTGTTGCGATCGTGTTTGTTGACAGGGGCGGAACTAGCATATAGTTTGGGGGGGGAGGGGCATGGCCCCTCCTTAATTGTTACATTTCTCTTATATAATGTTATTAAATTTTGATATGGCCCATGCTTAAGTGTTAAATATATAACAAACAATGTCGAGAAGTATCACTAAATGTTGATTGTCTCACTAGTAAAGTCTTGTTTTCTCCAACTAATAAACCAGGGTTCGAATCCCATGCTTGTATATTTTGTTAGAAAATTGACTTTGCTCACTTTATCTCCCTCTATCTTTTATTTTGTTTAGTTGGCCCCCCTCATAAAATTCCTGGTTCTGCCCCTGTTTGTTGAAATAGTTGAGTAAGCCCACTTTAGCGATGAGCCTTCATTAGGGCACCTCATATATGATAATAAGCACAATCATCTGATCCCATTTACACTGGATCAAGTAGTTCATATGACCAGCGAGAGGTATTAATAATGGACCTAATCATTTCCTCATCAAAGGTCATGAGACTGACGTAGTGAGGAGCAACTCTGCACCGGTGAAGCTTTCGCGGGATTCAAATATCAAAGGATCCACAAGAAAGTTCTTGTATTCTCGTGTCTAGAAATGTCAGCAAAGAAAATGGTTTACTTTAATTTGTTGCTTATGTTGATTTGATTGGTTCGTGCAAGAATTGCTGAGAGTAGAGTGTCTGGGGAGGCCACTATGTGTCTGCCTTCAGCTCATGGTCTCCATTTGCTTTACTGTTATGCATGTAAGTTGTTTAGAAATTCTTTTTGGAGCTTTTGATGTGTGCCTGGTATTGGGATCTTGAATGCGCAAATAGATGTTTATTTTGTGACACAAGTTTTTGAGATGTTTAATGATCTTGAGTTTGCATATCACGGTGCAACGGATGCAGGAAGATGCTGAAGCCAATGGAAGGTAAGAATTACCCATTATTTTTTATATTTACCTAATGATCGAGGGGTACCAATGAGCTTGTTGATCTTGTAAAGATAATGATGATGACACACTTGATCAACAGAAACAAATGTTGGATGGTCAGTTGAGTAATGTCGATCATGTGGAAGCAGATCAAGCTTCCATTGTGAACAATACTAGAAGGGTAAGTCAAGGAAAATATTTAAGACCGGTAACTTTCTGTCAAAATTAAATATGTTGCGTTTGAGCTTGATGTTTGAAGAATTTAAGCAAATGATGTCGATAATCTGTTGTTTCTACGAGCAAGTGATAATGATTTTTTTGTTTGTCTTAATTACATTGGATTTTCAATCTTACTGCAAGAAAAAAATGCAAGATGATTCGCCATTAAATGGTCAATTCCAACGGGGATTTCACTAAACAAGAGGCAAGAGCGATGGTAATGCACGACAAACAGAGCGAGAACATCACAAAATCCCAAAACCTCGATGCAAGTTCGACAATCTATAGTGAAGATGGTTTTGGAAAGAAACGAATGGTCCGCGACTACTGAATTGGCGCCAACAACATCTGCGTCCATCATGCTGCTTTGACATGTGCCTCCTTTTTCCTATTTACAGTGGGAAATTGTATCTATTTTATTGTTGTTATTGATATGTAAATTGTGACCATACTATTTTTTATTTCATATGTCTGATTTCAGCAATATTCCTATATTTAATGTTTACCTACACATACACTATACAAAATTGATGGTGTAGGTGGAAAAAATGGTTTCTTTTGCAAACCATTCCAAACAATATGATTTCAAAATCAACTAGTAGGTCCCTTTTATAATGTACATAAACAATGACATACGTGGATATTTTTGATAGGGATTAAGGATCTAAATGATGTCTTATTATTGGTCTACCACGTATCTACATCAGTGTAAGAACCATTTATAATTCGGAAGTAGAAGAAAAAACCTATATTTTTGTGCAACAATGTAAGAGAAAAACCTATATGGGAGCTCCTCACATAAAGACTAACGTGCGTGCATCCTTACGTTGGGTGTCTCAGATAAATAATTTCCTTGTTGTTCTTCTTCTTCTTGTTAATGTCTTTTAATATAGGGCTTCTACGTCGTCATGATTGCTGTGGAGAGGGAAAAGTTGACAAGTGATCTCAAGTTAATCCCTATTGAGGTATTTACTTTGCAAAATATTCCTCAAAATGTGTGGATGATTTGAAAATAATTCTCACAATGGCAATACATCAGCAAACTGGTTGCCGCTTCGTGCTCCGTGCATGGCACACCGTTTGACATGCCAAATAGATGACGAAAAATTGCACAACACTCAAAATATGAATTCTCGACCCCCTCCCATTCGCCCATATGACACGACAAATCGTCTGCCGTGCGAGGAACACGAAGTGACAAACGATTTACCGATATATAACTATTTTGGAAAATATTTTGCGCCGTCTCTATTTTAGATAATTTTCTCTTTCTCTCTCCTTTTGGTAAACACCCCTATGAACTGTTGTTGGAGCTTTACAAATCACATGCACTCGAAAAGAATGATCAGAAGCTCCAAGTCGTCCACATATGCCATCTCAACCTCCACCACATTCTCTTCGTTTGGGTCCCTAATAGACACCAAAATATAATGGTGTTTATCTTATTTACTTTTTTACTCATAAACCGTCTTTAAATTTTAATTTAAGTATATACTTGATTTTTACGATATAATATTAATTAGGTGAATTTACAGTTTCCTTCCTGTCAATTTTTAATTTGCTAACAAATCCTTTTATTTGTTATTAGGTTTGTACTCGAAAAACAACTTTTTATTATGATCCAGTATTTAATGATAACATTTATGTAATAGTCCAACCTAATTAGATAATTAGGTTTACATGTTTATTTGCTAGCCTTAGTATATTAATTTAGTTCTTTTATATTGATTGCTGAGTTCCAAACATTTTCAAGCAGGCTTTACTCCTTATAGTAATATTTTTTAATACTGATAAAATAGCTCATTTCATTTAGTTCTAGGAATAATTGTATTGTCTTCATTTTCAAATGCTAGAAAATCAACAAAATTTGAACAAAATCTAAAAAATCCTAAAAATATCGAAAAAATAAAGTATAAAAATAGATTAAAAATAATTTAAGCAAATAGCTCAACATAGACACACACATTCCTTTGAATCGATCTCTACTCGATGAAGACTTACTCCAACTATTTGACGAGTATGTTTTTATAAATTCGAAATTTACGACCAAAATTGAAGGCATACAATGATCTATATGAATGTCAAAGATACCACTTTAACCCATGAAATTCGATGCTTATCACATAAAGAAGACCATCAAGATGTGAGTAACGCGATAGCTTGTGGTAGGTGCACGAAAGGTAATGGGAAGGAGATGTTATGGTGCTCCTTTGAGTTAGTCGAGTATGTATAAAGAATATGGTTTGATTTGCATGATGAAAGACAGTAACAAAACGGCCCCTATTGCCTAATAGTTTTTGGAATATTCTTCGAAATGCATCTAATCATCTTTCAAGTTTGAGAATCCTACGATTTCTTATCTAAAACTACGGTAAAGTCGATCCTTCTGACGCAGGTAGAAGTAAAATTTTTATAATTCTTTTTCTCTTCCTTCCATCCACTTCTGCATCCAAACCAAGTTGAAGCCATTCCGTATTTCTTGGTAGGCAGATCCACACTCAGTAAGGGGTCCACGGATTGTCTGCTGTAATGTGATCGAGCGGTTGTAGTGCATTACATCACTGCAGCAGAGGATCTGCACTCCACGATTTCTTTTGTCAGACTGATCATGGTACCAACTCAGAAAGTCGATCTCGAATCATTCAATCAATCAGAGTGCTCAAGTTATCTTCAGAAAGGAGAAGAAAGTGCAGACACTAATCTTTGGAGCTTAAATCAGAGCCCTTAATTGCAACCATAATCGCTCATTCAGGATAGTTAAAAAAGAACAAATAAGCAACTAAATACAAACCAAGCAGCTGCTAATAATCCCTTTCTGTAGTCTCGGAAGCCCCAGCCAATACCCAAGCGTCATGTGCGGAGGAGGAGACAGACAGGAGCAGATGGAAACACCAACAGGCAGCAGCACGTGCCTCCGACGCGTCCCCAGAGGTGGGCCCGAGCCGCTCACGTGGAGCAGCTCACACCAACTAGCACTTGACCCTCACGGGGTACCGGTGCAGGCACTCGGCCCAGGGGCTGTCCGAGCCGGGCGCCACCGGTCCCACCACCCGCAGGGCCCTCCAGACCGCGCTGTTGCACTTGAACCCGGACCCGAACGCGATCTGCCACACCCGGTCCCCGCGCCGCACCCTCCCCTTCGCCTCCGTGTATGCGAGCTCGTACCACAGCGAGCTGCTCGACGTGTTCCCGAACCGGTGGAGCGTCATCCTCGACGGCTCCATGTGCCACTCCGTCAGCCTCAGGTTCTTCTGCACCTCGTCCAGCACCGCCCTCCCCCCCGCATGTATGCAGAAGTGCTCGAACGCCCTCTTGAAGTCCGGCACGTACGGCCTCACCCTCCTCATCTTCAGCACCTTCCTCGCCACCAACGCCGCCAGAAACTTCACCTGCTCCACCAACGGCAGCACCAGCGGACCCAACGTCGTTATATTGGTCGTCAGCGCCTCCCCCGCCACCGCCATCAGCTCCTTCGCCAGTGACACCCCCACCGTTCCCTCCCCGTCTTCCCTCTGGTACACGCACTGGAAGCACCGGTCGTCAGCGCCTTTGTGGGTTCGCAGCGTGTGGACCAGCTGGTACTTGGACCGACGCCTGTCTCGACGGCGGTTAGAGAGAAGAACCGCCGCGCCCCCCATCCGGAAGATGCAGTTGGCGAGTAGCATCGACCGCTCGTTCCCGAAGTACCAGTTAAGTGTTATGTTCTCCATGCTGACCACCACCGCGTAGGAGTTGGGGTTCGACTGGAGGAGGTCGTTTGCGAGGTCCACGGAGATCAACCCGGCGCTGCAGCCCATCCCGCCGAGGTTGAAGCTCTTGATGTCCTCCCGCATCTTGTAGTGGTTGACGATCATGGACGCGAGCGAAGGCGTCGGGTTGAAGAGGCTGCAGTTCACCACGAGAATACCCACTTCTTTCGGGTGGACCCCCGTCTTCTTGAAGAGCGAGTCCAGCGCGCCGAACATAACCTGCTCGGCTTCGAGCCGCGCTTCCGACATGGACAGGTTGGGGGGCTTCGACAGAACACCTCTGGGGAGGTACGTCTCATCGCCGAGCCCGGACCGCTGCGCGATCCTCGTCTGGAACCCCGTGCTCTCCTCGTTGAACACCCCGATCTTTCCCGTCATGTCGAGGAAGCCCTCGTTGGAGATCTTGCACTCGTCGGCGGGTTTGTAGCACGCGAAGTCCACGAGGTAGACAGGGCGCGGGCGCCAGATGTAGTAGATGGTGAGTAGCGCGGCGGTGAAGGCGGAGCAGGCGAGGGCGGTTGTTGGGTCCACAGTGAAAGTGGGCAAGAAGGAGCCAACGTCGAAGCTGAAGGAGAACTGCGGGGTGAGCGGGGGGAGGAGGAAGGCAGCGAGGAGGACGAGGAACGCGGAGGGGAGGAGTAGCGAGGAGGAGAAGGAAGGGGTGGTGTAGCGGTAGCCGAGGCGTATGTACTTGAGCTTGACGGACTGAAGGAAGTCCGGTAGGCTGCGGCGGATACGGATGGCGATGGAGGAGGAGTCGCGGAAGGCCATCTCGGCCGTGAGCCGCTCCCTCTCCAATGTCATCTCAGCGCGCTCCATTGGGGTGAAGGCGAAGGTGGGTGTGGTCGCCGTGGTGGTGGTGGTGGGGGGATATATATATGGTGGAATGGCGTGTGCCGCGACGGAGACGGGAGATGGGAGGGAGGAGGGAGCGGCGGATGGGGAGGGAAGGGGGATCGGTATTAAATGGAGGGTGGGAGTGGGGGGATTGCTCAACTAACTCGAGAAAAACAAAACATACTTCAAAATGCAGCTCAATGGGAGGGGAGGTCTGCGTTCGAATCTTGCATGTAAAATTTCTAACAACGGCAATTACGGGTCAGAGAGAGCGTAATGCGATGCGACGCGTGCGAGTCGTGCGTGGATTTGTGGTGCGGTCGAGTTTGGTTGACGTGGGGGATGCGCATTCGGGGGTGCATTGGAATGTGCTGGCTGATAGGTGTGGATTTAATTGCACAGTACAAAGGGGGTCCTCAACGTCGTCAGCAATCCAGCATATGATTTCTCTTCTTCTACTTTGGTATGAAGTTCATGTTTCGACGAATAAGGAAATCTACTGTGAATCGACTGGCTCATTAGATAATCTAGGTTTGTGAATTATGGATGGTTTAAATTGATTGGATAGTACTGTCAGAGCATTATACTCACTTTTGTAGACATCACTTGTGATTTTATTTCATGTATCAAGGCTTCGCACCTAAGGTACCGATCGGTTGAAAGGGGTAAACTCCCCCCTAATCCACTTTCATTCTCTCTCATGTGGGTCCTACTTTATTCTTTTTTTAAAAAATTAAATCAATCAATTTTACATCATCAATTCTATTAAAAAATAATATATTATATCATTATATCATATAAAAATCATAAACTACTCCACTTTTACTCACTTTTCCAAACTTTAATACAAACACATCATAATAATTACTCACTTTTTCAACTTCAATACAATCATATCACAACGAATCCACTTCTAATGCACCCTCAGTTTAACCCTCTATCCAAACACCAAAACCCAAAAACGGGTTACTCTCTATCAGTTTAACCCGTCTTAACCCGCTAACCAAACGCACCCTAAACTGTCTTAGTGGAAGGGTTTTGTCTCTTCAGGATTATCTATTAAAAATTATGGAAGCTAAAAATTAATTATTGTTTTGTGATTCAACTAAATTATTATAGGCTATAGAAGTCAAAGTTCCACTACCCCGATAAGACCCTAAATAACTCTCAATTCATCTCATTCTGTTTGGGTTTTGTATTTTCAGAAAATCATGGCATAATTCCGAACTTGTAATTAGCTTTTTCTATTTCTTTGGATTTCTTTACTGCTATAACCTTGATACGTAGATTCGTGCATTCATTCTACTTGCTATGATATCGATGCAACATAGGAGATGAGTTTATTTGGTGGAATATGTGATGAAAGATGTACATCTTCAACCTTTTTGTTGTAGAATCGACCATTTTCTTGGGTATATAAGGATCTTTGTAAATTAAATGACCTTTAAGGTGAGGACCTAGCTTGGTTGGTGGATGTATGTATGATCGACTAAAATCATGGGTGTTAAGACGTGCAAAAACACACGTGTAGTTGTGTTACATGATCCAAGTGCAAATCGATGATAAAATGCCGAATTCAAAATAACAAGACAGAATGAGATAAGCGTGAGATGTTTAATAATGAGTATCATGTTGAACCACTGAGATGCATGGGCTTGTTTGGTTGCTGGGTTGGACGCACCGGGTTGGGGTACACCGGTGTACCCCTCCTTCAACCCCTCTCAATCCTCCTCATAATTTACTATTCATAGGGGTACAACTTACTATTCACAGGGATACCTCAACCCAACCCAGTCTAACCCAGCAACCAAACAGGCTAAGTGTTATGTCGGTTTTCCTTTTATATGTGTATTTTTGTGTTTCTTAGAAAAAAAGCAAGATGAGTGCACTTGAATTAAGCATATCAATTATTTTTTACTACATAGGATATACAATTGTGAGTTTATGGATCACGATACGATTCGAGGGGGTGAATAGTGATTCGATGTGCCTTTAAAATCTTGCATAATAAGAAGCAAGTATAGAGAAAATATTCAAGCAGACCAATCAACACACTTGCACAATATATGTGAAAATCCACCTTGGTAAACCACCACGACCCGAGTCAAGATCCTGATTAGTCGAACTATTCACCAATTTCACTAAAGTCTGGGATATTTATGCAAATATTTCAATCGTTTACAAAGATCTTGCGTTACAATCTTGGATCAAACACCAAGATCAACACTAAAGATTGGACATTGTAACACAAGTAGAAGAACATGCGAGCTTTCGACTTTCTTCTAACTTCGATGGAGATCTCATATCCAAGAACTCCTCTGCACACTTAGGATCAAATATCTAAAGTCCCGTAGAAAGATGCTAATACAGAAACAAAGATAACAATAATAATATCCAGAAAGATTATCTCAACAGAGATCATCGAATAAATCTCTAAGCAATGGCAAGTGATATCTAGAGATAAACAACCATTTTGTAGTTGCACAGATAATTCACCAAGAATAGTATAAATAATTGTATCACAAATATCACAAGTGGATAAGTGATATCAAACAATAGTAAATATCGTCGTGCTGAGATAAAGATGCTTCTCAGAAGATCGAATGTGTCAAAGAACATGAGAAGGAATATTGAGAGAATCACTCAAAAATAACTTCTAGCTTTTCTAATGAGAATACGAGTGAATAGTCGACTGGTGTGTGTTCCAATAATGGGTATGTGATCCTTTAGTTGGTGATAATAAGAGATCGATCAATATTTTCCAACCAGCCTGGAACCCTAATCATCGAGGCGATCAATTTCAAATTAGTCATAATTAACCCACGATATATAGATAAATCAATAAGAATAAATGCGAATCAAAATTTATTTTATTTAAATATACAAAAAAGAGATGTATAGGGAAATCATTGTAGAGTGTCGAACATAGAGAACAAATTGGTATGTAGGTAATGATTATTAGTAAAAATTTCTAATTAATGATTTTTTTATATTTTTCTTACTTTTTCATGTTTTTTATGGTTTTTTAATTATTAAGTTTTTTAGGAATTTTTTATTTTATATTATTTTTTATTTTCTTTTTAATTTAGCAAAATTTTAATTTATTTTGATTTTTAAAATAAGATATATAATTATATTAATGATATAGATATTATAAATTATAATATATATATATATATTATAGAGCTATCTATATTTCTAACTAAGTCAAAATATATTTAGATTTCAGAAGTGCAATATATATATTCAGTCTCAGGCTTACTTATTCAAAATCCTTTAGTCTTCTATGCATGTGTCCAGACCTCAAGTTTCTTATTTACTCCATCTCTACTCTCATCAATCAATACAATATCATCAATGAATAACATATACCAAGGTATGTCATCCTGAATGTGACATGTCAACTCGTCCATAATCAAAATAAAAAGGAATAGACTCAAAGTTGATCCTTGATGTAGACTAATGTTGATGCCAAAATAGTCAGTCTTCCTGGGCAGGATCCTTGGACAAGATGAATCGCCATCATGCATATCCTTTTATGAGGTTAATGCATAGGACAACTACTTGTCTCTTCTCCAAAACTCTCCACAATATCTCCCATGGGATAGAATCATAAGCCTTCTCCAAATCAACAAAAATCATATAGAGGCTCTTCCTTTTAGCTCTATGTTACTCCGCTGTTCTCCTCATCAAGAGGATGGCTTCTTAGCTTCAATAGTTGAACAATCTGACATGAATTTGAATCGATTTTCTTTTACTTTGGAAACTTATCTCAATATCCTTTCGATCACACGTTCCCGAATTTTCATATGTAACTCATTATCTTGATACCTTTGTAATTTGAACAACTTTGAATGTCTCATTTGTTCTTATAAAAAGGCATCATGATGCTTCTTCTCCAATCTTCATGCATTTTCTTGCTTTGCCACATAACATTGAATAAATTTGCAAGCCAAGTCAAACCATGCTTACCTAAAACTCTCCGTACTTCTATAGGAATGCCATTAAGTACTACACCTTTCCCAGGTCTCATAACTTTCAAAGTCTACCATACTTCCTTCGTTTGTGTTTGTCCATAGTTTTCATGATTCAAGTAACTTTCATTACTAGCCATATCTCCCAAAGTGATCTATCTATTTCTTTTTCAATGAAAAGTTTATGAAAATACTGCTTCCATCTAATCTCTATATCCTTCTAAGTAACATGCACGTGACCTTCCTCATCCTTAATTCATTCACTTGAGAAAGGTCTTTGTTCTTTCTTTCTCTTACTTTGGACAACTTGAATATATTCTTTAACCCTCCTTAGACTTTAGATTTTTGTACAAGACTTCATAAGTTTTTAACTTAGCTTCACTTACAGACTTCTTTGCTTCCCTCTTCGCTATTTTGTAGTTTGTGACAATTTACTCTATTCTATCCTTAGACATAGCTTTAAATAATGCTCTTTTAATTTGGAGCTTCTCTTGCACCCCTTCACTCCAGCACCAAGACTCCTTTTGACCTTGAGCTGCTCCCTTTGACTCGCTTAACATCTCTGTGGCTACCCTTCGTATGACAAGATGCTACTGCCTCCCACATCTTGTTTACACTTCCGTTACAATCCCAAGATAAGTCTTCTAAAACCTTCTCTCTAAAGCTTCATTGCTTCAATTGAATAGATCACCATCTAGTTTTAGTAATTTTGGAAACCCTCCTTTTCTTTACTAACCCTATTATTTGTACATCCATGATGAACACGTGATGTTGGATTGTAAAACTCTCTCATGGATTACTTCACAGTTTTTGCAACACAACCGATATCTTCTCCTCAACACAATGTAATCTATCTGTTTTCTAGTCGGACCACTCTTATAGGTAATTAAATGCTTCTACCTCTTATTGAAGAGAGTATTTTCTATGAAAAGATCATAAGACGTTACAAAATCTAGAATGACTTCTTCTTCATTTCTGTCCATGAAGCCATGATCTCCATGAACACTGGCATACCATAAAGAATCCTTTCCAACATCTCCATTATGATCTTTGCCTAGGCAAATCATCTATCTCTGTGGGATTTCTTGCATAATCTTATCCAAATCCTCCCAAAAAGCTTGTTTAATCCTTTCATCAAAACTAATTTGCGGTGCATAAACTGAGATGACATTTAGAATTTCTTCTCTGGGCACCAATTTTAGCAAAGAACTCGATCCCTAAATCTTTGCACCTTAACCACACAATCCTTTAAATCCTTATAAATAACCATTCCAACACCATTTATGCCCTTATCTTTACGTGGATATCAAAACTTAAAGCTCGTCTTCTCGATCTCTCTTGCTTTTTCTCCAACCCATTTTGTCTCTTGGATAAATAATATTTAAATCTTTCTTCTTTCCATCGTATCTATTATCTCCTTTGATTTGTCGATCAAAGTGCTGATATTCCAACTACATATCTACAACTTCCTTTGCAACCTCTTTTGAACTAAATCCTTTATTCACATGCGTCCATCATGCTAGAATCCTCGTAAATTCTACACTGCATCTAAGCGGTGATGCAACAGAACTATCTTATTTACTTGCATGTGTCCATCATGCGAGAACCCTTAGAAAATTTGAACTACATCTACGCTGCGTTGTAGCGTCCCTTGCTAATTTATCATTGCATTTAGGCGATACAACACATCGCTATTGGGAATGCCCCAACATAATCTAAATTTTTTGCTTAAATTCATGACTATAAATAGATACAAAAAAACTTGATTCCTTATATCTTAAAAAGTACATCTTTGACTCGTGAAGATTGCTATTGAAATACACATACATTTGCTAGGGATTCTAACTATCTTAATGACGGTTTCCTTAGCTGCAATATATGTTATTGTAACCATTACAGTAGATGGAATAAAGATATGAATACACATATATCTGTACCTAATGTTTCCAAGAATTTTTTTTATTAAAAACATATTAAAGAGATTGAGTTATAAATAAAAATACATCACTTACAATTTTATTTCTTGCATTTCTCTTTTAAAGCAATCATCTCATCATTATGGATAATAAATATGTTTTCTCTTCTTCCACTAGCTTGTCGTCTTATTTTCTTTGTAGTGTATTCTTTGGTGCTTCTACATGTCCACATATTTTAGAGTACAAAATAAAGAGGAAATAATGCATTTTCATAGAGTTTGAATTTTAAAAGGTATGTACATAATCTATACTCACAAATAAAATCTTGTACATGATCATCTTATCATAAACAAATTTTTAATTAAATCATATCATATTTTGTACAGATCCAAACATGTGCCTAATCACTTAACCGTAAAATTTAATTCAATGTTTGAAACTTTCATTGGAAAAAACTTGGAAGGGAAATGAGCGGTGGTGAGTGACGAACCGCAAAATCGACCCTTTAATAATGCTAAATTAGCACATGGAAATGTCGAAGCAGTCGGGCCGATTTCGGTCGTCAAAAGATCACCTCATTTAAATATAAGCGATAATAAATCAAAATGAGGCGATCGTTATTTATTTTTTTTACTTGGCAAGATACCAAGGTCGAACTCAGGGACACGAGCCTCTCTCGTATTAATCGGACTCAAGTGTATTTAATTAAGTGTTGAATTAAAGCCTTATAGGTCAAATCATGCAAGAACACAAAACAAGACAATGCATTAAAATGAACATGCATTTTTTTAAACATTTTTTAATCATGCAAATGAATGGACATGCAAAGTGAATGATATGCCCAAAATAACAGTCACTTGAGCCATAAGAAAATCACAAGTCAATCCAAGTTGAAATAAAGAACCCTCTACTAATATGAAGCACATAGGCATGATAAGTCAAAAAGATTCAAGACACTTCGATAAGAAAATAATTCATCACAGTTCATAGTGTCAAAATTAAAATTTAAGCATGCCATAATGAAGAGGATGAGACGAGCTTTAAAACGAAACTGAAATCAACTCGATTGGAGCTATGTAGCTCAAGTTATTCAACAAAGAAAGCAAGGGCATAACTGAAAGAAAACATGAAAGGATAACTACAAAAAGGTCCCTGGAAAGGACTGAAATGCAATTAAAATAAAGCGCTAGACCTTCCCTGTAATTTACCCAAACGCGCGGGGACCTTTTTGCAAATTTGAAGAAATCGGTGGGCATCTCTGCAAATGTCCCAGAGTAGCACGTGCGTTGCACGTGCTATCTAGGCTCGGAAGGAGGCTCGGCAGAGGCGCTGTTGCTTCGGCTTGGTTCGGACCCAGGCTTGGGTTCGCTGCAGGCTCGGGAGTATCCAAGCCTAAAGGCTCAGATGCGGAGGCTCGGTGCTGCTATGATGACGCCACGTGGCTGAAGATAGGCCATCAGATGACGACGATCGGATGGCTGCGCTGGGATCCTGGCTTGGCGACGTGGCTGTACGAGAGCCATTGGATCGAGACGATCCAATGGTGGCTGGAGACGATGACGCGGCCTCATATGGGCCGTTGGATTATCCCCGGGGAAGGGACATCCAACGACAGCTGCTTCTTCTCCTTAATCTGTAGGTGGCGGCGAGTTTGGAGCTCCGGCGAGGGAGCTCCACCTCCGCCGCTCTCATCTGGGCACTGAGGATCTCCCCCGAACTCATCAATATATCGTCGATGAAGCGGAGAACTCGGTGAAGTCCCAGGAAGCTCTGGCGTCGGTCATCGAAGCTCGAAGGTTGCAGGCGACTGTGATGAAGTTCCCTCCGGCGAACGTCCGGCCATTGAAGGAATAAGACACCTGCAGGGTTAGTAAAGCATAGCCGAAGCAAAAGAAGTGCGTGCGTGAGCTTGGAATGAGCGAGATGGGAGCTTAATCGGGTGGAGAAGATGGTAGCTCTGAGCTCCTCCGCCGCAGATGGCGGAGGAGGTGGGTCGGACGTGTAGAGGTATGGAGGAGCTGGGAAGATGGTGCGCGGTGAAGGGGGGATGAAGGCGGAGCTAACTGGGTGGTCAATGGAGAGGAAGAACGGTCGGAGTGACCGAGAAAAAATCGAAGAAATTAAAAAAAAATACAAAGAAAGAAGACGAAGAAGCTTACCTGCTTGGAGGCGGAGCGGAGCTTGGGGGCGAGCTCGAGGTCGAGCTCTGGTCGTCGCTGAACTCCGGCAGCTACTCGGAGCAGCTCGGGCGGTCGCGATGCGTCGCAGCTCCGCCGTGAAGGTCGGAGGGTCATCACCGGGGAGGGAGGTCGTCTTCGCTCGATCCTCCGCCTCCCCCTGTCACTGGGAGACGGAGGAGGGCTGGGCCTCCTCCCACGTAAAGGTGGACCCGTTGATTTGTCGGAGGGGGCGAGGTATTTGAAGATGGAGTTATCGGAACCGATGAGGGGGACGTGGTTTTCGAGGAGATCGTGGGACGAGTAGGAGGACGACGGCGGTTAGCGGAGGCGTGCGCGAGGTAGAGGGAAGAGTGGGGCAGGTCGGAGGGCAGTTGGCGATGAGAGAAGTAAACTGTGGTGGCGGAGAAAAAGGGAAGGGGGAAGGGTGTGCGTGATCTGAATCGTGGGAGAGAGGGAGGCTCCCGGAGGTAGACGATGGAGATCCACCGTTGGATCTGGGGATCCAACGGCGGGTCTTTGGGCGCGAGCAAGCGGATCGGATTGAATCGGGGCGATGCGAATGAAGGGAGATGGGATAGGCCACGTGTCATCTTGAGAGAGCGGCGCTAATGAGCGGGCCAGATGCGAAGGAGCTGCTGATCAGAGGGTTGAGAATCGAAGCAGTAGCTGCGGCTCAGATCAGAGGATCGTAGATGTGATCAATGGCGGATGATAGCGCCACGTGTCATGACGAGAGCGAGGCGCTAACAGATGGCTCAGATTGGAGACGGGGATGATCGATCGGCTGAGGATCAGGAGCGGCGTGGAACGGCCTGGACCGTTGGATCAAGAAGCCGATCCAACGGTTGATAGAAGAGGCGGAAGAGACAAGAAGGGCCGGGCCACGTGGCGCCCTCAGAATGGGCCACGTGGCCCAACCAGATTATTCCTTGGGTTTTTATGAATTTTGAGGGCCCTATTGGCCGAATTTGAGAAAACTCAAAACATGAAAGTTGTAGATCTTGACGAGATCTACAAGTTTCATGTTGACCAAAACTCGAAAAGAGATCAAACAAGGGCCCGAAATATTTTTGAGGGTATTTTTTTGAGTCTAAAAATACCACGATTTTTGTTTTGACATTTTTTTGTGGTTTTTAATCTATTTAGGACTCTGTTAATTAATAGACATTAACAGGGAATTATTGACAAACTTTTAAGCAAGGGGGTTAATTATGACAAATAAAGATGATGAAACTGAGGTTCATCACCCCCCTATACTTAAACTATGCTCGTCCTCGAGCATCAAAAAGAATGACTAAGTTGGATTAACCCCCTTGTGCATGTGAATACAGGATCTAATCTGATCAAGTCGACTCGGCTTCAGAGATCCAAAATTTTAGAGTTCAACCCAGCCTTAATCAAGAGGCTTCCAATTCCTCTATTTTTCTAGACTCTCTCTGATATACATATAAACTAAAGGATATGAGTTTAGTGTTGACTGCAATTTCGAGAGTAGAGTCAAGTCCTCACCAAAAATCTTGGTCCGAGAAAATCTCCTAAGGACCCAATCCTCAGCACTAGGGAATAAATCAAATCTTGCATTCAGTCCACCGTCTCATTAGTTGTCAGACTTAGAAAATGTGGATGGCAGGCCAGAAAATGGAGGGTATGGGATTGTGTCAATTCTTCTCTCCCTCTCATTGGAACAAGGATTCTCTCTAGTGCCTTTTTACGCAACACTTTTTTTTGGTGTTGATCAGTGCGTCCGTCAAGAGAAGTTGGAGCCGTCTGCACTTGTTTTCCTGGGAGTACACCGGGGTGTGTCTTTTTTGGGTATCTATTATACCTTCTACACCCAGACTTGTAGCATTTACGATGCAGAGCCCTTTTTTGGTGCAAGCCCGACTCCTGGTCCTAATAGCAGTGGTCCAAGTGGACACTTTGAAAAAAAGTTTGGGAGCGCTCGCCTTTGGTGGAAGCTCTTTTATAATTTGACTTTGTGGAATGAGAGCTTTTCTTTGAAATTTCACTGACTTTGTATAATTTTGGCTAGCTCCACTGCTTTTACCAAGAGTTGGCGCACACTGATCAACAATTTTTTTTATTTATATCACACCCAGGCACTTAGGTCAATGTCAAGAGATTAGTATAAGAATCAAGTTCTCATACTGGCTAATATTGCTGACACTCAGGTTTCCTGAAGCCTCCAAAGATTTTATCCCATCCTCGAGCATCATTAGATCAAATCCAAACTTGACTTCCTCATCCCAATTCCTCAGGTGAAAAATCAACTCATCTCAATCAAAACCGCAGTCGTGCATGTGATGTGTTGATCATATTCTTTTGTCTGAGACTAAGCATGGAATATAGCATGCAAATCTAGAGACCTAGGGGAATGTGGATGATTAAGTCTAAGACCCTGATGGTTAAGGCTGGTTAACCGCAAATCTCAAAGACCTCAAAAAGCTAGGTTTCCTTGACCAATTCAGATCCTGGGTGAAAGTGAAAGTGTAGAGGTTTAATCCAACTTCTTCATTCAAAAACACACATTTTTTTTTTCAAATTTTGCAATTTTTATGGATTTTAGTTTTTAAAGTCAAAACACAGGTTAGACTCAACTTTCCTTGATAAAAGATTTTCAAAACCATGTCACACGAATAAAGAATTTTCAAAACATTTTTTTCAAAAAGATTTTTAAAACAAGAAAAACTCATTTTTCAAATCATTTTCGAAAATATTTTTATCAAGATAGTGTAACATAGTTAGAAAAGCCGTGAAATCTTTTGAGTTCTCTTAGTCCAACAAATTTTACCTTAGCCAAAAAGTTTTTAATTTTTCAAAATTTTCAGATATTAGCTAAAGTAAATAAATTGTATGTACGGTATACCCCCCTATCCTTAAACTTTGCTATGTCCTCATAGCACTAGATGTTATGAGTCCATAGGTCCATTTGAAAATAGAAGAATATACGGGAAATAAGAGAGACTCCCCCCTATACTTAGGTTAGAAATAACCTAAGTATAAAGGCAAGAAAAGAGGAGTAGAGAAAATCACGGGGATTTGGGTCCCCCCCTATACTTAGGCTGAGATTAGCCTAAGTATAAAGATGAGGATTGATGCTGGAAGAGACCCAAGGTAAACAAAGAAGAGGGATGGATTTACAAGTGAGCGGTATTGAATCTAGGAGATGAAAATGGAGTCACTACGGTTTTGGGGGTGTGTGTCGCAACAATTATGGCTCAATCAAGCAAGCAAACCCTTAATTTCACCAACTCACACATGAAACCAACCAAAGTTGGTTTATTATCTTGTCTATTTTATTGGTGATAAAACATTTGATTTTTACGCAAAGAAAAAGATATGAAGTGAAAATCATTGCGTAAGCGAGGGTATTGCTCTCCCAAAACCGAATTTTACTCCATTTATGGTTGACTTGCAATTAACAGTCCCAATTTTATTTTAAGTTATCACTGAATTAAGGTTAGCACAAAATCAAGAAATCATCGTCTACCGTTCATTCCATTTTCCATTAATCCTAGGTGATCAAGCTAGGAAATGAAAGCCGAGAAAAACATGTATTCGAAGAAACCGCGATCTAGGCTAAGCGAGAAATCATGCAGTGATTTGACGATAAAAGCCGCGAAAAAACTGAGGCCGTTTGAAAACTCAAGTCCACATGTATGCAAGTCGAGAAAGCCGCACCTAATCATGCATCTATTAGCGGTGATTAATCTTCATGAATTTTAGCTAAGTGATGCGAGATTAAGTGCGTCTATTTTTTAGTGTGTCCTAACCTACGATCAAGCACAAAAGATAAAAAATAAAATGAGCTCGGAGAGCCGTGTGCCTAAATCCTAGGTCGACACTCAAGTGGGGACGATCCCCACACAACCACATTCGTTCGATTACAACCGCGAGTCTTCGATCGAAGACCGCTGTAAAAGACGAATTATTAAAAATATAATGCAACAAAAATGCGACACATTTTTTTTCTCTTTTCTTCCTCCTTTGCTCCAAGCATGCTCCTGCGGCTCCTCGCAGCGGGGAACGTCCTGCTCCTCGCCTTCTTGATCCGTCAAGGGCCCTGCCACAGAAACAATGGTTAGAGATCAAATAAGAAAGAAAAATTTTCTATGCAAAAATATGTGACTATTTAACCTATAAAAAGGAACATGCATTTTTTTAAACATTTTTTAAAGCCTTATAGGTCAAATCATGCAAGAACACAAAACAAGACAATGCATTAAAATGAACATGCATTTTTTTAAACATTTTTTAATCATGCAAATGAATGGACATGCAAAGTGAATGATATGCCCAAAATAACAGTCACTTGAGCCATAAGAAAATCACAAGTCAATCCAAGTTGAAATAAAGAACCCTCTACTAATATGAAGCACATAGGCATGATAAGTCAAAAAGATTCAAGACACTTCGATAAGAAAATAATTCATCACAGTTCATAGTGTCAAAATTAAAATTTAAGCATGCCATAATGAAGAGGATGAGACGAGCTTTAAAACGAAACTGAAATCAACTCGATTGGAGCTATGTAGCTCAAGTTATTCAACAAAGAAAGCAAGGGCATAACTGAAAGAAAACATGAAAGGATAACTACAAAAAGGTCCCTGGAAAGGACTGAAATGCAATTAAAATAAAGCGCTAGACCTTCCCTGTAATTTACCCAAACGCGCGGGGACCATTTTGCAAATTTGAAGAAATCGGTGGGCATCTCTGCAAATGTCCCAGAGTAGCACGTGCGTTGCACGTGCTATCTAGGCTCGGAAGGAGGCTCGGCAGAGGCGCTGTTGCTTCGGCTTGGTTCGGACCCAGGCTTGGGTTCGCTGCAGGCTCGGGAGTATCCAAGCCTAAAGGCTCAGATGCGGAGGCTCGGTGCTGCTATGATGACGCCACGTGGCTGAAGATAGGCCATCAGATGACGACGATCGGATGGCTGCGCTGGGATCCTGGCTTGGCGACGTGGCTGTACGAGAGCCATTGGATCGAGACGATCCAATGGTGGCTGGAGACGATGACGCGGCCTCATATGGGCCGTTGGATTATCCCCGGGGAAGGGACATCCAACGGCAGCTGCTTCTTCTCCTTAATCTGTAGGTGGCGGCGAGTTTGGAGCTCCGGCGAGGGAGCTCCACCTCCGCCGCTCTCATCTGGGCACTGAGGATCTCCCCCGAACTCATCAATATATCGTCGATGAAGCAGAGAACTCGGTGAAGTCCCAGGAAGCTCTGGCGTCGGTCATCGAAGCTCGAAGGTTGCAGGCGACTGTGATGAAGTTCCCTCCGGCGAACGTCCGGCCATTGAAGGAATAAGACACCTGCAGGGTTAGTAAAGCATAGCCGAAGCGGAAGAAGTGCGTGCGTGAGCTTGGAATGAGCGAGATGGGAGCTTAATCGGGTGGAGAAGATGGTAGCTCTGAGCTCCTCCGCCGCAGATGGCGGAGGAGGTGGGTCGGACGTGTAGAGGTATGGAGGAGCTGGGAAGATGGTGCGCGGTGAAGGGGGGATGAAGGCGGAGCTAACTGGGTGGTCAATGGAGAGGAAGAACGGCCGGAGTGACCGAGAAAAAATCGAAGAAATTAAAAAAAAATACAAAGAAAGAAGACGAAGAAGCTTACCTGCTTGGAGGCGGAGCGGAGCTTGGGGGCGAGCTCGAGGTCGAGCTCTGGTCGTCGCTGAACTCCGGCAGCTACTCGGAGCAGCTCGGGCGGTCGCGATGCGCCGCAGCTCCGCCGTGAAGGTCGGAGGGTCATCACCGGGGAGGGAGGTCGTCTTCGCTCGATCCTCCGCCTCCCCCTGTCACTGGGAGACGGAGGAGGGCTGGGCCTCCTCCCACGTAAAGGTGGACCCGTTGATTTGTCGGAGGGGGCGAGGTATTTGAAGATGGAGTTATCGGAACCGATGAGGGGGACGTGGTTTTCGAGGAGATCGTGGGACGAGTAGGAGGACGACGGCGGTTAGCGGAGGCGTGCGCGAGGTAGAGGGAAGAGTGGGGCAGGTCGGAGGGCAGTTGGCGATGAGAGAAGTCAACTGTGGTGGCGGAGAAAAAGGGAAGGGGGAAGGGTGTGCGTGATCTGAATCGTGGGAGAGAGGGAGGCTCCCGGAGGTAGACGATGGAGATCCACCGTTGGATCTGGGGATCCAACGGCGGGTCTTTGGGCGCGAGCAAGCGGATCGGATTGAATCGGGGCGATGCGAATGAAGGGAGATGGGATAGGCCACGTGTCATCTTGAGAGAGCGGCTCTAATGAGCGGGCCAGATGCGAAGGAGCTGCTGATCAGAGGGTTGAGAATCGAAGCAGTAGCTGCGGCTCAGATCAGAGGATCGTAGATGTGATCAATGGCGGATGATAGCGCCACGTGTCATGACGAGAGCGAGGCGCTAACAGATGGCTCAGATTGGAGACGGGGATGATCGATCGGCTGAGGATCAGGAGCGGCGTGGAACGGCCTGGACCGTTGGATCAAGAAGCCGATCCAACGGTTGATAGAAGAGGCGGAAGAGACAAGAAGGGCCGGGCCACGTGGCGCCCTCAGGAATGGGCCACGTGGCCCAACCAGATTATTCCTTGGGTTTTTATGAATTTTGAGGGCCCTATTGGCCGAATTTGAGAAAACTCAAAACATGAAAGTTGTAGATCTTGACGAGATCTACAAGTTTCATGTTGACCAAAACTCAAAAAGAGATCAAACAAGGGCCCGAAATATTTTTGAGGGTATTTTTTTGAGTCTAAAAATACCACGATTTTTGTTTTGACATTTTTTTGTGGTTTTTAATCTATTTAGGACTCTGTTAATTAATAGACATTAACAGGGAATTATTGACAAACTTTTAAGCAAGGGGGTTAATTATGACAAATAAAGATGATGAAACTGAGGTTCATCAGTGAGGTAGAACACATAGGCGAAGGTGGCGGAGCGCGGTGGGAGTACAGGGTCGACGATGACAGATCACCTTGGGTGCTCGTTGCTCTAAATGATGATGGAAGGTTCTGCAGAACGTTGGAGAGAGAGCGAGAGGGAGGGATCCTCTTCAAAAGGAGGCATTTTGGTAATGGGTGCTTTCGTTGGGGCCCTCAGCGGCATCAGGCGACCTCCTGTTGGGAGCCCATGCGATGTTTCAGGTGTCTTGGTTTCACATATTGGTGAGCGTCTGAGCGACTAGGGTTAAGTATCAAAATGTATCAGTGATCGTTGCGACTCCAATCAATCGGCTAACTCAACGAGAAGAATAAACCACTCGAGAAAAATCAATCAATGAAAAGTAATGTAAGCAGTATTCGCTATTTTATTTACCTATTATAGCGACCAAGGTCAAACACAAGGAACACGATTAAAGAATTTAGTAGTCAAATTTTGAAAATAGAGGATTTTTAGTGGTTTTTATTTTTTAATATGCATAAGGGAAGAAATATAGGCACCCATACTTTTTTTTATTTTTCAAAATAGTCAGAAATGCTCAGAAAATTGCAGAAAAATATATTTTGGATTTTAGAGTTTTCAAAAATTTTTTGGTAATTTTTATAGAATTTTCAGATGTCTTTGTATTTTTCTAAAAATCAAACAATGACAAAGATGGTAAACAGTGCTGAATCTGGAGTAATTTTACAACTTAAAAATATTTTAATGACCAAAACTCTAAGAAATTATTTTTATGCTAAAATATAGACAAATATCTACACACATGAACTGAAATCACTATTTTTAGATTTTTCTACAATTATTTATGATTTTTATAAAATTTTAAATATTTTGTATTTTTTGGGTTTTGAAAAATAATTGCGTGAAAATTGCATAGAAATTAAAAGACACTGAAATACACCTAATCTAATATTTGATTTTTAATAATTTTTCTAAATTCAGGCATAGAAAACGATAATATTTTTTGATTTTTTTAAATAGCAAATAAAAATAAAAATTTGATGAAATTTTTACACTATGAAGAGGAACAAAACATGAGCAAAACGTGATTTTTCCAGATTTATTGAGCAATAAAAAGATTTACTTCAACAATTAAACATGTAATTTTAAGTTCTAGAAATGGAGGTCGGAATTGTGAATATTCAAAAGTTTTAGAGCATAATTTAATAGAGATATAAAAATGAAGTCAAAATAACAAATTTCCCAACTAAAACGTGCAAAGCATGTGACTTTCTGGAAGCGAGGGTCTTTTGCATAATTTTTGAAATTCGAGGGGCGTTCACGTAATTTTCCCAATTTGAACTTGATCCGAAGTTAATAGGGATGTTTCTTCAATTTTGAAAACTTTGTGGGGATATGATGCAATATTTCCAATTTTAAATACCCCTTAGGGTTTCTTCGTTCTTGTTCTTTCGTTCCCACACGAGGGAGGGCACAAGGGCGTTGCCTCTCATGTTCTCTTCTCCTCCAAGCGGCAGAGGTGGAACTGAAGGGTGGATGCTCATGCAGGGCGTGCGTTGGAGGGCTGGTGATGGGGTGGCAAGGTGGTTGCAGCTGCGGGTAGCGGCATCGACTGCGAATGGAGGCGGTGGTTCCTTCCTCCGTGCAGCGGATGAACGGCTAGTCGACGGAGAGCTGGCGGAGGAGCAGCCCCCGCAGAAGCTGTTGTAGTCGGGATGATGGTTGGCGGACACTGATCTTGTAGCGAAGGGCATCGACGGTTGCACGTGAAGTCACGCGGAGGGGGCTACACATGCCCCTGTGGACGACGATGGCGAAGGGCGATGGGGTCTGCAAGGCTGGGCCTCGCTGGGGCGGAGGCGACAAGCTGAGGATGGAAGGGAGGCTAACGGATGGAGGCAGCGGGCAATACCGGCGTCTGGAGGGTGGTGGTTTGACGGAAGCTCGCGGTGCGTCCGATGAGGGCTGGCAGCTGCCGACACCCTTTTTCTATTTCTTGTTACGTTTTTTGTATACCTGCAGGAGTTATATGTAAATAAAAATGCTTATTTTTATTTTTATTCTTTTTTTATTTTTAATTTTTATTTTCCTATAAAATAAATGTTAGAGAAAACATATATTTTTTTAGTTTTAAATTTTTTTTATTTATTGTTATTTTTTTATACACAGCTAAGGATACAAGCACGACAGCTTGATCTAGTAAAAGTCAAACACGGAAGAATGTGAGTGGATGCAGATCCGGCGAAATAGAATATAGATCCTCAGATCAGATCACCATGCGTGATCGGATGTGAGGTTGTGAGAGATAGAACGTGAAATGTAGGGATCTTGATGTGAGATGAAAAATCAGATTCAGGAGCTGATCAAATTGGGATGTAGAATTAGCTATGGTTAAAAATTTGATAGTGAAATAACTCTGAAATTAAATCTAAAATTTATCTAGAAGAATGACGAAGATAAGGCGGATCTCACCTTGGGATTGAACATGTCGTGATGGCCTCGACCAGGGCCAACTCGCTGTCACCATACAACTCGGTGTCTGGGCACCCTTCTCCGACAAGAAGCTCTTAGAGATTGGGCTCCTCTCCACTAAAGATTGATCAAGAGTTAATGAGGGAGGAGGGGCTCAATAAAAAGAAGAAGAAAATCAAAAGGAAATAACTACAAATAAGAAATGTGTTTAGTGGTTAATTAAATTAAATTAAATTAAGTACTTAATTAAAAATTAAATTCACAATTAAATAAAATAATTAAAATAATAATTTACAAAACTTAATAAGCCACCTTAATGGTGGTTATTTAAGGTATAAAATAAAATCTTATATACATGGTAGGTTTTCAAATCAAATAAAAAAAATCAATTTTTCGTAATTATATTAATTTAATTAAATAATGTTAGATAATAATTTTTTGGTGATTTTTTATGTAAGGAAATTAGTTATATACAAGTAATAAATACATATAGTACAATATACAATTGTACAACTAAGGAAATTATTTTAAATATAAAATTTTATTTTTATTTTTAATAATGAAGAAAAAATATTGATAATTATTTACATTATGTATTGAAATAAATACGAACAAATGTATATAATAAATAAATAGTGAAATTGCAAAAAACCATCACAGAAAACTGACTTTTCAACCGTAACTCCAAAAATTATGAAACCATAAGCATTTAAAGATAATTAAATTTAGAGTATAATGGAAGTGACTTTGATTCAACTTCACTTCGTATGGAGACGTAATTAATCTTTTAATTGTCACTTTACAGCTTTGAGCGAGGGTACTTTTACTCTATGCATGGTTTTACTTTCAATTATTACAAAACATTTTTATTTACAATTTCTATTTAGAAAAATATTTAATTTGAGTTCAATTTATGTACAATAAATAGTGTAAGTTTTGTACAAATATATAAATAATAAATTTACAAATTATATTTGGATTTTGATTAAATACCATATCTCTCCCTACTTTATTCCCTTGTCGATCAGGTTAAGTCTTGACCTTCTCTCGAGGTTCAGGTTAGTCTGCATTTATTTCATAAATACATCATTTATTTTCTTTCTTTTCAAAACATTTGCAAATAGTTCTACATTTCTCAAAACATTTGAAAAATTTTTACAAGATAAAATATTTTTACAATGGTTGAAAATATTTTTAAAATATTTTTCAAATAGTTTTCAAAAGATTCTTCAAATAGATTTTCAAAATACTTTCAAAATATTTTTCAAAATATTTTAACCTGACTAATTAATCAATATATACAAAAAAGAAATTTGAGGAAATATTTGCATCTTTTTATTAGTTGATTTTACTGAATTTTACAAGTATTTATACAATATTTTAGCCATATTGTTAAAAATACTAAAGTATGAGTTGTGGCTAAAGAATATATACAATATATACGAACTATGTCCTCATAGTGATCAGAGAGCGACAAAGGAAGACATAACTCATGCTGAGTATTGGGAAGTGAAAAGAATGGCTATGCTATAACGATGAATAAAAGAATATAATCAATAGAAGTCAATGACCTCCCCCCTATACTTAGGATCAAGTAATCCTAAGTATAGAAGACCGTACACAAGGGGAAAACTAAGGGTTAGGATGTACATATACTACCTCCCCTATATTTAGGATGAAATATCCCCAAGTATAGGTAGCAAAACAGAGGCAATATAATCAAATAGATAATCACAAGTTTGACACCCCCTATACTTAAGATAAAGGTACACCCTAAGTATAGCATAATCATAAGATTAGATGGGGTGTTAGGCAGAATATATGATATGGATAAAATGGATCTATACAACTGTGGACAATGTTGAGGTACCTCTCAACAAGCACTAGAGTTTACGCCCCTAGCTGGGTGAAAAGGCTAAGACAACACAATATCGAGATTCAGGACGACATCTGTCAGACGAATATCGTATTGCCGTTGTCGTCTCGGTGGGAGAACAACAACACACTCAGGATGGTTAAAAGAGACACCTGAATATGCACTGAAGTGGGTATCAGCTATCGGGAAAAGAAAAGACCATGTATGATCATACTCTAGTAACACAAAAGAAATTATCGGCTCAAGGTTTTAATGGAGTGATTGGATGTAGCTGAAGAAATCGAATGTGAAGAAGGAAGGACCAGTCATGGAATCCTCTACGTTAATTATCATCACAATAAGGTATGGAAAATTATGATCAGGAGACTTACTAAAAAGGTTGATAACTGATGCATGTAATGTAGAGAAATCAGTAAAATCATCGAATACCTCAAAGATCGGGTTATACTCGCGAGGGTCATTGAGGTGAGGAAAACTCATATTCAGCAAAATAAGAAGTATTAGAAGACTCGATCTCGTGATCCGACAAATCGAGTACACTCCGAGAAAGTGAAACTGAGTACACAAGGTGCGTGGCATCCTCCTGCAGATAACCCTAGGGGAGTAATGCAAAATCATCAGTGAGGAAAGAGGAATCAGAATCGAGCTGAGGATCTATGATGGTAAATATCATGTCCTCCAAAAATGTATCGACATCATCAAATGGGAGGACACACAACTCAAAGTCGGGGCTATCTAGGTCTGTCAAATCAAAATGGTGTCCCTCATCAAGCTCTCTATGCTAAGGTGGATCCAAATGTATATCTGAATATTAGAGGATGTTCTGAAGAATGGACACTGAATCATCTGGACATGGACACTGAAATGACTGAAAGGATGGCTGGGATGTGGGTTCCTCCGCCGTTTCTTGGGATACTAGTAGATCTAGAATCCAAGAATCTATGACGTGAAAGTGCGGGACTATCTAAAAATATGGCTATAAAACCAACAGGAACTCGACTAATGTCCATATCTGGGAACTCACAGTGGTAGTCAACATATCCGTCATTTGAAATGTAGTAGAATCCACATCCTCTGACTGGGTGTGTGCTATTTGAATAGGAATGAAGTGCCACACACTCAAATGGTGTCATATCTCTCTCGTGTGTTGTCCCAAATAAATCATCTTGTGATAGATGTGAAGTTGATGAACCGACTGAAATATCTCCCAAGATGGTAAAAAGTATATCCATGTCGATACTGTGGTGTGAACCACCACACGAGGTCAGTACCGGTCCTATCTGCTATGTTGTCATCCCCTTCATGGCGATCTATACAAGGTCAGTCGCCAAGATTCCGTGATCTGGAATCTCCTTTAATAGGTCAACAAACCTAATCCATGAATCTCTCAATGGCTCCTGGGGGTCTACTGAAAAATCTCAAATGCAAGACCACATCAAATCTACTCTACGTTGGGATAACATCTCTGTAGAAACTGTGAACGTAAATCTCCCCACGTAGCGAACTTCCTTCCCAACCGTCGGTGGCAACTCATGGCTCTACTCTGAAATGTAAATGGGAAGGTCATCATCATCAACTCCTCAGAAGTGATATCTAGGTATGCACAGTTCTCTCAAAATTCCTCAAACTCAAATATATGAATATACGACTCCTCATGCACTTCCCCTGAAAACTTCAGCAGTAGATGAATGAACTCTAAATCCAGAATGGAAGGGACTCAATGTAGAAGCTGACTGCGCTTCTTGATCTGGTTGCCCATTCATCATCTCAGAATAGAATTCGTCTAAAACTCGCAACTGCTCAATGTGATCTCCTATGGAATGTACTCTCATCTCAGCTACGAAATCGCCCGGGTCTCGCATCTGGTCAATCTGATCTCCGCGGGCATCAAGCACAAGATGCCTAGTAGAAAGAGGGAATGGGAGTGGGCTGAAAGAGAAGGAGATGAGAGGTCGATCGGGATCCCAACCTCCCTAGAAGATGATCGAAGATGATGGGAATGAAGAGAATAAGCCACAAGATTTGGCCGAAATGGAGTATGGCCCATAATGAGGAGAGGGCAATGAAGGGAGGGAGGGTGGGATAGTAGAGACAGAGTGAAGGCAAGAAGGAAGACAGAAGGTGACTACTAATGATCTAGATAATATGGTCGTAATCACTCACACCAATCACATACAAACACAATGCAAACCCCCAATTCACCTACTCAACGCAATGTGAAGACCGTGAAAACTCGGTCAATTATCTTGTCAATTTTTAGAGTTTAGGTGATCATGCAGCAATTGTACAAACACTTAGGAGGCATAATGGGATTTGAGCACTACTCCTTAGTGTGTACGTGAGAAATTAAAATGTGAATACAATGAGGGGGTTGCTCTCCTTAAAACAAGGGAATGAATCAATTACATTTGATTTTATGGTCAAGTTCAATTTGTAGTCCTATTTTTAATTTTTTTGGATATTTTCAATGAACCATTTAACGAGTTTTCTGATTTTTTTATTCATATATCCACAAAATAAAGGGAGAAATCGGAAAAGCCAATGCACGAGAAAATATGGATGCAAATGCTAGAGAAAGAGGTGCATACCTAACTCCAGCGCTCTACATGCAATTTGATCTGCGCATAAATTTAAATTAATATATATGAATGCAATGCGAGAACCATCTTAAACATGCACTTCTATTATCGTGAAGCACGGATTTATTTGTCTAAGTCCAAGCGAGTTATACATGAACATATATTCTATTAGGGGCTTTCGACCTAATGCTACCCTTCTCGATCAAATAGAAACCTAAATCTAGGGGCTCAAGCACAAAAAATCCGCATGAAGTAAAAGCGAGGAAAACAAATCTCGATGAGGTCCCCCGAGTACACCGGTACTCGATGAAACATACCCTGAGGGTGCGTTTGGTTCGTGGGTTATCCAAGGGTGGATAACCCGGTTTTGTGTTTGTGTGTTTGGTTGGTGGGTTAAGGGTTGGGAGGGTTTATGTGATGTGATTGTATTAGAATTTGAAAAAGTTGGTAGTTATTATAGTATGATTGTATTGAAATTTGAAAAAGTAGGTGATTGTTGTGATGTGATTGTATTGAAGTTTGGAATATTGAGTAGAAGTTGAGTATTTTATAATTTTTAGATGATATGATGGTATAATATATATTTTTTTGTTGGAAAGAGAGTGGGCCCCACTAGTGGGTTGGGAATATGGGTTTTGGGGGTAACCCATCCAAAGTGGGGGGTAACCCCCCAACCAAACGCACCCTGAAGGTTCAAGTGTCCAACAAGTCTAAAGTCTATTTTATTACAACGATAGTTAATTGTTCTCTAAAAATAAAATAACGGTCTTTTGTCCTGCTTTGCTCTTCCTCCTGTGCTGGTCCTTCAAAACAAATCCGAGTCTTCCTCTAAGCAGTCCCTCACACAAAATTCAAACAGGCGATGGTCAGAAAACAGTCATAATATACAGAGATAAGTAAAGTTGAAAATTAACTACTAAGCCATACTCCCCAGCAACGACGCCATTCTGATGAGTCAAAAATCCGGTCGACTAAGGTGGAATAAATACACAATGTCGTCCTCAATCGGACTGGTTGCTCAATGAGAAAAAATAAAACCACTCAATAAAAATGAATCAATGTAAAGTACTGTAAGCGGTCTTCGCTATTTTATTTACCTGGTATAACGGTCATGGTCGAACACAAGGAGCACGATTAAAGAATTTAGTAGTCAAATTTTGAAAATAGAGGATTTTGAGTGGTTTTTAACTTTTCAATTTTTCATTTTCAAATAAGGCACAATATGCACAAGGGAAGAAATATACACACCACACTCTTTTTGTATTTTTCAAAATAGTCAGAAAATTCTCAGAAATTTGTAGAAAATATATTTTTGGATTTAGAGGTTTTCAAATATTTTTAATAATTTTTATAGTATTTTCATATGTCTTTGTATTTTTCTAAAAATTAATTAGTGGCGAAGAAGGTAAACATTGCACAACATGGAGTATTTTGCAAGTTAAAAATATTTTAAGTGCCTAAAACTCCTGTAAATTATTTTTATGCTAAAATATAGACAAATATCTATACACAGGAACTGAAATCATTTTTTTATTTTTCAAAATATTTTAGATATTTTGCAATTTTTTTGATTTTTAAAATAATTAGTACGTGAAAATTGCAAAGGAATTAAAAGACACTGAAATACGCTTAATCTATAAAAAAATCATACAATATTTGATTTTAATGATTTTTCAATTTTCAGACAGAGAAAATAACATTGTTTTTGAATTTTTAAAATAGCAAATAAAAATAAAATGCGATGAAATTTTTATACAATGAAGAGGAACAAATCAAGAACAAAACATGTTTTTTTTCAGATTTTATTGAGCAATAAAAAGATTTATTTCAACAAGAAAACATACAATTTTAAGTTCTGGAAATGGAGGACTGAATTACAAATATTTAAAAGTTTTAGAGCAATATTTAATAGAGATATAAAAATGAGGTCAAATCATAAATTACCCAACTAAAACGTGCAAAGCACGTGACTTGCTGGAAGTGGGGGTCTTTATACGTAATTTCTGAAATCCGAGGGGCGTTTACATAATTTTCTCAAATTAAACTTGATCTGGAGCTGGCAGGGATGTTTCTGCAATTTTGAAAACTTCTGAAGACTAGGATGCAATATTTCCAATTTTTAATACCCCTTAGGGTTTCTTCGTTCTTGTTCTTTCATTCCCACATAGGGGAGGGCACAAGGATGCCACCTCTCCTATTCTCTTCTCCTCCAAGCAGCGGAGGTGGAACTGAAGGGCAGATGCTGGTGCATGACGCGCGTTGGAGGGCTGGAGATGGGGGCGACACGACTGTTCCAGCTGCGGGCGGCGGTGCCGACTGCAGATGGAGGCGGTGGTTCCCTCCTCAACGCGTCGGATGAACGGTTGATGTTAAGTGGACACGGATCTTGTGGCGAAGGGCGTCGGCGGTTGCGCGTGAACTCGTGCGGAGGAGGCGACACACGCCCCCTGTGGCCGGTGATGGCGAAGGGCAATGGGGTCAGCAAGGCAGGGCCTCACTGGGGCAGAGGCGGCGGCTGAGGATGGAAGCGGCACTGACGGATGGAGGCAGCGGGCCCCGCCAACGGTTGGAGGGTAGTGGTTCGACGGAAGCTTGCGGTGCGGCCGGCGAGGGCTGGCGGCTGCCGCCCTCTTTTTGTTTTTTTATATTTCTTTATATTTATTTATAAACCTACAAGAGATATATATATAAATGTAAATATTTTTTTATTATTTTTATTCCTTTTATTTTTTTATATTTCTGATATTTTTTAATTTCCTGCAAAAAAAATGTTAGAGAAAAAAAAATATATTTTTAGTTTTCATTTATTATTATTATTATTATTTATACACAACTGAGGATACGAGCACGACGACCCGATCCAAGAAAATTTAAACACGAAAGAATGTGAGTGGATGCAAATCTAGTAAAATGGAAGATAGATCCGAGGATACGACCACCGTGCGTGATTGGATGTGAGAGGGTGTGAGAGATAGAATGTGAAATGTGGGGATCTTGATGTGAGTTGAAAAATTGGATTTGGGGGTTGATCAAATCGGGATGGAGAATCAGCTACGATTAAAAATTTAACAATGAAATGACTCTAAAATTAAATCTAAAATTTATCTAAAAGAATGACGAAAGATAAAGTGGATCTCACTTTGGGATCAGACACGTCGTGATGGCCTCAACGACGGTCGACTCTTTGTCATCGGACAACTCGGAGGCTATACACCCTTCTGCGACAAGATGCTCTTGGAGATCGGACTCCTCTCCACTAAAGATTGATGAAGAGGTAACGAGGGAGGAGGGGCTCAATGAAAAGAAGCAGAAAATTAAAAAGAAATAATTACAAATAAGGAATGTATTTAGCGGTTAATTAAAATAAATAATTAATTAAAAACAAAATTTGTAATTAAAATAATAATAATAATTATTAATTAATTAAATTTAATTTGCCACCTTAATGTTGGTTATTTAAGGTATAAAATCAAATCTTATATAGATGATAGGATTTCAAATCAAATAAAAAAAATCAATTTTTCGTAATTATATTAATTTAATTAATTAATATTAGATATTAGTTTTTTGGTGATTTTTTATATAAATAAATTAATTATATACATGTAATATATACATATAGTACAATATACATATGTACAAATAAGGAAATTATTTTGAAATATATATTTTAAAATTTTAGTTTTATTTTTAATAATGAAGAACAATATTTAAAATTATTTATATTATGTATGAAATAAATATGAACAAATATATACAATAAATAAATGGTGAAATTGCAAAAACCACCCTAGAAAATCGACTTTTCAACCGTAACTCCAAAAATTATGAGCCACAATCATTTTAAAGATAATTATATTTAAAGTACAGTGGAGATGAGTTTGATTCAATTTGAGTTTATATGGAGCCAAAATTGATCTTTCATTTATTACTTTACTACTTTATCTGAGTGTGGATACTTATACTCTTTACATGATTTTACTTTGCAATTATTTTTATTATCTACAAAACATTTTTATTTAAAATTTTTATTTAGAAAAAAAATTAATTTGGGGTCAATTTATACACAAATAAAATAGTGTAAGTTTTGTACAAATATACAAAGAATAAATTTACAATTTTTTTGGATTTTTTGAGTAAAGACCCTATCTTTCCTACTTTATTCCTGATCGACCAGGTCAAGTTTTGACCTTTTGTCGGGGTTCGGGCCAATATGCATTTGTTTCATAAATACATCCTTTATATTCTTTTCTTTTCTTTTTCTTTTCTTCTTTATTTTTTATTTGAATATAAAAGTGATAAAAATTAATATTTAACAAATGCATGTAAAATGATAATTTCATGAAATTAGTGGGTATTTACAGGTATTTGACTAGGGACATAAAGCTAAAATAAAAGAATAAAGGCGATGAATCGTGTATTTATCAAACATCGAGCACAGACGTGCCCTCGGGGAGGCGTAAAAAAGATTGATAGGGAGGAAGAGGTTCTGATTGGCAAAGGAGGAGTCTCTCAACTCTTATTCCTTGACACTTCAGACGTGGGAGCAGTAACAGGCATGAGGTTCGGAGGAGATGTTGCGATGTTGACTCCGTGGTAAGTTGTGGCGCGAGGCCTTGTAGAGCGTGAGGTAGGGGAATTGCTGCAGCTAAGCAAGGCTGGACGGGATTCCTTTCGGTGGCATCTTCCAAATGTGTTTGATGGGCACTTGGATCTTAGACAGATGAACGCAGTGCGCGTGCGGGGTATACCTCTCGTATGGAGAGGCCTCGAGCATGTGCGGGAGATCCTCGCTATTATTATACTGGTGATAGGGATCGCGGCATATGGTAGTGAAGCTGGGAAGGAAGTCGATCTGGTGGTCCGGGTGCAGAGCTGCAGTCCTTCGATGCTAGGCTGGAAGAGGGTGCGGTACTATGGAGCAGTTCTGGACATTGAAGTTGCAATGATCGGGCCATGCTTCTTTCTTGTGGAGAGGTTCTGTGAGGCTGGACATCACAAGTCGTGGGCGGAAGTGACGAAGGGCCAACAACCAGCATGACTAGTGGGCAAGGGCAAGGTCTGGAGCAGTGCAACGGTTCGATTCATCTTGAAACTGTCATCACATTTCTCGTACAACATTCGAGACGTATTGGTTCGAATGTAGGGGCCTAATTTGCAAGGAACATTACTGATTATTGAGGGGATTCGCAGGAGTAACGATCCTCGGTTCGAGGCGATTACGAAGGCGCTAAAAAGGGAGGCCTTGCATGGTTCGGACCCACCGGTGTGTGCCTTGGTGCTCTGAATGGCATTTGAAGGTTATTCTTTATTATATTTTTTTCCTTGATGCGGATCCATATGTAAATATTACACTTCTTATAAGATTATATTTTAAAATACATTGTATATTAAGATTATATTTTAAAATCCATTGTATATTATAGGTTCAATTTGTCTTTTCTGTAGATTTTTCGAGCATCTTATCTCTGCATCTTCCAATCTTATAATATGAGGTCACGGAAGTTTAATCTGCAGCATCATAATGATTCCAATGGAATTCTGCAGCTGCATTATATCATCTGTGCGAGAAATGTAGATTGAGTTAAAATGTATGTATATATATGAATCATTGAGAAAATCCAAATTCCAAATAAGATAACAAATTTGGGATCAATACCAGAATCAATGCAGAATTGTTGTGGGAAGCATACAATAATATCATAGGCTCTCGCTGCAAATGACTGCTACTCTCACCCTCGATCAAATAAGGCTGAGGTCTTGACCTTTTTCGATGACTTGTGTTGCCATCAGGTTGTTTTTTTAAAGAGAGGCATCTATCCATGCAATATTCCATAGGTCACAGTTACAAAAAAACAAGTTAGACATAGGCAGTAAGCATATCTCTTTAAACCTTCATCAAAACATACCTCAAAGGCTCAAACCTCACATCTGATGTGCCTTTCTCCCTCGGCCATTTCCACAAACACCTTGCATGCACCATAATGAGACCCCAAAGCACCTCTCCTACAGCTGACCTCGTTTCTCAGCCATGGCCTTCATGTGTTTATGCGCATAACGGTTCTTGACCTTTTTCCTCCTGATGGGGCCCTGCGCCCCGCTGTCTCCTCCGACTGCAGCCCTATGCATCGCTTCTCTGCATCCACTTGCCCACAACGACCCTCTCCTTCTCGAAGTGGGTATTTCTCTTGAGAAGAAGAGAAGGAAGTGGAGCATCTCCTGACGTCTTAACCGCGAATCGTCTCTTCCGCTCCTCATCTTTCGATTCATCGCCGACCCCTCGCCACTCTTCAAGCAACCACTGGTGGCCCCTCTTTTCTTCTCCGCTGCGACGAGGAAGAGAGATGGATTTAAGAGACGTATTTAGGGGATATTTTATATATTGTAGTTTATAAACATAAGGGAGAGGAACCGACGGCTCGATAATCTAAAAAGCAACCCGACATTTATACGACATTTAACTAAATAAACATCGACTTATACAACTTGTAATCGACGTTTGTATACAAACATCGACAAATTGAAGATAATTTCGACATTTAAATAAACGTCGACGTAGATTTGAGCAAGGCCAACATTCTTGACAATGTAATGTCGCCCTTAATGAAATTTCTTGTAGTGACCCATTAACTGACCTGGGACCCGAATTGGATGCAGGTCCTGGTAGTGAAGGGTGGACCTTTCAGGAGTGGATTTTGAATCCAGATCTGCTTCCTGAGACACCGAATGAAGAAGGTTGCGGGGCTCTTGATCTCAAGCAATGGTTGTTTTTGGATCCAGCATTGATTGGGGATTGGAGGCGTTCCTAATGATGGCATCTTGATGAAACTCCATTTCATCATCTTTACTATATCATTTTAGCCTTAAAATAAAGATTTTATTCGATCCATGTAAAAAATTAATAATGTGATTAACCAATAGGTACGGATTAGCACATTCATATAATACACATGCACCATGACAAGTAATCTTGAATGAGACTGCTGGTTACACGAGAGTTGCCCATATTGCAAACTATATATATTTGAGAACTACCCGATACCAACCCTTCAAGACGATACGATACACAAAAGCTTAATAAAGAGGTGAACGTGCAGTGGCATGTATAGACATGTGGCCGTATCAATGTCCTGCTGCACCAACCCTAGATTGAGCTTCCATTAAACCTTCTTCTCACTGCCACATCTAAGCTTAGATTTGATGACCCTCCAACAACTCCAAGAAGTTGTTCAATAAGTTTGCGTAATCGAGACCTCCCAAGTCCTTCAGGACAGTAAAGATATGTACTCAACTCTTCTCAACATAAAATCAATGCTACAGTACTGACCTCCCTTCAATCCTATTGCTGGGGAATTCAAGAAGCTGCTCCCAACGGAAGGATCACCTACTCCCTTCCGGGTATTTATTTGCTTCAACTGCTTGCAGATTCGTCAGTCATAATGCATTTACTTCTCCAGTTTAATGATCACAAAGTGAGCTACTTCTGATACGACCTTCTTGAGTACTACAAAGCTTATTTTTGGCTTACGAACATATCAACATGCTTACATGGAACGTGCTACTATGTGGTTTGACAAAGGATTAAGTGGAGCTATTAAGGATATTGTGGTTTGTGGGGGTCCTCTCTTTGGTGACCTTCAATGGCGAATGACGTCGCTACCCATCAGACTCGACGGCTTAGGTCGTACTCGGCTATTGTGGCTTCTTCCTATACTTTTGTGGCCTCCAGAGCTAAATCCTGAATGCTCCAAGACCACGTTATACGAGATAGCGAGATACATGGTATGTACTCTGATTTTCTTAATTCTTTGGAAGGCATACTTCTCGCACTTCTATTTCTTGATCTTACACATTTTGCTAGTAAAGATACCATCCCCCTAAAGCCCAAAATACTTTGACGAGTTCCTTTTTTAGCAAAATCATAAAAGGAAGGGATAATTACACCCATAACCCTGAGTAATTCCTCAATCTCAATCATAACCCTACATAATCGCGAATGACATGAGGAACCCCGGATAGTTACTCCGTTTCACACATATAACCCTCCTTAGTTTAATATGTTAACTCAACCATATGAGTGGGTTTATCTAACCAAACTATGATCTAACGGCTAGGATTAGCCAAATAAAAAATAGAAGGAAAAAAAAAACAAATTTACAAAAAAAATTAAAATAAAGGGGGAACGGGAAGCAGGGCCGCCACCCCCTGCCACCGCCGTTGGTCAGGTCACCCTCCATCCTCGCGCCACCCCTCGCGGGTGCTGCTCAGCCGTCCACCGACCGCGCCGTCCTCCAATCGCCGGACATCCGCCGCCCGCGCCCCCTCTGATGCCAGACCGCGTTGCAGACCACCGCCACGTGCCGCGAGATCACCGCCTCACCGTTGAGCGGCGCCGCCCGCCGCCTCTATACATCGTTGAAGAAGCAGGCGACGGGTACCCCTATGGTGCCCGAATGCGACGTGCGCCCCTCGCCTCTCCAGCGCCGTCCGACGCCATCGGCCTGCTCGCCTCCGAATCCTCCTCCAGATCGCCGCTCGGACCGCCCTCTACTCCGTCGGATTTGTGTAAAAGATTCGAATTGCGCGTGTCAGAGCAGACCGAGGAAGCTTAGCTTCGAGGTCGGTCGTCGCGGAGGGGGGGGGGGGGTGGGGGGGGGGGGGGGGGTGGGGGGCGATCGCGCGTCGTCGGTCGCCGGGGGGGGGGGGGGGTGCGGGCAGCTGGAGCTTGCAGGAAGGGGAGGGTTGCAGCCTACGGAGCAGGGGCGCACGGGGTACTTGAGTTCGTAGGAGGGGGGGAGGTGGGGGCGTGCAGGGTGCTGGAGCTTGCGGGAAGGGGGAGGGATGCAGGGCGGAGGCGCGCACGCGGGTGGGTGGAGGAACGCACAGCGAGAGAGGGGCAGAGACGGTGGGAGGGCTGCAGGGCGGAGGTCGGCAACGAGGAGGAGGAGGTGGTGGTGGACGGAGTGGAAGGGGGAGGAAGAAGTGGTCGACAGGGAGGAGGAAAGGGGGAAGAAGGTTGGGGCGCGGGCAGGCGGGAGGAGGGTCGGGGCTCCGGCGGGGCGGGGGGTTGGAGCTACGATGGGTGTGGGCCTTCCAGGCTTCCAGGGGCATCAATTTATAAATATAAAAAGTCCTGAGGGGCAAAATTGTCCACATCTAACCTTTTCCATCTGAGTTAACGGAAAATCGAAACGGAAGTTGACGCAGGGTCATGTCGTGTAAAGGTTAAGCATTACTCAGGGTTCCTCATGTAATTCGCGATTATGCAGGGTCATGATTGAGATTGAAGAATTACTCAGGGTTATGGGTGTAATTATCCCTAAAAGGAATGGAAGTTGAGTTTGACATGACTGCTAGACAAAGGGTAATTTTTCGATGTTTACAAGTTCAACATGCTCAAGATTTCCTTCTTGCCATTCCTATTGAAGGGCTTCCAATGCATATGTCCACCATTGAATATCGTACTATTCTCAAGTACCGCCTCATGATTCTCTATTCCCAACAGATGAGGCTAGCCCAGTATGCCACAAATCATGCTTAGAGCTTTTGGGGAACATACCATTCATTGTCGTGAACTTTCAGGTTTTAAATATAGACCCGATTTTTTCAGGATACCCTTTTTTGATGTACTTCAGACATACAGGGGTTGCTTCAAAAAAAGAAGCACCGATGAATTTTTTGACTGATCCACATGAGGGGAGATTGACACTTTAAATCAGCGGATGTTTTAATATTTGGATGGGTTGGAGGAAAACATGCGTGTATCGATTTGACTGGAGTTTCTCCATTGGTAGGTCCGATAAAGAGTGATTTTGTTGCGGGGACACGTTGCACAAAAAACCGCCTCAGCAAAAGTGGCTAAGCATGAGAAGTCATGTATTGACAATCAACATGTATTCATCTCCTTTGATTTTGATACATTTGGGTTCTTGGCAAGTGAAGCAGTGGAGCTCCTCAAGAGGATCAAAAAATTATGCATATCAATGTTATGGTTCTTAAATCTATGAATATTGTATTTCGTAGGATTGGATTTGCCATCCAAAAGGGATTGGCAGCACAACTTGTTGCTCGTCTCCCATCAATTTCTATGTAATACCTTTTTTTTATAAAAGCTAGGTTTTATTATTTTTTTCAAAAGTTGCTTGAGTAAGCCATGAGTGAATCTTTCGAATGGTGACGCAGATAAATATATTTTTACTTGGCGTCTCCGAGCAGTATATTATCCTTGTTTACGTATACCTGTCTTAGAATCCTCTTAGATAAACAGGAAGAAGTCTGCTTAAATTGGAAGAGACGCTTAAAATCTTTGCGACCCGTACATATATCAGCCGATTTATTATATCCTGCTTTTACGAGTATTGATCGACTGAACCCTACGTATGGGCCACCAAGCAGGGACAAAGCCCGGAATTTCAGGCTTGGTGCACCAAACTATTTAAGTATTATTTGTCTAATTTATTTTGTTGTTCTTTCAATAATTAATCATTGTTTGTTGAGTTTCATTGGTTGCATAAACTAATTCCAAAAAACTCATGACTGATATTAGTAAGAATTTTTACAAAAATAACCACGTGAAATATATGATTTTACACAAATATCTCTACCAATATTGTATAACTATCCACAATCGCAAAAAATCTTCATTTTATGAAAATCCGCTTCAATTAGTGCGCTGTTAAGTAATATTGTCGAATTTAAAATTTTTAAATAAGTACTGCTATAAAATACTTTGTGTGTGATGTTACAAATGGGTGTAAATGTCTACATCTGATTTTTTACACATATGTGGTATGATAGACCATTCAATTCATATATTTTAGTAGGTATATAAATTATTTCTATTATTACATATATTTGACCTTTAACTATTTTATATCTATAGCCATTTTTATTTCTCCTATATGACAAACATCTTCAATATTCACTTTTAAAACTAATAAAGGTATAGTTAATAGACATGGATGGATCACTGCAAAAAATTGATCTAGGTCAACTGTTAGAATAATTTGAATGTTCTTTGTCATATCATTTGATGTTAAAGATATACAAGAAATGTTATTTCAAATTATCCCGTGTTCTTGTATTAGCAATGAATAACATGTTCATTGTTAAAAAATCATCTAACGATGACTTTTTTTGTTGATTTATTTGTTTAGTTTATATTAATCATTTCTAAGTGCAATGATGATTGGTATAAATAATTAGCAAGTAATCGTTGTTATATAAATCGAATATAGCAATCAATACAATATTATTGCAAATTCAAAAAAAATAAAATAACAAACAATATTCATTGTTGTATATTTAACTATTGAAGATGTAACAACAAAATATTAAATTATTCATTAACTTAAGCCAGTTTGTTGCAATGGACATGGATGCAGATTTTTGTGTTATCATATCCTTATTCATTTTAAAATTTAGGAAGAAATACAAAAACAAAGATCTTACGAATAATAAAAATCACAAATAATATCTGTAAATATGAATGCATATACGCAAACAACTGATATCTTATTCGTATCCGTCAAAATTGAAAATACATATCCATATACTCTTTAAAAGATATATGCAGTAGAAGAATACATACACATCCATATCTGGTTGCATACCTAATTTGAAAATATAAATATTTTTTTATTTGTAACACCAACCATTTATATCCACCTTTTGATGTCTTATAAATTGTAATTACTCATTATATTATAGATGTTGATTATTATTTCACTAATCTTACTTTATAGAAATGTTTCATGTGAAACGTCGAAAATTTTATATAATTTAGATTTCTATACCATGTAAATTTCAGTAAATACTTGCACATCTTATTATTGTATGCAAAGTAAAACATATAGGGGTCGTTTCAGTGGCGAGTTATCCGCGCCCTAAGCGGGTTTTGGTCAAAGATCTGAGGGTTTCTAAGTGGATTTTCCCTCAAAACCTGTCTTCAAAAGCCCTCGCCCGATTGTTGTCATGTAGCATGACACGACTTCTCTCCCTCACTGACACGTTGTTGGACATGCGGGCTCATGGTAAGCCATTATGCAATAAATGTTATTCTGAATATCATTCCCTGATCTGAAGTGAAGAATGATTAATTTGCATAATAGGTCTCTTAGTATAATTAGGGTTATGTACCACGATCATCTTCATAATCATACAATTGTTGATTCAATAATTGAATCATAAAGTCTAGTGCTTAGATGAATATCTAAAGAGTTAGATGGGGGGACTCATCAAGTATCGTTAAATGATTATTAAGAAATGATCTCCAACCCGAGGAGGAGATGACAATCCTCTCTCTGAAGACTGATATCAGACCGACCTCTTGACGCAGGTCCCCTGCATAGGAATAGAGATTCGGAGGTGTCAGATAAGTTAGGTCAAAGAGTTGAATTAACAAGATCGAGATAATCAAAATCCTATGTCGTATGTTGTCATGATATAGGCTTGCATCCTATGTCCAGAGACAGATGTGTTATTATATGTCTAAGTATGTACATTGACAGAGCAATAGGTTGATGACCTAACCAAGTCTATACATACACTGGCGCGTTGGTGTGCATGTAAGGGCATATGAGTAATACGATCTCTCAAAGGGATCATACAGGTTCATTTACTGAACCGGAAGACATGAGCTCACTCATGAGATATTGGGGAGATTCAAATTCCATGCACGGTCGTTTTTGGAAGCCTTGACTGAATGTTGTAGGTTTGATATATACTTTGGAAAGTATATGATCAACACCTGGGGTATGATATATGCTTTTAGAAAGTACATGATCGATACCAACTCCCAATGATTGAATGAGAAAACTTAATGATAAAACCCTAAGGAGACAGTCTAAAAGAGATCTAATACTTCGGATTTAATCTGGGTCTTCCAGTATGCAGGATGTACACGTATTAGGAATACCTCAGGCTGATGTGATCATAAACGATTGTATAACCATGATGCTTCCATTCTGAGGGAGTGAAGAAACGGGTCTGGATTTTAGTGACTCCTCTCATAGAGAAGTGATATAATCTTAGTCCAAATGTTGGACAATGATCTAAATGTGATTCAGATACAATGAGAAGATTGCATATACGGCTTTGAATTAATCAAACATTTATGGAAGGTCTGCAAGATCTAGATTTGAGATTTGATCTCAATATCCAAGTCACTATACGTGGAATAATACAATTGCACTGTCCTTATCTCCAAGTATACGTGGAGAAAGCCCATTATCCTTGAAAGAGTGATGAATCCTCATTCATCACTCTTTATTCTTTTATTTTAGCTAAACATCTTGGTAAGGCATCATGTAAATAGTTGTAAATACAATAAATTAGCAACAAGCATGCATTTGTTAATATTCCATAATTAGCATGTATTTCTGCAAAAATAAAAGAATAAAGAATAACAGAAAAGAAGGAAATATTTAGAATAAATATTGAGTGACCTAAACCCAAGAGAAGGCCAAGAATTGGCCTAATCACCAAATAAATAAGTAGAGAGAGATAGTGCCACTCTACCTTGTACATATTTATCACCTATGTATATATATATATAATTTATTTCTGTAAAAATAAAAATAAGAAGGTGTTCCTATTTCATTGTATATACTTCTAAAAATAAAACAAAAATTAGAAAAATAAAAATAAAACAAAAATAAAAATAAAACAAAAATAAAAATTTCTCTCACCTTGTACATAAATACATATAAATAGGTATCTTTTCCTATTTAATTCGTACTTGTAAATAAAAAATAAAAAATTAAAATAAAAATATTTTTATGCTCCAAAAATTATGTTGTAAATAAATAAAATATAAAAATTGGGATATTTTTGTAAAAATAATAGATTAAAAATAATTGTACAAAATACATAGGTATTTTATACCTATATATAATAGATTATGTTGTACATACTATAATTTTATTTTTCATAAAAATAAATAAAATCACAGAAAAATAGCTTGAAAAATAACAAATATTTTTCATTTTGTATAACTTTTTAATTTAAAATCATTTGATATTTTTAATTGAATTTATAAATATTTTGTACATCCTTTTTTTAATTGGTCCACGGAGGAACGTTGACTTGAGTCAACCCCCTCTTCCAGGGCTTGACCCGACCCGATTGTTCCATCGGATCACGACTTTTGATTAGAGCATCTTGAGGAATCCGAGCAGATTGATCCTATTTCTGAGACCTTCCCAGATGAGGCGATCCTTGCTATCGCCTCGCTCCCATGGTACACCGACATTATGAACTATCTTGTTGCCAAGAAAGTTCCACAAGGTGGCCCAGGCAGTGACTTGAGACCTTCCTCGTGAAGGCCAAGTCTTACCATTGGGAGGATCCCATCCTTTATCATGAAGGGGGGGATAGCATCTGGCGATGATGCATTCCTCAGGAGGAGCTCCATAGCGTCCTCACCTACTGCCACAAGCTGGAGGCAGGAGGACATCACTCTGGGAGGAGAACGACACAGAAAGTGCTCCAATCTGTCCTATGGTGGCCTACTCTCTTCAAGGATTCTGATGAATTCGTGAAGAGATGTACTGACTATCAGAGGATGGACACTTATGGACAGCGTGACATGATGCCGATGCAACCCATTCACTTCTGTGAGGTTTTTTATGCATGGGGCATTGATTTCGTGGGTCCATTCTCTAAGAGCCAGAGATTCGAGTACATTCTGTTGGCTGTAGATATGTTAGTCGTTAGATTGAGGCCATCCCTGCCCGAACCGCAGATGCTAGGAATGTTTGCATATTTTTGAGGAAGCATATCTTTCACGGTTTAGGGTGTTGATATCTGACAGGGGGTCTCATTTCGTCAACGTCAAGGTAAAGGCCCTTGCTAGAGAGTTCAGCATTGACCATCGTGTAGCCACTCCATATCACCCTTAGACCAATGATCTTGCTGAAGTATCAAACAGGGAGATCAAGACGATATTGCAGAAGGTAGTCTGCCCAGACCGAAAGGATTGTTCACAGCTTTTGGACTCGGTCTTGTGGGTATACCGGACTTCCCTTCAAGACTCCTTTGGGTACATCTCCCTTTCATCTCGTTTATGGCAAGCCCTACCATTTACCTGTTGAGATTAGGCACAAGTCACTTTGGTTTGTCACAGATATATTATTGGATCAAGTGAGTATATGAGACAAAAGGAAGGCAGAATTGGCAGCCCTGGAGTAGCTTATAAATACAACTTTTTCGAGCAGCCTACATTACAAGGAGCGAGTAAAGGAGTGGCATGATTCTCATATCAGCCACAAGTAGTTTGAGCCAGATCAGAAATATGGTTGTTTGATGCTAGGCTTAGATTATTTCCAGGGAAGTTACAGAGCAAGTGGAAGGGACCATACCTGGTCCGAAAGGTACGTGACAATGGAAGCATTGACATATCTGAAATGTCATCTGATTCTACTTTTCGTGTTAACGGACAACGGCTCAAACCATATTTAGATCATGAGCCACTGATCGTTGACGCCGCCCCTATTCATTTTGCGTGAGATGTGGTCTTTGACTTACATCTATTGCATCTCATGCCTGATTATCACTGTCCTATGCCTTGTATAGATCCAGATGTCCATATCATACCATTCTTCAGTCCAACACTCCATTTGCATCTTATGATTATGCTATACTTAGGGTGTACTTTATCCTAAGTATAGGGGGGTGTTGGACTCTAGAGTATTCTTTTGATTCTTTTTATCTCTGCTTTGATGTCTATACTTAGGGACCTTTCACCCTAAGTATAGGGGAGGTAAACCCTGTACATATTATCACTCAAGTTTCCCTTATGTATAGTCTGCTATACCTAGGATTACTTGATCCTGAGTATAGGGGGAAACACTGAGATCCTTTCATTCTATTCTTTGATTCGTCATTGTAGTATACCATTCCTTTTCACTTCCCTATACTAAGCACGAGTTATGTCTTCTTCATCGCTCTTGATCCACTCTGAGGATATCGTTCGTGCTAAGTATAGGGGGTGTCGTATATATTTCATATATACTTTAGCCATAAATCGTACTTTGTGTGAGGGTGTTAATAAATAAAATGGCCAAAATCCCTTATCTAAAAACCCATAAAAAATTTAAAATTTTTCTTGTATATAAAATTCTTTCTTGCACATACATAGCTATTTATAAAATTATTTTTGTACAAATGTTTGTAAAAATGTTCTGTGTAAAGAGTTTGTAAATACTTTTATATCAAAATTATGTATATAGTACAAAATTTTTGTAAAATATTTGAAAAACAAAAGTTTGCAAAAACCCTTGTGTAAATGTGCGTAAATAGCTTGCAAAACTTCTACATTCATGCAATCATTCATTCATTCAAACAATTTTCAAAAATTTTGCACATCTTCAAAAATTTGCATAAAAAGATTTTTGTATATACTTGTACAGTTTTTCTGAATCATAGTTGACATTTAAACTAGCCTAAAATTAAATTGAAAAATGGAACTTGGTTAAGATCTTAATCCACCTAATTCTAAGAGGAACCTTATAGGGCATAGGGTTAAGACTTTTCAGGTCCATTTGGGACTTAATTCTTTGAGTCCACTAGGCTATGATCATATGTCATCTTGATGAACCTAAGTAGAACATTTAACAACACACACATGACTCTCACAGATAATGGATTTACTTGCACCAGAACCTTACACATAGCTCTCCATAGATGAGGTGGGGATGAGGCAATCCTCTTTGGCTCGGGGTAGCATACGAGGGTACTACTTCTAGGCGGAACCTCTCGTCTTCTTTTAGTGAAGGACGTGTGTCTCAACTTGGTCTGGTGGTGTTGAGGTCTAAAGATAGGAGTTGTGGGTTGCAAAAAAGCTTCAAAAGAGGGATAGTCTACTGGATCAAGAGGAAAAACTCATTATGTATATATGCTGCACCATGTAGATATGTTGTACATATGCACATCAAAAAATGTGTGCAAAGAAAGAAAAATTCCAAAAAAGTGGCGGGTCTGATTGAAAATAAAATACCCACCGGAGTGTATATAGTCAAACAAAGCAAAGCTTATGTTACCATTTCTCATCTCATGAAGCTTGCAACGGGAGACTTAGCTACACTGGTTGGGCTCCCAAGGATACATGACTACACTGGTCATGGTCCATGCTCTTCTTCCCCTCTTCTTGAGCCGGTTGCACTTGAACTTAGAAGGGAATACCCCGCTCCTCGAGGAAAGAGCTGTTGGACTAGGGGATTAGAGTTACCTTGTTATAGGGGGTTGTCACTTTGTCATTTCTGAGGTGGGGAGCTATATATCACTTACACAGTACAAGAACAGATTCATGGTCATTAGAGTTTGTGTATGTAGACTTGTTCTAATCTGGATTGTTGAGGAGTCTTGACCATAGATTGGTGGAACTTAGAAGCTGTTGAGTTTTAAACCTAAGTTCAAATAAGGTTCCGACAAACTAATAATCCAAAGGTCTGACTAAGCTCTATACTTCAATTTAATAAAAACAAGTTTAACAATCAATCTTGATTCTCCTTCTTTTTCTTTTTCAAATAAGTGTTTGCTACGGTACTAACAAAACTAAAATATAGGGGAGGTGATGAATCCTCATTCATCACTCTTTATTCTTTTATTTTAGCTAATTATCTTGGCAAAGCATCATGTAAATAGTTGTAAATACAATAAATTAGCAACAAGCATGCATTTGTTAATATTCCATAATTAGCATACATTCGTGCAAAAATAAAAGAACAAAGAATAAAAGAAAAGAAGGAAATATTTAGAATAAATATTGAGCGACCTAAACCAAAGAGAGGGACAAGAATTGGCCTGATCGCCAAATAAAATAAGTAGAGAGAGATAGGGCCACTCTACCTTCTACATATTTATCACCTATGTATATATATAATTTATTTCTATAAAAATAAAAATAAAAAGGTGTCTATTTCATTGTATATATTTCTAAAAATAAAACAAAAATTACAAAAATAAAAATAAAAAAAATAAAAATCTCTCTCACCTTGTACACAATACAACTAAATATGTATCTTTCCCTATTTAATTCATACATGTAAACAAATAGTAAAAATAAAACAAAAATATTTTGTACTCCAAAAATTATGTTGTAAATAAAAAAATATAAAATTGGGATATTTTTGTAAAAATAATAAATTAAAAATAATTGTACAAAATGCATAGGTATTTTATACCTGTATATAATACATTATACTGTATATACTATAATTTATTTTTCTTAAAATTAAATAAAAGCACAGAAAAATATTTGGAAAATAAGAAATATTTTTCATTTTGTACACTTTTTAATTTAAAATCATTTGCTATTTTTAATTGAATTTATAAATATTTTGTAAATCCTTTTTCTTGATTGGTCCATGGAGGAACGTTGACTCGGGTCAACCCCCTCTTCAGGGCTCGACCCGACCCGACTGTTCCACCGGATCATTCTCCTGATTATCTTGGTCGGGTCAAGCATCCTTCGATTTTCCGCCCGTGCCTTCCTGATGAATCCACATTTAATCATCTTTATTCTATCATTTTGGCATCAAAAACCCTAGCAAATGCCTGTAAATAGCATTAAATAGAGCAATTTAGCATTCATGCATGTGCATCTAAATAGTGTATAAAATACTGTAATTAGAGCCAAAATTATAGAATAAATAAAACAAAAGAAAAAGAATAAAATATTGTAAATATTTTATGACCCAAAACCCCGAGACCTAGGCATCTTGATGAATAGGTCGACAAGGAATAAAGTAGGGGGAGATAAGGGTCAAATACCTATATTATTTTATTCATTCTTTATTCATTTTGGGACCTATTTATGGTTCCACTTTTTATACATCAAATAAAGAAACTTTGTACATGAAAGTTGTAGATAATTAAATAAAGAAAAATACAAAATTGATTTCACTGAAAAATAATGTACACATAAAAAGTTATGGTCTGAATAAAAATCTAGAATCCCAACTTCCCAGACCTGTATCTCACAAATGAAAACTCCAAATGCAGCAAACTCACCTTTAATTGTAAATAGAATAAAATAAGCTATTTAATGGCGGTAGTTTCGCATTTGGCGGAGCTACGGCTTGAAAGTTGAGTTTTGGACCCCTATTGTATACTTGTACTGCTTAAAATATTCATTTTATTATTTATTCATTATTTTTATAATTCTATATTTTTGTTATTTTGTAAAAATTACTTATAATATATGCGTGCATTGAAATCAAAATAAAACTCAAAGAAAACATCAAATAAAATACATGTATACACAATACATAGGTAAAATACATACACATATACCTATACAATATATTCCTTTATTTTATTAATTTTACAAAGAACATCAGAAAAATAAAATAAAAATATATTTATGTGTATAAAAGCATGTTATAATTTTATAAAATAATAACCCAAAAATAAAGAAATCAAAATCACAAAATAAAAATAAAATACTAAAATATATAATTATTATACCTATAAAGGGGTATAAAAAGTAACTTGTAAAAATATACTTCATAAAAATAATTAAAAATCACCATAAAATAATTTAGAAAATAAGAAACATTTTTCATTTTATAACCTAAAATTAATAAATTCATCTTCGATTTTTAAATGATTTTACAAATAATTTTTGCTGGGTTTTTTCCTGGTTGGTCCACGTGGACCAACCAGGAGGCGCCACCAGTTGACACCGGTCAACTGGTCGCCTTCCCCCCTGCGCCGTGTCAGAAGTTGGTTTTTGAGGAAACTTCTTGGCTTTTTCGCGGCTGAACCTTGCATTCTTTCGTGATGAATCCTTCTGCAAATCCGAGCCTCGATCCTTGGTCTACCCCGCCATGCGATTACCTTGGGCCGAGGATCACTGAGGCGCTCCAGATTTTTCATTCTTTGAGCCCCTGCTGCTCGAAGTCAAATCGCATATATGCGGCCGGCCACCTTCGATTTGAATTTCGAGTCCCTTCGGTCCACCCCTCGTCGCCCCTTTCGTGCCCCTGAGCTTCCTGGAGGTGACAGCTCCACCGCAAGCCCTTCAGCCAAGGCGATAGAGGTCGGAGGCGTCTCCACCACCTCCTGCAACTCAGGCGGTCGAGGTCCCCTTCTCCCTCTGGTTCCGGCCATTGAGGGCCACTTCACGTTTATTTCTCTTTTGCATTGAGTTCCTGTTAGTGTTAGGATCAAAAACCTCAAAGAAATTTCAAGTTTTGTCGCCCAGATCGCTCAAATCATCATCTTGGCCGGAGTGCACCTCCGGCCATTCCACGCCAAGTCGCATCTCGCCTCGCCACTCCCATCCAGAGGTCCAGGCAGTTTTCCCTAGACCTCCTAAGTCTTTTTGCAGGTCAACGCACGCTCAAGCGTGCCTGGAGTCGATTTTGGAAGCTCGTCGGAGGTCTCGAAGCCTCCCAGCTCCGCCAGCCGCCAGCGAGCGCCACGGCCTTTGCCGTGATCTTGTGACGCCTCCAGGAGGAAGAGAAGGTCCCCACGAAGCTCCACGACCATTTTGAAGCTCTATCATCGCCGGAGGACGGAGATCTCGGACGACGAAGCTCACCCTCGCCGGTGTTCTTCGTTGTTCTTGGTCCTAGCCTCCCAGCCGTCGGATCGAGGAAGCTCCCCAGATCGAGCAGCGTCCGTTGGATCGCGCCACGTCGCCACCGTCCGATCATCGTCTAACGATCTAATCTCCGCCATTCAACGCGAATCGCCATCGACCGTTGGATCCACGCCACATGTTTAAGTAGCATCCTCCCGGTCGTTGGATCGTGCGCAAAGGGATATTTTGCACTCTTCACCCCACACATTTTGTTTTTACTTTTTAGTCCTAAAGCTTTCATCTGTAGCGTAAATATTTTGTATTATTTGCATGTAAACCCCACACGTTTATTTTATTCGTACTTAGGTCCTGTGCCACTTCACCTCACGTGCCTGTGCACGTGAGGGGGTGGGCATTTTGCAAGTACCCCCTGGGGTTTAGTTATTTCGTTTTAGTCCCAAAATTTTGTAGTACAGTGTTAAACTTTGGGATATTTTGCATATGAGCCCTGGAGACTTTTGAATATTGCGTTTAGATCCCTGCCAAGCGCGTGTGTAGCACGTGTTGGGTTTGGACATTTTGTGCTAATACCCTTCTGGGTTTTGTATTTTATTTCTAGTCCATTAAATGCTAGTTTTAGTTTAAAACTTTGTGGAAAATTTGTAGCATAGCCCCTGGATGTTTGTCTAATTGCATGTATACCCATGCCAGGCTGTGATAGTTTTGTGTGCTTGCTTGATTTAATTAGGGCATCTTTTTAACTTGAAAAATCCCACAAAAATTATGTTAAGCTCCTGTTAACTTGAATTTTCACGCCACATTTTTGCATTTGTATTTTATTGCATTTCCATATTTATTAAAAACCAAAAACATGCATTTTTTATACTGTTTGCATTAGAAAACCCCTAAAAATTACAAAAACGTTTTGAAAAATTCCAAAAAAATTATATTTTGTGTGTTTTGTCATCTACTAGTGTCAATCCAAAAATCACTAAAAATTGCAAAAGAAAAATCTTAAAAATTAGAAAACCCTAAAAATCTTTATAAAAATCTAGAAAATCACAGAAAAGTCATAAAAATACAAACTCAATTGCGGTGTCTTCCTGGTTTTATTGTCTATATTTTAAAATTAATTTGAGAATTTTAGGTACTGTTTAGTATTTTTCAACCTCATTTTAATTTCGGCCAACAATCTTATTCACTGTTTTCCCTTGTTTTGCCTTTTTAAAATATCAAAATTATTTTGAAAAACTACCAAAAACTACAAAAACAGTAAAAAAATCATAAAAAACACCAAAAATATTTTATTTCTGAAGTTTTGAGTATTTTTGCTATTTTTATAAATATTGTATCACCCCTTTTATTACATTGTATACAATTTTCCAATATTAAAAAAAAGAAAATAGAAAAATATAAAATATAAAAATCAGAAAATTGAAAACCAAAATACAAAATAAAAAAATTAGATAAAAAATATAAAAAAATTTAAAACCCACAAAAACATTTGCCTTGCATTAGTGTAGACATCACTCACATTCACTCACACACATTAGTTTGATCTACCCTATTTGTCTCCCTGTGTGTTGAACTCTCTGCATGCTCGCTTGCTATACATCTTTTGTGCAGAGTTAAAAATAAATTTTAACTCCACATTTATTTATAATTGATTGATCTATAGTGTGGGTTAATTGTTGATTTTAGTTGAGATTTGGTTTGGTCAACACACCGACTGAGTTTCCGCTTTGTGTGGAATTACGACCACCGAATCTTGGCTAAATCAAATAGCGCCGTTGCTGAGCAACAACGAGTAGTTCACCTTTTTGTCTGTTTGTGTTTGTTGTCTACCATTGCTTCTTTTTATCTCTCTTGAATATTTGATATATATTGATTGAGCTTTCTGACCACTCTTTTTCTTGTCTTCTTGCGAGGGACCACGGAGCAAGGCAGATCACCTAGGGGATCCGAAGCATCCTTGGGAAGCAGAGCCGGCTTTTCTTTAGCCAAGCCGCAGGAGAGAGCAAGAGGAGTGAGAGAGTGCTTAGTTAGCTTGCATTTTATTTTGTGAGAGAGAGTGACTTATTAATTTGTAATAATTCAGGGACTTGGACACTTAGAGACTTCGAGCCTAATTTCCGGGTGTTTATTCACCCGGGGGCTCACCGCGGTTTTCATCGCGTTTTTCGACAGTCATTTTCCGGTTTTGTTTTCATTTTTCATTTCTTTTGTGGATTGAGCCCTTAGTTCTAGGCCTGCTTGATCGACTAAATTAGGTCCAAACACACTAATAACCTTTGCATGTACCTATAACTCGAATTTGGACTTAGTTTAATTAAACAGTTAGCTCATCGTCTTAGATCCGCCGCGCTGCAAGCCTACCCCATCAAGCACTATTCCTGAACTCGATGTGTCGAGAAGAGGAGGGGAGGTCTAGACCGGACTCTCAGGATCGAGGATTGGTGACTAACTTGTGGTTCTTAACGCTAGCAGTTGCCTATCTTAGGACGATTTCCGCATTGGATACCGGTATGTAGATTAGGTTTTATAAAATTTTGTTTTGCATCCCGCATGGAGAGAGCTGGGATTCGCTGTAAGTCTTCTTACTTTGCATCCATCATTTAGGCACAAAGATGAGATTTCCATCTTTGTGTCGACTTGCACGACTTTTCCGACTCTATTCTCCCTCTATTTTTGGACAAAGTAGGATCAAGAAAATACAAAAATCATTAGGCGCTTGTTTGAATCTACTCAAAAGAAGCGATAACACCAAAAAAATTAAAAAAGGGACTGCTAAGAAAACCTTGACCAAAAATAAAATTGGTAATTGGATTCATCGATTGGGGAGAGTCACACCCTCACTTGTTTTCAGGTTGCATGGGAATGTCTCCTTCCAAGTGAGTTGAGTGCTTCGTAAGGAATAGAGCCCTAAACCCAGCTTGTGGCTGCCTTGTGTATCGCCTGGATTTCCGAAGTATTGGCGTTTCTATCGGTGACTCTTTGTTGTGTAGAGCATCGACCTTGTCCGAAGTATTGAGCCTAGGCCACGCCTTCACGGGGGTGTTTGTCTCATCGTCTCGCATCCGAGTAGGTTCTTGCACGCTCACAGGTGATTCCGTTGCGAGCGAGTTCCGAAGTATTGGTTTCGCCTATTGGCTTCCTCTCTCTTATTCTTTGGCTGAATAGGGATCCAGGAAGGGTTACAAGGACCTCAAAAAGCGCAAGCTACAGGTTACACAGGAGGAGGACAAGTACGTGATACTCTTCCGACAGTACTCTCTCTCCTTTAGGCGTAGCGCTCTAAGGACTCGTGAAAAGATTAATTCCTGAATTCAAGATAAAACCGACAAGATAAAAGCCGAACCTTCACGGCTTCATGTGTTGAGTTGGTGGATTCACCCATGTTTTGTGTTTGATTTCTAGTTCTATTTAGGTCAAGATCAAAAACACAGAACAATTGTGCGCAATTTTGCGTCTCATTTCTTCCTGCTTCTTCTGCATCTACCTTACTCTTCCCAATAATCAAGATGATGGGATGGAGATATCTTAGGCGAACTCTGTCGGCACTGCTATCCAGCACTCCTCCTCATTCATCTAGGACTACCTCGAAGAGTCCGCTCTCCGAGCCTGAGTTTACCTTCACCCTGTTCCCCCTCGACCACCCTTCTCATTCTCCTTCCATCAGTCCAAGAGTGTCAGAATTTACTGCATCACAGAGTTCAGGACATTCGACAGCACTTGAGATGGCCTCTTTTGCTTTTTCAGAGAATCCCGAGATGGCTGACAGAGGCGAGCATCCAGATGATTGATAAGCGTCCCACACCCTATGTTAATTCGATCAAATTAATGGTCCAAATTAAGTTTAAGTGTTCATTGCAGTCGGACACAAGAGGCTAATCAAAAACCACTATTAATTAATGTCAAGTTAATTTCAAGCGGCAGATTTTTTTACTTGGTGGAAGTCCAAGGTCGAACTCAGGGAGGCATCTGTCTCCTTAGGTCAACTTTTAGTAAAATCCAAGTGTGAGATTTTCGGAGGGAATATTTTTGGTCTTTTTCGGTTTTTTTATGCAATACACATGCAAAATCAGGCCAAATTAAATGTTAATTCAGAAAGATGGTCAATTTAATTCCAAAAATTATGAAACTTGGCCAGATTATGAAATGGGATGAAATTAAGCTACTCTACTTTTTTTGTAATTTTTAGACACTAAATGAATTTACTGTGAATTAAATATGCAGACAGGGTGATTTTCACTATTTAATTTTTAATAAATAACAAATCACAATTTCTTCAAGAGATAAAATTATTCTAGAAGCACTTATGATAAGGAATCCAGGAAAATTGACAGATCTTAATTTCAATGTGAAATGAATTTATTAAAATTAAATTGAGAAAATCACTCAGCAATTTATTTAGCCCTCGATATGTGTGTAAATGACATGAAATTTTTATGGCATGTTAATTTCACTGTCCTAAAGCTATTGTAAATTTTTGAGGATTTTTGGAATCACAGAGAATAATCTAGAAATTAAAAGGTGTCACTGCGCAAAATGTTCCACAAATCAACCAATTAATTCATTTAAAATTCCACTGAAATTACAAAAACATGACACGTGGCCCAATAGACAGAGGACAAGTTTCTCAACAAAATGCAACTTTTAAAATTGAAAAATAATGTAAAATGCAACCTAGGGATGCGTGCAAACACATGGATGTAAATGCAATACAGGAAAATAAAAATACATAAAGTAAATATGCTGACAGGGACTTAAGTGCAATTACCTATTATGATGGGGACTCGAGTGCAATTTCTCTACAAGGCACGTGCTCCTCATGTGGGGTCTGCTTCATAGGGACCTTCTTGCAATATTTAAAAGTTCCAAGGGCCTCAGTGTAAATTTCCCCAGGCCGCACGTGCTCCTCACGTGGACGGCCTAGGTTCGGGTGACTTCGGAGGTTCGGGACGAGGCTCGGGTGCACTGAGGTTCAGCTGGAGGCTCGGAGGAGCTTCGGGGATCCGAGCCTAGAGGTCGGGGAAGAGGCTCGGATCGGGGAGACGTGGTGCGATCACGGCCGTGCGATCTTGGTTAAGATCGACGGTCGCTGTTGGTTTCAGCTGATGTCGTCGTGGATGATCAACAACCGTCAGATCGAAGCTGATCCAACGGTGGTTGACGCTAGCTGAAGATGGCAACGTGGCTGGCTACGGACCGTAGGATCACTGATCGATCCAACGGTGATGGGCTTCCTCCGGCGCTTGGCGACGTGGCTGGCTTCTGACCGTTCGATCAGGATGATCGAACGACGGCTGAACTTCGTCTTCGACGGTCCTCCGCCATTTGCGGAGGAGAAGGCGGGGCTCCGGCGAAGTGGGGTTTGCTCCGCCTCGGTCGCTAGGCGTCGATGAATCTCTCCGGAGGCTCTAAAATAGCTCGGAAGACGATGGGTGAAGTGGTGACGCGTCCGATGGTCCCTGGAGTGAGGGAGGCGTGCTGGAGCTCGATGGCGATGAAGCTCGAGGGGAGCTCCGATGAAGGTTCCGGCCAATCCAAGAAATGTGTCCCTGCAAGGGTTAGAGGTATACCCGAAGCACGCGTGTGTTCGTGGAGGTGTGCTGAACGGAACGAGAGGCCTACGACGGAATGGGGTGACCGACGAGCGAGCTCCGCCGAGGTGGCGGAGATGGAATCGATTTAAGGTGAAGTGCGGAGTTTTCAGGTATAAAAGGGTGCGCGATGATCGGAGCTCCGTCGCGGAGCTCGGAGGGATGAAGGTGGAGCGAGAAGATGACCGGGGAATGCTAATTAAATCGGATGAGTCAAGAAGAAAAACAAGGAGAAGATCAGAAGAGAATGAAGGAGGTTACCTGGGGATTGGAGCTCAGATTTGAGATCCAGGTCTTCGCTCTAGGGATCGGTAGGGTCCCGAGCTCGAGCAGCTTCGCGGAGGAGGGCTGCGACACGGCGGAGCTCGCCGTGGATCTCATCGGAGAAGAAATCGGTCGTCGCTCGAAGAGGCACTCGATTGCTATCACCAAAAGAACGCTCTGAGCTCAGGGAAGCTCTCTGGTGTGGCGGATAGGTGCGACGATGGCCGGAGAGGGGGTATTTATAAGGTGAAGTCGATGGGTTCAGTCGCTGGAAGGTGGAGTTCGAGGCCATCGTGGAGCTACATCGGTGGGAGTCGTGGAAAGTGAGCGAGCTGGCGAGGATGAAGGGATAGTGGTGAAGATCGTGGCGTGATTGGTGGTCGGAGAAGGTGGTAGGCGTAGTGGCGAAAATAGAAAGGGGGTGGCGTGTTGCGCAAGGTCGAGATCGTGGGAGAGAGCGATCGGAGGTAGGAGACGAAGTCTCCACCGTTGGATCTTGTGATCCAACGGTGGTGATCGAAGCGATAATGGCCGGGTAGGATTAGATCGCAAGCGAATCGATCAAGGGTTGCGATTACGCCACGTGGTGCGAGGGGAATAAGGCAGAAATGAATGGTGCAGATGAAAGGCTGGGGCGCGATCTGACGGTGGGAATAAAGAGAAGATCGAGCGGTTTGGATGAAGGGATCGAGGGCGTGATCAGGCGGTTCTCAAAGCGCCACGTGGCGTGCTCAGCTTGCGGCACAAACGGAGGGCGATGATGGAAAGCTGAGGTTGATCGAAGGGATGAGGGGCGCCAAAGGAAGAAGCGACTGTGATGGAAGATCAGGGATGCGATCTAGCGGTGTACACGCCGCCACGTGGCGAGCTCTGGTGAGGGCGCTAACATGCGATGCCGATGGAGTTCTTAGAATGATCGGATGGTTGACAATCGAGGCGTGCGTGGAGGCAGCTAGGCCGTTGGATCTAGAGGGTAATCCAACGGCTGTGGTTGCGGGCGGATGAGGCAAAGGGCAGCGGGCTACGTGGCGCAACCAGAGGGCGCCACGTGGCCTGCTGTGATTGGTTGAAAAGAGAATTGAGTGTAGAAAGAGAAGGGAACCGAATTTGGAAAAACTCAAAACATGAAAGTTGTAAATCTTGATGAGATCTACAAGTTTCATGTTGACCAAAGACGGAGATGAGGTCAATTATGATACAAAAAGTACAAAGATACAATTTATACATATGTAGTGTACAAAGTGGTCCAAAAAAAACCCAACTTTCTCATACGAGCTCCAAATTGGATGAAATTAGTCTCATTTTAAAGGTCTTTTAATGTGTAGTATTCTAAGAGTGAGTAGACCTATTTTGGAGTTTGTGTGAGGGATCTATGTGTATTTTATTGTCCAGGGGTTCTAGGGCTTTATTGACTAATTTAAAAGGGGGATTTTTTGCTTTCTTCCCTATATTATTAACTAAGGAGTACATAGTATAAGGAAGAGGTTATTTTAGTAAGTGGATATTTTACAAGGGTTTTTGGCTTCTTATTTAAATGCAAATGGACTGCTAAAATGTATGTATTATGTATGTATGCATGAATGCTATTTATGCATTATAAAGGGAAATATGCCTCTATTTACTCGAGAACAAGGCTCTATTTTTGACTTTTGAAGTGATGAATCACAGATTCATCAACCCCCTATACTTAAACCTTGCTCATCCTTGAGCAACTAAATGAAATGCAGAAGTGAAATGATTTTGGGTTCCATACCAAGGTCATGAACAAAAGTTAAAAATGGAGCTTGACTCGACCTTTGAATTAATTATGTGTCGGAACCTTATTGGGATCTGAATTTAAGACCTAACAGACTTCAAGTTCCACAAGTCTTCTATTCAAGACGCCTCAACAGTCAGGTCAGAACAAATCCTCAAACGCAAATTTCTGATGACTATGATTCTTACTTGTACTGTGTAAGTGATAAATAGCTCTCCACATCAGAAATGGCTCAGAACCAGCATCCTCTAACAAGGTAACTCAATAACCTGATCTAGCAACTCTTTCCTCGAGGAGCGGGGTATTCCCTTCTAAGTTCAAGTGCGACCAACTCAAGAGGAGGGGGTAGAGAAAAGAATAAAGAATGGACGGAAGCTAGTGTAGCTAACCTATCCCGGGATGCCTGACCAGTGTAGCCAAGTCATCCAGCTGCAGACTTCTTGCTAGTATACATACTCCGGCAGGCATTTTTTTTCTTTGGCCTGTCTATATTTTTTTCTCTTGGAACTATATACAAGGTGCAGCATGTACATCATGAGTTTTTCCTCTTGAGCCAGTAGACTATCCCTCTTTTGAAGCATTATTGCAACCCACAGCGTCCTGTCCTTAGACTTCAACACCACTAGACTAGGTTGAGATGCACTACCCTCCCTAGAGGAGGACGAATGTTTCCATCTGTGTGCTACTCCAAGCTAAAGGATTCCACCTCCTCACCACCTCATCAATGAAGAGCTACGTGCATTGTGCTTTGTCCAAGTTTGGTCATTGTCTAAAAGAATCATGCGTGTGCACGAGATATTTTACTTAGACTAATCAAGATGAGATGTGAACATAGCGGACTCAAAGAATTAAGTCACTTGACCTGAGAAATCTTAACTCCAGTTCCTATAAGGTTCCTCTGAAATTAAGTGGATTAAGGTCAAATCAAGTCCATCCTCAATATCTACTCATAACTTGGTTCAGAACCCACTAACTTTTCACTTTGCATATGCATGATATGCAGATGAGGTGTAGATGACATGCTATGTATGAAATGCAGGACTCTTTTCATCATTTTTTTAAAAATGCAAGGATGATATGCAAGAGTAAATAAGAAGCCTTATTTTCAATATTTTGTTTTATTTTCTGGTATACAACAATTTTTACAACAATTTTTAGTTTGTAATAATATACATAGTATACAAAATTTTTTATATATCCTATTTTACAACAAATTTTACAAAAGTATGTTTTACAACTTTTTGTACAAAATTTTTTTTGGTATACCTCCTATGATACAAGTGTTTTATGAGTCAGTTTATACAAGTGTATTTTACAAAAAAAAATTTCTCAAATTTTTACCCACCCGTAATTATTGCATAATATATACAAAAATACGCCAAAATACGCGAAAGTACGAGCTATGGGTAAAGTATATATGTAATATATACACGCCCCCTATACTTAGAGTGTGTTATGTCCTCAGAGCACGAAAAGCGACTAAAAAGACATAGCTCGGGCTAAGCGTAGGAGAGCTAAAATTACAAAATGCATAGAAGTCACACCACCCCCCTATACTTAGGCTTTGGCAGCCTAAGTGTAAAAGAAGATCAAAAATGGGGCGGACGAGGGCAAGAGGAGAAATGGATGAGTATACAATGCGGACATCGGTCCCCCCTATACTTAGGCTCAGGTCAGCCTAAGTATAGGACGGAAGTGAGTATGAGGACCAATGTGATCTAGAGAATGCACAGTGAACTGACTCAGGTGACCCCTCCCCCCTATACTTAGGATCTGGTTATCCTAAGTATAGTCCAAGATAGTGATCTAATGAGGCGGGGATGGGTTACTAGAGTCGCGAGGGAGAGAGGATAGGATGTAAAAGATGGTATATACAAATGAGTTGGTTTGAATCTTTCGAGATGCTGCGGATGGCTGGAGCTCACTGCTGCAAGGCCTCATACGCGGCTCGAGATGTATCTGCTGAATCTGTCTCGCGCATGAATACAATCTCCTCAACATGGACTAACTGCTCATTGGATTCGACAAAGTGCTTCAACAGCTGTCCATTCACAAGGAATGTCAGTGCATCATCTGCGAGATCTGAGATCTCGACACATCCACTATCATGCACCGTACGGACGATAAATGGGCATGTCCACTTGGACTTCAACTTGCCTTGGAAGATCTTCAGCCTAGCATTAAACAACCATACCTTCTGTCCAGGAACAAAGGTCTTTCGTCTGATATATCGATCATGCCAACGCTTCACCTTGTCCTTGTAAATCAAACTGTTGTCGTATGCGTGGTTTCTGACTTCCACAAGCTCATTCAGATCCATGTCTCTCTGTTTCTGTCCCAGGTGCGTGTTCCAGTTGACCTTCTTAATTGCCCATTTTGATTTGTGCACTAACTCTGCGGGCAAATGGCACGGCTTTCCGAATACCATTCGGAATGGGGAGGTGCCTAACGGTGTTTTGTAAGACGTCCTATATGCCCAGAGGACTTGATCCAAGATCTGAGACCAGTCCTTCCTGTCCGGGCGGACAAGCTTTTGCAATATGGTTTTCACCTCCCTATTTGACACCTCAGCCATACCATTGGTTTGTGGGTGGTAAGGACTCGCGACACGGTGTTCAATGCCGTAGTCCTTCAGGAGTTTCCTCACCTCCTGATTTACAAAGTGACTACCCTAGTCTGATATCATCATTTTGGGGATCCCGAACCTAAAGATGATGTGCTCTCTGATGAATTTACAGACAGTCCTGCTGTCTGCGGCTCGGGTCGGGATAGCCTCCACCCATCTGGATAGATAATCATCCGCAAGAAGGATATGTTCGAACCCGTGGATAGCAGGAAATGGGCCCATGAAGTCGATGCCCCAGGCGTCAAAGACATCACAAATGATGACCGGCTGCATTGGCATCTCATCCTTGGAACCGACGGTTCCTCCCATTCTCTGGCATACTGGGCACGACTTCGCGAAGGCGGTGGCATCGCGAAACAGAGTCGGCCAGTACAATCCACACTGAAGAACCTTCCATGCGCTCCTCTTCCCGGAGTGGTGTCCTCCTGCCTCCAAACTGTGGCATAAAGAAATGACACTCTGGTATTCCTCCTGAGGAATACACCGTCTCCAGACACAATCCGGTCCTTCGAAGAAAAGGATCGGATCCTCCCAATGGTAGTGTCTAGCATCCGACTTCAATCAGTCGATTTGTCTCTTGGGCCAATCTTCGGGAACTTTCTTGGAGACAAGATAATTCACGATATTGGCGTACCATGGGAGTGAGTCGATAACAAAAATCGGCTTGTCAGGGAAGGAGTCTCGAATTGGTGAATCCTCGGAAGTAATAAGATCTTCGAGACGAGAAAGATGATCGGCCACTACGTTCTTCTTTCCAGGTTTATCACGGATGTCCAAATCAAACTCCTGGATAAGTAAAATCCATCGAAGAAGACGCGCCTTCGCGTCCTTCTTCTCCATCAAATACCGTAGGGCTGCATGGTCAGTGAACATAGTTACCTTGGATCCAATGAGGTGAGATCTGAATTTGTCCAAGGCAAACACTACTGCAAGCATTTCCTTTTCCGTAACTGTATAGTTACGCTGAGCGGTATCAAGCACTTTGCTTGCGTAGTGAATTGCAAACGGAATGCCATCTCTTCTTTGTCCCAACACAGTCCCAACAGCATAGTCTGAGGCGTCCGTCATGATCTCAAAAGGTAGAGACCAATCTGGGGCTTCTAGTATGGGAGCGTCCATAATCATTCCTTGCAAAAGCTTGAAGGCCTCAAGACATTTGTGATCAACACTAAACTCCATGTCTTTGCCTAAAAGCTCAGTTAGCGGTCGGGCAATCTTAGAAAAATCCTTAATGAATCTCCGATAAAATCCAACATGCCCGAGGAACGACCGCAAGTGCTTTATGTTGGTTGGTAGCTGGAGTCGTCTGATCACATCCACCTTGGCAGGGTCAACCTCCATTCCTTTCTTGGAGATGACATTCTCCAACACTATGCCCTCCGTCACCATGAAGTGACTTTTCTCCCAGGAGAGCACCAGATTAACCTCACAACATCTTTTTAGGACTCGGTCCAGATTCCTAAGACAGGAATCGAAGGAATCGCCGTGGACCGAGAAGTCATCCATGAAGACTTCCAGGAATTCGCCGACCATTTCGGCAAATACAGCAATCATGCACCTTTGGAAAGTACCTGGAGCATTGCATAACCCAAAAGGCATGCGCCTGAAAGCATATGTACCAAAGGGTCTCGACTTCTTCGGGACAACATGAAGCGGGGCCACCCACTTGGAGGCAGAAATGGGGTATATAAACCCTGCTTTGCACCATTATCAATTTCTTTCTTCACTACTTCCCGTAGATTGGGGTTAAGTCTCCTTTGGAACTCACGGGAAGGTCTCACATTATCCTCAATAAAAATGTGGTACGAGCAGAGAGCGGGGTTGATGCCCACGAGATCCGACACTGTCTAGCCTATTGCTTTGCGGTTCCTCTCTAAGACTTCTAACAACCTAGACTCCTGTTCTAAAGTCAAGTCTGAGCTAATGATGACAGGATATCTCTCTTTGGGTCCCGCAAGAAAGGCGTACTTGAGTGTTGTAAGGACTGACAGGCCCAACTGGGCCTCTATGTCATCGAAGATGTAGGGCGATGCAGGCTCAGAGCTATACTCGTTCCTGAGGATCTCGCAGACTGACTTATGCACTGGATCATCTTCAAAGGAGATGGACATATCGGTGCTGGCTGGGTTCTGTCTCCATGGTCCAACTAAGTCTATATGCTCGCAGTCGGTTCCGGTAGAAGAGTACTCGGTGCTGGATTCTGAATCCGGTCTCTGCCATCTTGTCTGCTTCATTTCAAGTTCCTCATCTCCGCCTGGAGTTTGGAACTGAATTTTCCCGATCTTATAGTCAAATAAGGCCCCTGCTGTTCTGAGGAAGGGCCTACCTAGAATGATTTGGGAATCTCTCCAATTACGAGGGGTCTCCATATCCAGGATAGTGAAGTCCACCATGTATTCTTGCCCCTCGACTTTGATCACAATGTTCCGTAACTCTTCTTGGGACCTCTTAGTTGATTTGTTAGCAAACTGTAGGAGAGCTCTAGATTTCCTACGAGGTCCGAGATTAAGCTGCTCATAGAGGGCTGTAGGCATCAAATTGATTGAGGAACCATTGTCCAGGAGAGTGCGTGCAAACGCGATGTCATCAACATGACTCACTACATAATGTGCACCCATGTCTCTTCATTTCCTAGGAAACGAGTTCTTTATTGCACAAGTCGTGGCTACTGATAAAACGTGCTTCTCAACACGGCTTTTGGTTTTCCTGCTAACCCTAGTAGGTGTGCATCTCACCTTAAGGTATTTTTGGAATGCAGGGGTCATTTCCACGAACTTGTCAAAGGGGATTGTGACCTTGATGTGTTTATTGCAGAACTCTGCCATTTCAGGGTCATCTTTTTGGAATTTTTGGTTTTCTTCTTTCTACCCTTAAGAGCTCGGGGGAAAGGGATTATTGACTCCAACTCATGTTCGGAAACTGAAAGATTCTCATTAAGATAAGGAACTGAGTTATTTGCATGACTCTGACTCTAAAACAAATTAGGACTCTGACTCTGACTGAAATGAAAATGCTGAGGCGAAACCGGTGCTGCTTCTTCCGCGACTGTTGGACGATCCTCCTCAGATGGAGGTGCGGGCTCTTTATCGGTTTCGACGGACTCCATGCGGATGCGAGAATGCTGCTTTGAGGACTCAGATGTCCTCTTCTTCTGCCGGCGATGATGGTGGTGCTCCTCCTTTTCTTCCTCTGAGTTCTCCTCAGGTAGAGTCTCAGAGGCTCCTTCCTTTTGTGCCCGTGCCCGATCAGGTATGGTCACGGTCCTTCCGCTCCTGAGGGACATATGATTTACATTATCGTACGAAAGGATCTCATGTTCAGATAAATAATTATCTGAATAATATACCTGATCTCGAGGTCGGTTCTGACCATGGTGTAAGCTGTTCGGGTTGGCCTGAACCTGTGCGGGAATTGGGGTCTTTGGCGCCATCTGTTGGTCCTGGGTACGAGAGACCCGATTGATGTCGGTTCTCATGTCCAGGTAGTCATTCTGCATCTGTTGGACCCTATCAGACAGGGTCTGGATCGCCAAGGTGAGAGACTCCAATTCGGTGGGCTGGGCTGGCTGCTGTGCGGATGAGGTTCGGTAGTGGCCCTGCTGGCCATGCCGATACTGCTGCTGCTGGTGGGACGGTGCTGGGCCCTGCTGATACGTGCGCTGCTGCTGGTACCCTTGTTCTGGCCTGGACTGAAAGCGCGGTATAGGAATGGGCCTGGTTTCTTGGTAGGCTGGGGATGGGCGGTGTGGCTGATCCTTCCCCATTTCGGCCTGCCTAACAATCGGGTCACGGCTATACCAAAGTCCGTTGATCTCGTAAACTTGTGTAGGCTCCTCGTATCCCGTCTCCACTTGTGGAGGTGCATGCTGGTTCTGCTGGGTGTAAGTCTGATCCCAGCTACTCTGAGACCCCGGTGCCTGTTCTTGTACAAGATGGACTCGATGTACAGGTGCAGGTGGTGCAGAAGGGGTAGGTAGCTTTATCTTAGCTACCTTCTCAGAAAGTTCCTCCACTTGCTTCGGTAGGCGCGAAAGAGACTCCAGTTCCGCGACTCTCTTGTGGATCTACTCGACCATGGTTAGCTTGTCGACAATCATCCCCATGCTAGGCATGAGGTCCTCAGTCAGATCCGCTACAGTCCTTCGGGTTGTCTCATTGGATAGGATTGAGGGAGACAACTGATAGGCCCTGGTGGCCTGCAACCTGCCTGTCTCCGCCATCTGCTCCAGGATCTTCCATACAGCGTGCTCGTTTTTGTTCAGATAGCTTCCTCCACAGGCGACACTGACTAACCCCTGCATCTCCGGGGTTAGACCACAGAACAAGGTCTGGACTAAGATCGCCTTTGAAATGCCGTGGCAGGGGCATTTCTGTACTAAATCATTGAACCTATCCCAAGCGTGCCAACCAGTTCTGAATCTGTCCCATCCGCGCTGTGAGATCTGCATTCTTCTGTTCGGCTTCGGTGAGGCGAGCAAGAATCTGTCGTATTTGTTCCTCATCCGGTGGTACTTTTGGCGGCATCTTGTCCTCTAGTCCTGGGGGGAAAGTAAGTTCGGTATCAGAGGATAAATCAAGGAAAGGATTACCGAGGCGATGATCTTCCTCGATAATCTCGGAGGAGATGAAAGGGTTGGTTTGAGAGTAACCACCCTGAGTATGAGGGAACCAAGACTCAAGAGGGTCATGAGTCCTGGGTGGTCCAAGGTGCGCTTGGGCCGAAGAAGACGAGTCACTTGAGGGACTCATAGAGAGATCGGTGAATAACGCATCGAGATCTCCCCAGTTACTCATCTTGATGTGGCGAGAAGAAGATACAATTTTACTCTTACCTGAAGCAAGCAAAATCAATCCAAAACCTTGGGTTCACACTCAACACAGTGAAGGACTCGAAATCGAGTCCGATTAATCTTGTAGTTTTTAAGTGTGATTTTTCAAGCAAGATAGCAAGGATTACGTGGCCTATAGGGAAGTCGGCTTAGAGCCGGATGCGTCTTCCCTGTTTATCCTGTCACCTAAGATACCTCCGATCCTCCCTTTCTTCGCTCCTATCCGGAGTTGGGGACTCAAAGACGTGCCCCTATCTACCTGCAAGCAAGCGGAGGCTGACAAAGCTAGGCCTTGTTGCAGAGTACCGCTGGTTCGCCCCTATCTACCCGCGAAGGCGGAGGCTACTTGGTACTTGTCAATGAGCTTAAAAGTTTCACACTCGTGATATTTGCTAGGATCAAGTGGCTCATGATATGGAAGGCGGGGATTTGGGCTCTGCCTTAAGGTGTTCACACACACTCAAGTACCCTCACTCAGCCTGAAAACAGGGTCGGGGATTAATCTCCCGCAAACAATTTTCAAATTTTATTCTCTTTTTTTTGGTCAATACTGTTTAGCAGTCCCGACTTTAAGTTAAGTTATCACTGATTAAGTCAACCACACAGCACGCTATCGGACAGTCCCAATTTCCGTTTAATTAAATGTGAAAATCAGAGGGAGAAATCGAGAAAAAGCTGATGCAAGATAAAACAATGATGCTATGCTGAGTTCAGGAGACTTACAGTGATCCCTTCGCTTTTTTTATGCAGGATGCAGAATAGAATTGAAAACTTTATCTAAATGCAAATGTAGGCGATGAATGTTGCTCCTAGACAGGCAGTTCTATTAGTGTGAAGAACAGTTTAATTTGGCTAAGTACTGCGGTCTAAGTGCGTCTTTTAAGTGATTTGTGTGGTCCTAATGATTACGAGCACAAGCAATTCCTAGATTGGCTCGGGGAGCCGCTAGTGCAAGCTAAGTTACATTCACCCACACAGCACACAGGGACACAGTTCCACTATTTTTACACAAGCGAGAACCCAAACGGGAACCGCTGGAAATGATGCGAAAAACGTGGAAAATGATTGAAATTTACAAGTTCTCTCAATTCACTCAAAGAATAATGTCGATTCCTCGAAGCGTCTTCGACTCCTCGCGTTCCTCGCACAAAAATAATTTCGATGTCAGAGAGAGAACGACTCGAAAACAATGCAAAACTTTAAAGAACAGAGAAATATTCACAAGAAAAACCGGGGGGTCAGACTACCCGGAGAAAGAAAATCAAACACTCAAAAGTTCACCAAAAAATTAACCTAAGCCGTGCCTCCCCGGCAACGGCGCCATTCTGATAAGCGTCCCGCACCCTATGTTAATTCGGTCAAATTAATGGTCCAAATTAAGTTTAAGTGTTCGTTGCAGTCGGACACGAGAGGCATCTGTCTCCTTAATTAATGTCAAGTTAATTTCAAGCGGCAGATTTTTTTACTTGGTGGAAGTCCAAGGTCGAACTCAGGGAGGCATCTGTCTCCTTAGGTCAACTTTTAGTAAAATCCAAGTGTGAGATTTTCTGAGGGAATATTTTTGGTCTTTTTCAGTTTTTTATGCAATACACATGCAAAATCAGGCCAAATTAAATGTTAATTAAGAAAGATGGTCAAATTAATTCCAAAAATTATGAAACTTAGCCAGATTATGAAATGGGATGAAATTAAGCTACTCTAATTTTTTTGTAATTTTTAGACACTAAATGAATTTAATGTGAATTAAATATGCAGACAGGATGATTTTCACTATTTAATTTTTAATAAATAACAAATCACAATTTCTTCAAGAGATAAAATTATCCTAGGTAGCACTAATGATAAGGAATCCAGGAAAATTGACAGATCTTAATTTCAATGTGAAATGAATTTATTAAAATTAAATTGAGAAAATCACTCAGCAAATTATTTAGGCCTCGGTATGTGTGCAAATGACATGAAATTTTTATGGCATGTTAATTCACTGTCCTAAAGCTATTGTGAATTTTCGAGGATTTTTGGAATCACAGAGAATAATCTAGAAATTAAAAGGTGTCACAGGGCAAAATTATCCACAAATCAACCAATTAATTCATTTAAAATTCCACTAAAATTACAAAAACATGACACGTGGCCCAATAGATAGAGGACAAGTTTCTCAACAAAATGCAACTTTTAAAATAGAAAAATAATGTAAAATGCAACCTAGAGATGCGTGCAAACACAGGGGTGTAAATGCAATACAGGAAAATAAAAATACATAAAGTAAATATGCTGATAGGGACTTAAGTGCAATTACCTATTATGATGGGGACTTGAGTGCAATTTCTCCACAAGGCACGTGCTCCTCACGTGGGGTCTGCTTCACAGGGACCTTCTTGCAATATTTAAAAGTTCCAAGGGCCTCAGTGTAAATTTCCTAGGCCGCACGTGCTCCTCACGTGGACGGCCTAGGTTCGGGTGACTTCGGAGGTTCGGGACGAGGCTCGGGTGCTCTGAGGTTCAGCTGGAGGCTCGGAGAAGCTTCGGGGATCCGAGCCTAGAGGTCGGGGAAGAGGCTCGGATCGGGGAGACGTGGCACGATAACGGCCGTGCGATCTTGGTTAAGATCGACGGTCGTTGTTGGTTCCGGCTAATGTCGTCGTGGATGATCAACAACCGTCAGATCGAAGCTGATCCAACGGTGGTTGACGCTAGCTGAAGATGGCAACGTGGCTGGCTGCGGACCGTAGGATCACTGATCGATCCAACGGTGATGGGCTTCCTCCGGCGCTTGGCGACGTGGCTGGCTTCTGACCGTTCGATCAGGATGATCGAACGGCGGCTGAACTTCGTCTTCGACGGTCCTCCGCCACCTGCGGAGGAGAAGGCGGGGCTCCGGCGAAGGGGGGTTTGCTCCGCCTCGGTCGCTAGGCGTCGATGAAGCTCTCCGGAGGCTCTAAAATAGCTCGGAAGACGACGGGTGAAGTGGCGACGCGTCCGATGGTCCCTGGAGTGAGGGAGTCGCGCCGGAGCTCGATGGCGATGAAGCTCGAGGGGAGCTCCGATGATGGTTTCGGCCAATCCAAGAAATGTGTCCCTGCAAGGGTTAGAGGTATACCCGAAGCACGCGTGCGTTCGTGGAGGTGTGCTGAACGGAACGAGAGGCCTATGGCAGAATGGGGTGACCGACGAGCGAGCTCCGCCGAGGTGGCGGAGATGGAATCGATTTAAGGTGAAGTGCGAAGTTTTCGGGTATAAAAGGGTGCGCGAGGATCGGAGCTCCGTCGCGGAGCTCGGAGGGATGAAGGTGGAGCGAGAAGATGACTGGGGAATGCTAATTAAATCGGATGAGTCAAGAAGAAAAACAAGGAGAAGATCAGAAGAGAATGAAGGAGGTTACCTGGGGATTGGAGCTCAGATTTGAGATCCAGGTCTTCGTTCTAGGGATCGGTAGGGTCCCGAGCTCGAGCAGCTTCGCGGAGGAGGGCTGCGACACGGCGGAGCTCGCCGTGGATCTCATCGGAGAAGAAATCGGTCGTCGCTCGAAGAGGCACTCGATTGCTGTCACCAAAAGAACGCTCTGAGCTCAGGGAAGCTCTCTGGAGTGGCAAATAGGTGCGACGATGGCCGGAGAGGGGGTATTTATAGGGTGAAGTCGATGGGTTCAGTCGCTGGAAGGTGGAGTTCGAGGCCATCGTGGAGCTACATCGGTGGGAGTCGTGGAAAGTGAGCGAGCTAGCGAGGATGAAGGGAGAGTGGTGAAGATCGTGGCGTGATTGGTGGTCGGAGAAGGTGGTAGGCGTGGTGGCGAAAATAGAAAGGGGGTGGCGTGTTGCGCAAGGTCGAGATCGTGGGAGAGAGCGATCGGAGGTAGGAGACGAAGTCTCCACCGTTGGATCTTGTGATCCAACGGTGGTGATCAAAGCGATAATGGCCGGGTAGGATTAGATTGCAAGCGAATTGATCAAGGGTTGCGATTGCGCCACGTGGTGCGAGGGGAATAAGGCGGAAATGAATGGTGCATATGAAAGGATGGGGCGCGATCTGACGGTGGGAATAAAGAGAAGATCGAGCGGTTTGGATGAAGGGATCGAGGGCGTGATCAGGCGGTTCTCAAAGCACCATGTGGCGTGCTCAGCTTACGACGCAAACGGTGGGCGGTGATGGAAAGCTGAGGTTGATCGAAGGGATGAGGGGCGCCAAAGGAAGAAGCGGCTGTGATGGAAGATCAGGGATGCGATCTAGCGGTGTACACGCCGCCACGTGGCGAGCTCTGGTGAGGGCGCTAACATGCGATGCCGATGGAGTTCTTAGAATGATCGGATGGTTGACAATCGAGGCGTGCATGGAGGAAGCTATGCCGTTGGATCTAGAGGGTAATCCAACGGCTGTGGCTGCGGGCGGATGAGGCAAAGGGCAACGGGCTACGTGGCGCAACCAGAGGGCGCCACGTGGCCTGCTGTGATTGGTTGAAAAGAGAATTGAGTGTAGAAAGAGAAGGGAATCGAATTTGGAAAAACTCAAAACATGAAAGTTGTAAATCTTGATGAGATCTACAAGTTTCATGTTGACCAAAGACGGAGATGAGGTCAAGTATGATACAAAAAGTACAAAGATACGATTTATACATATGTAGTGTACAAAGTGGCCCCAAAAAAAACCCAACTTTCTCATACGAGCTCCAAATTGGATGAAATTAGTCTCATTTTAAAGGTCTTTTAATGTGTAGTATTCTAAGAGTGAGTAGACCTATTTTGGAGTTTGTGTGAGGGATCTATTTGTATTTTATTGTCCAGGGGTTCTAGGGCTTTATTGACTAATTTACAAGGGGGATTTTTGGCTTTCTTCCCTATATTATTAACTAAGGAGTACATAGTATAAGGAAGAGGTTATTTTAGTAAGTGGATATTTTACAAGGGATTTTGGCTTCTTATTTAAATGCAAATGGACCGTTAAAATGTATGTATTATGTATGTATGCATGAATGTTATTTATGCATTATAAAGGGAAATATGCCTCTATTTACTCGGGAACAAGGCTCTATTTTTGACTTTTGAAGTGATGAATCACAGATTCATCAATGATCATGATCACCTGCCATTCTTCATTGAGCAGGCAGCTATCAACAATTCACTTCTTGCATCCCTGGAGACTATGCAGAGGCAGATTCGTGACCAGGGTACCTTCATGGGTGATCTGATGAGAGAGATAGCTCAGATGCGAGAGAACCAACCTGGTGGGGGCGGTGGCGGTGGTGGAGGAGGAGGACCTGATGCAGGAGAAGGTGATCCCGACGCTAAGAGACCGCCACAGACTATCATGAGGGAATTGCATAACCCAGCCGCGTCCCTCACTCATCGTTGGATCAAACTCCCGCCGATCCATGGAGATTTCGAGCTTCGACCCCACACCATTCAACTTCTACCCAAATTCCATGGGTTACCGACCGAAGAGCCACACCTCCACCTCCAAGAGTTTGAAATGATCTGCAGCATGATCCATGATAGATTGATGACTGAGGACACGATTAAGATGATCGCCTTTCCGTTCTCATTGGTTGACAGAGCCGCATATTGGCTCAAACACTTGGGGTGATTCATAGACACATGGGCAGATCTCCGGACCGCGTATCTGAAGAAATACTACCCTCTCGGCCGGACCAATGCAGCTAGAGCAATGATCAGCAATTTTGTCATGATCCCTAATGAACAATTTCATGAAGCTTGGGATCGCTTTCGAGAGCTCATCGACCGGTGTCCACATCACGATATCTCCAAACCCAACTTAGTTCAAAGCTTCTTTTGTGGGCTGACATCGGAGCTGCAGGGGCTTGTCAACGCCTCTTGCGGTGGGTCCTATTTCTCCAAGGGTGAGGACGACGTTTGGGCCATTTACGAGGGCATGGCAGAAAACTCAACCGTGATGGCCCAAGCCCGTGTTTACACGCAGCAGAAGCCCCCGCAAGGAGCGGGATCATTCCAGAGGATCGCCCGCATCGATGCGGGTCCTAACACATCGTCGGTAGCCGCAGCCCAAGCCGAATCAGCCGCAGCCGACATGGGCATTATTAGTGAGAAACTGGACCGTCTCGAGATCCTGGAGAAGAAACAGACTTCTTTGCATCCAGCATGGCCCAGATGGACCAAATTGCCAAAACAATGAGTGATCTGAAGACAGATTCTTTGCATCCAGGAGGCGCAAACTTCTTCCCAGCAGCCTCCCAGATCACGGGCTGACCTCAGCAGTAGCAGTTCCAACCAACCCTCTACCTCGTACCGCCAGGTGAATCATATCCAGGCAGAACTGGTTCCACTGCTACAATACTACCCAGCGCAGCCGCCATCTCCGGACACTCAGATGGTGGTATATGATGAATCCACATTTCATCATCTTTATTCTATCATTTTGGCACCAAAAATCCTAGCAAATGCCTGTAAATACCCTTTATTTCATCATCTTAGCATTCATGCATGTGCATCTCATTAGTGTGTAAAATACTGTAATTAAAGCCAAAATTATAGAATAAATAAAAAAATAAAAAGAATAAAATATTGTAAATATTTTATGATCCGAAACCCCGAGACCTAGGCATCTTGATGAATAGGTCGACAAGGAATAAAGTAGGGGGAGATAAGGGTCAAATACCTATATTATTCTATTCATTCTTTATTCATTTTGGGACCTATTTTTGGTTCCACTTTTCATACATCAAATAAAGAAACTTTGTACATGAAAGTGGTAGAATATTTTATAAAGAAAAATACAAAATTGATTTCATAGAAAAATAATGTATAGATAAAAAGTTATGGTTTGAATAAAAATCCAGAATCCCAACTTCCCAGACCCGTATCTCACAAATGAAGACTCCAAATGCAGCATACTCACCTTTAATTGTATATAGAATAAAATAAGCTATTTAATGGCGGTGGTTTCGCATTTGGCGGAGCTACGGTTTGAAAGTTGAGTTTTGGACCCATATTGTATACTTGTACAGATTAAAATATTCAATTTATTATTTATTCATTATTTTTCTATTTTTATATTTTTATAATCTTGTAAATATTACTTATAATAATATTTACATTAAAATCAGAATAAAAATGCAAAGAAAACTTAAAATAAAAATATTTGTAAATGAAATACACAGGTATTATACCTATTTACATACATATACCATATCTATTTATATTTTATTAAACATACAAAACATATCAGAAAAATAAAATAAAAATATAATTAAGTGTATAAAAGTATGTTATAATTTTAGAAAATAATAAACAAAATTTAATAAATTAAAAACATAAAATAAAATTAAAAGAATAAAATATATAGGTATTATACCTATAAGGGGTGTAAAAGTAAACTTATAAAAATATACCTCATAAAATTAATTAAAAATCATAATAAAATACTACATAAAATAACAAAATTTTTTATTTAATAATCATAACTTAATTTAGCCATTTTCGATTTTTTAATTGATTTAACAAATTCTTTTCCAGGGATTTTCCTGATTGGTCCACGTGGACCAACCAGGTGGCCAGGAGAGTTGACCTCGGGTCAACTCCCTGGTCCTAGCCCTGCGCCTTTTGTCAGACCTTCCCGAGGCCTGCTTTTCTCGTTTTTTTCGCCATCAGGGCGTTGCTCGAGGGAAGAGGACATCTTCATGAAACTTGTACCATGTAGCACCAGGATCCTCGCCGGCCTACCAGATCTCCCTAGATCTTCTCCGCGCACCCGTGATCCTGCCTCAAAGTCTGCTACCTTGCCATCCTTCAAAACCAAGCCCGCGATCTTCCTTGACTTTTTCAACCCCAAACATTGGCCCTCTCGCGCCCCTAGTGAGCTCCATCGTCTCCTGGAGGTGACAGCTCCAGGATCGACCCTTCCAGGTGGCCGATCAGCGGCTTAGGGTGTTCCTCCGACCTCCGGTGGTTTCCCCCGTCGAGGTACACCTTCCCTCGCCCTTCCTGGGCTCGAGGCCATTTAATCTCCTTATTTTTCGCTTCCATTCCGTTCCTTATAGTCAGATCTTCAATCCGCCATCTTCATCAATCTCTCTCGCCTATCGATTCGCCCAGTCGATAGTTGGCCGGAGCAACTCCGGCCACCTTCGTTCTTCGCGCCATCCGCCGCAGCACACCCCCGTTCCATTGCGCCATGTGATCGGGGCAATTTGCCCCCGATCATATCACACTTCTTTTGCAGGTACCCTGAGCATATCGAGAACCTGGAGCTATTTTGCGAGCTCGCGGGAGGTGTTTTGGGAGCCCTAGCTCCTCCACCTCCTCCGGAACGCTCGGTTGGTCGCCACCTCGTTTTGAAGCTCCAGGCGAGAAGAGGACACCTTCAGGAGCTTGCGGAGCCTTTTTGACGTCCATAGAACCGCCGGAGAAGCCCCAGCTCGCCGGAGGAACCTCGCAGCGGCGTGGTTCTTCCCTGTTCGTTCATCACCTCTCTCCGCCGTCGGATTTTCAAAGCTCCCCCCAGGTCGAGCAGCAGTCGTTGGATCGCGCCACGTCGCCACCGTCCGATCGTCCTCAGACGATCTAATCTCCGATGTCCAAGCGAAGCGTCGTCGACCACTGGATTCACGCCACGTGTATAAGTGAAGTTCTGCAGCCGTTGGATCCGCGCGCCGAGGGTATTTTGCATCTAAACCCCCGCGCATTTTGTGTTTATATTTTAGTCCCAAAACTTTCATTTGTAGTGTAAGAGTCTTGTAAAATTTCCAAAAAGACCCTCGCAGTTATTTTATTTAGACTTAGGTCCTCCGCCACGTCACCTCACGTGACCTGTACACGTGAGGTGAGGGCATTTTGCATAGAGGCCCTCGGTCTTGGGTTTATTTCGTTCCAGTACCAAAACTTTGATATTAAGTGTTATATTTTTGGAGAAATTTCATGTGAACCCCCAGATTTTGTCAAAATTACATCGTAGTCCTCGCCAGGCGCGTGCAAGTCACGCCCCTGGTGGGAAAATTGCTACGATACCCCTGCGGGTTTTGTATTTGATTTTTGGCCCTGCAAATTAAATATTCAGTTCAAACTTTTATGGAAAATTGCATGTATGCCCCTGGATATTCTGATAATTGGACTTATACCCCTGCCAGGCCGTGATATTGTTGTGAACTTGTAGTATTTATTTGGACCCTCATTTTAATTCCAAGAATTCTCAAAAATTAGGGTTAAGCTCCTGTATGCTTGTACTGTAATGCCATATTTTTATTTTTTTGATTTTATTGCATTTTTAGTATTTATTAAAAATAAAAAACTCCCCATTTCAGCATTGTCTAGCTTAGAAAATGCTAAAAAAAATATTAAAATACCTCAAAAAATTCCAAAAAAATTCTCTACTGTCTATGTTATCATCTATTAGTGTCAGTCCAAAAACCACTAAAAATTGCAAAAGAAAAACCTAAAAAAATTTGAAAACCTCTAAAAACTTCATAAAAATCTATAAAATCCTAGAAAACTCTAAAAATTGTAAACTCAAGTCCTGTGGTCTCCTGTTTGTATTGTCTTTATTTTAAAATTAGTTTGAAAAATTTTGGTGGCTGTTTGTTATTTTTAATTCCTATTTTACTCACAGCCAGTCCATATTTCACTGTTTTCCTTTATTTCAGTATTTGAAATACCAAAAACACCTTGACAAATATCCAAAAATCACAAAAACGGTAAAAAATTATAAAAACACCAAAAAGATTTTATCTGTGAATTTGGGGCTATTTTAGCACATTTTTATAAATAGTTTATCACCTTTTTCTTTACATTTTCTTTATATTCCAATATAAAAAAAATATAAAATATAAAATTATAAAAATCGTAAAATTAAAAATCAAAATACAAAATCAAAAATTCAATAAAAAACAAAAATAAATAAAAATTTAAAAAATTAAAAACCCACAAAAATCTTTGCTTGCTTAATGTAGACATCACTCACCTACACTCACACACATCTATTTGAATTAGCCTGTTTGCTCCCTGTGTTCGAACTCTCTGCATACTTGCTTGCTATACATTTTGTGCAGAGTTAAAAATAAATTTTAACTCCACATTTATTTCTATTTCCTTGATCTATAGTGTGGGTTAATTGTTGATTAAATACATTTTATTGTGGGTCACCGCAGCGACCTCGGTTGTCTCCGCCTTGTGTGAAGACATACTTTTTAGACCCCCGATAATCTGTGTTTATCAGTATATTAACCGGATCAGCCACTGGCAGTTCTTCCTCCACCCTCCTTCGAGCAGGAACCATTGAAGGAAGTCAATGGGATATGGTACGACCGGTACCCTCAGCCCGGGATTCGTCGTGATCACCCCAGATTCCGTTAGGGCAACGGTGGCTCCTCATCCCAACAACAGCATCCTGCTCAAGGACAGCAGAACAACCAGCATCAACAGCAGCAGCCCCAGTACGCCCAACAACATTACCAGCAGGGTCCTCGTCCCGCCTATCAGGGACAGCCGTGGAGGCAGCGTCAGCAGCCTCCGTAGTCTTATTCCCATCCTCCTCAGTAACAGCAGCAGCAGCAGCCTCATTTCCTGCAAGGGAACCCATCCAGTTCTCAAGCCCCAGTTTTTGAGAATCCAGCTTTCGATGATCTTGCCCGCTTGCTCTCCGAACAATGAGCATCCTTCAGACAAGAAATGGATGAATTCCGGCAGGAAATGAGGGAAATAATCAAAGGCAAGGCCACCATACCCGCTCAGATTGAACCCAACCCGAACAATCTGAAAAGGAAGTCTGAGCAGGTAGAGTTTACAGAGGATACCTCTCCTAGTGACTATTTGAGTGACATATCTCTTTCTTTGTATGATGCTGATTTTGTGACTACTGGGAGCGGTAGGATGCCAGCCGGCGGCGCCTCTTCTGAGCGACAACCACATGCTGAACCAGGAGCGCCAGAGGAGCAGAGTAGCGGTGCTGATGCCGCCAATGATGATGTTAGAGATGGTGGTGTTGAGGCCACCAATGATGGAGATCCAGACGACGGTACTGAAGCCGTCGTGATACCAGATGCAGACGGTGGTGCTGATGCCACCATTTTGGATGCTGAGCCAGAGCGCGGTGCTGATGCCGCAAAGACAGGTGCAGGTGGTGGTACTGAGGACACCACATCTACTTTTGTTGAACCCCCATCTGTGATGTTACCACCTTTTGCACCTATGGACTTTGGTAACAAAAAGAAAAACAAAAATATGAATAAAGGAAAGGTTTCTGTTCACATTGCGGATCCATACGTGTTGCATAATGATGATTGTATGGATTCTCCTCCTTCACAGGCACAGGGACCTGTTTATAGTCCTCCATCTGAGGAGGCCCCTACCATCCCCTTCCCTGAGGCACTCCGCCGAGCGAAGGGGAACAAAAGAGAAAATCCAAAAAAAGAGCAACATGTAGAGTTCAACAACCAGATGATAGACATATTCCATATTCAGCTGACTCTACAGGAAGCACTTGAGCACATCCCCCTCTTCAAGAAGAACTTGAAAGAGAAGACTACCATCCGCAGGAAGAGGAGGAACCACAGATATCAAATCCATGTGCTCACTCATTCCACTTGCTGCACTATTCAGAACAAACTGCCAGCCAAGCGACCAGATGCAGGAGCTCTATATGTCAGATGCGAGATTCAGGAGCAGCAGTTTGATCGTACTCTGTTAGACAACAGCTCTTCAATTAACCTTCTTCCGACAGCCTTACTCGACTGATTCGAGTTTGGTCCTCTTCTTAGGAGCAGGACGGTCCTTCAGTTTGCTGATAGGTCGACTAAGAGGCCGAAGGGGTTATTGAAAGATGTGGTCGTTACCATTCAGGACCTGAAATTCCCCATGGACTTCGTTGTGTTGGACATGGAGATCCCTGAGTCGGTAATTGATGCCCCCATCATACTCGGACGTCCATTCTTGGCCACAGCCAAGGCGGTGATCGATCATGATAGTGGGAAGGTGTGTTTTCGCGTAGAGGACGAAACCATACAAATAGAGACGATCGAGGAAACCAGAGCCAGAGAACTTGAATGCTCGGAGCAGTCAAGCGAAGCCGTGCAGATGACAGAGGAAGACCTAGACATCCACCAGGAGTGCGATTTTGTGATGACAGATGATGAATCCAACTGGCTAGATCCTTTAGCACCGACCCTCGCCTTGCCTACAGACTCACTATATCTAAAGCTCATGGCAGTCGAGAGCCGGGAGAGCACACCCCTGGATGAGGATACACCTGAGGCTAACAGTGTTGGGACGAATGGTGCTGATGATTTTCATTCGTGCTCATCTTCTTCTGATCCCTCGGATTCAGACATTGATTGGGATGATTTTGATGACTATTCGTCTTGTCTGATTCCTCCTGAGCCAACAACCATGATAGAGTGCGAGCCCGTACAGCTCATTGATGAGTCAGCAGGCCACCCTTCGTCAGAGATTCATGCGGAGTGAGAGTTCTCCCATGCAGACCTGGTCGCCTTCACACAAACATATCAGAAGCCAGATCTGCCACCTTCCAGTAGTCCAGAACGGAAACCTCTGCCGCAGTCGATGAAGTATAGATTCCTTGCGGGTGATCCAGACATGCACCCAGTCATTATCTCAGCAGATTTGACTGGAGAACAAGAATCTCGTCTGATGGAGGTTCTTGAAAGAAACCGCAAGGCAATAGGATGGAGTATAGCTGATCTCCAGGGGATTAGTCCGGCTCTGTGCTCCCACCACATTTATCTTGAGGAGGACGCTAGGCCGTCGCGTGAGTTCCAGCGACGGTTGAACCCAAATCATCGAGATGTGGTCATGAAGGAAATATCGAGGTGGTGGAGCGCCGATTTTATCTACCCCATCTCCGACTCTAAATGGGTTAGTCCGTTACATGTGGTGCCCAAGAAGACGGGCATCACTACAGTGGTGAATGAGTCTGGAGAGGAGATCGCTACCCGAGTACCCACTTCTTGGAGGGTTTGTGTGGACTACAGACGATTGAATCAGGCCACCAAGAAGGATCATTTCCCGCTTCCATTCATTGATCAAATTATCGAGAGGCTAGCTGGGAAGAGTCATTATGCTTTCTTGACGGGTATTCTGGATATAATCAAGTGGCCATTGCGCCCGAAGACTAGGAGAAAACGACATTCACCTGTCCGTTTGGGACTTATGCTTTCAGACGGATGCCCTTTGGTCTATGTAACGCTCCAACGACATTCCAAAGGTGCATGTTGTCCATATTCTCGGACATGGTGGGTGATTGTTTAGAGGTCTTCATGGATGACTTCTCGGTCTATGGCGATGGGTTCGATGCTTGTCTTGACTGCCTAGACCGTGTGCTTCAGCGCTGCATAGAGGTCAATCTTGTCTTGTCTTGGGAGAAGAGTCACTTCATGGTGACTCAAGGGACGGTCCTTGGTCATATAATCTCCAACAGGGGCATGGAGGTCGATCCAGCCAAGGTGGACATCATTAGAAAACTCAATCTACCGTCCAATCTGTGTCAGTTGCGGTCTTTTCTGGGGCATGTCGGTTTCTACCGACGGTTCATTCAGGATTTCAGTCGTATTGCCCGACCGCTTACTGATTTGCTGACAAAAGACACCGAGTTCGTTGTCAATGATAAGTGTCTTGCGTCGTTTGAGACTCTCCAAGATATGGTTGTTTTAGCTCCTGTCCTTCAGCCACCTGATTGGTCTCTCCCATTCGAGATCATGACGGATGCTTCAGATTTTTCCATTGGGGTTGTGCTTGGACAGAGGAGGGATGGTTTACCGTTTGCCATTCACTACGCCAGCCGTACTTTGGATGCCGCTGACGAACCGCAAAATCGACCCCTTAATAATGTGTTTTTAGCATATGGAATCGTCATCGTAGTCGGGCCGATTTCGGTCGTCAAAGAGATCACCTAATTTAAATATATGCGATAATGAATCAAAATGAGATGATCGTTAATTATTTTTTTTACTTGGCAAGAAACCAAGGTCGAACTCAGGGACACGAGCCTCTCTCGTATTAATCGGATTTAAGTGAATTTAATCAAGTGTTGAGTTAAAGCCTATAGGTCAAAATATGCAAAGACAAGACAATGCATTAAAAATAAACATGCATATTTTTTTTAATCATTTTTATCGTGCAAGTAAATGCAATGCGATGCAATGGAGATATGCCCTAGATACAAATTCATGAGCAAAATATCCAATGAGTCAATTCCAGATTTAATTAAGATGACAAACTCGATTTGAACAAGGCATGGATTAATTAATAAGAGACACAAAGCTATCAAAATAATATGTCAACATTAAAGTGTCCATTACATGAAATAAGCATGCCATGAGAAAGAACGTCAAACGAGCTTCGAAATGAAACTGAAATCAACTGAAACAGAAACATGATGCTCAAGATATGCATAAAGGAACACAAGGGCATAACTGAAAGGAAACATGAAAGGATAACTACAAAAAGGTCCCTGGAAAGGGCTGAAAAGTAAATAAAATAAGTTCGGAGGCCTTCCCTGTAAATTATCCATAAGCGCGGGGACCCTTTTGCAAATTTGGAGAAGTTCGAGGGCAGCTCTGCAAATTACCCAGAAGGCACGCGCCAGGCACGCGCCTTCGAGGCTCGGAAGTCGGCTCGGAATCCGCGGAGGTTCGGACTAGCTTCGGCGATGGCTCGGATGGTACGAGGCTTGGCGCAGGCTCGTGGAGGCTCGGAGATAGCCATGCCTATAGGTCCGGATGGCAGGCTCGGTGAAGACTTGGCTCTGACACGTGGCTGCATCGGGTCCGTCAGATCGAAGAGATCCAACGACAAAGGTAGACATCGACGTGGCTTCTCATTGGCCGTTGGATGGTCGCTGGGGTTGGACCATCCAACGGCAACTGTGCTTCGTCCTCGGGCTTCAGCTGGCGGCGCCTTTGGAGCTCCGGCGAAGGAGCTCCTCCTCCGCCGCTCTGTCCTGGCCCCGGTGGGGCTCGCCTGAAGCTTCTGAAGGTCGGTCGATAACGCTTGGAGCTCGGGCGAGGCTTCTGGTAGATCAGTTCAGGTCGCCGGGGCTCCTATGTCGAGAACGCCAGTTGCGAAGAAGACCCCGGCGAGGCTCCGGCCATTGCAATTTTGATGGACCTGCAAGTTAGGCACATAGCCGAAGCAAGCATTCGTGGTGTGCGTGCGAGGTGGGATGAAGATGGGAGCTCGTCGGGGACGGAGAAGGTGGAGAGCTCGGAGCTCCTCCGCCGTTAATGGCGGAGGAGATGGGTCGGAAGTGACTAGGTATGGAGGAGCTGAGAAAGTGGTGCGCGGTGAAGGGGAGATGAAGGCGAAGCTACGGGAATAGACCATGGAGTGCGGGAATGGCCGGAGCGGCCTGATTAAATAGACGAAATCGAAAGAAAAAGACAAGGGAAGAAGAGAGAAGCTTACCGGAGATTGGCGGAGCGGAGGCTTGGGCTGGACGTCGGGATCGACGCCCGGGTCTTCGCTGAACACCTTCAGCCACCTGGTGCAGCTCGAGCGGTCGTGGGGCGCCGCAGCTCCGCCGAGAAAGGCGGAGGGTCATCACCGGAGAGGGAGGTCGTCATCGCTCGATCCCCTCGCCCCTCTCTGTCACAGAGAGGCGGAGGAGGGCTAGGCCTCCTCCCACGTAAAGGTGGACGACGTGATTTGTCGGAGGGGGCGAGATATTTGAAGGGTGAGGGCGGAGGTTCGATGAGAGGCGACGTGGTTTCGAGGAGGAAATGGAGAGCGTGGAGAGAGGTTGGTGGATCGTGGAGGCTTGCGCGGAGGAGGTGGATGATAGGGGAAGACCGTGGAGCGGTTGGCAATGGGAGATGGTGGTCGGAGTGGGTGGAATAAAAGGAAGGGGGCGAGGTTTGTGCAAGTGGAATTCGTGGGAAGAGTGGGTGAAACCAGAGGTTGACGATAATGCCTGGCCGTTGGATCTGGGGATCCAACGGCGGGCATTTAGGCGTGGAGTGACGGTCAGGATCAGATCCGGGGCGATGCGAACGGAAGGCGGATGGCAGCGCCACGTGGCGAGCTGTGCGAAAGGCGGCAGAGAACGGTGAGGATGGAGTGCGGGGGATGATCTATCGGCTGAGGGACATCAAGGGAAGGAGCGGCTGAGATGAGAGATCCGAGGCGCGATCGAAGGGTGCACAGCGTGCCACGTGGCGCGTTCTGGTGCAGGCGCTTAAGTGTGGTGCGGATTAAAGGCAAGGATGATCGGACGGTTGAGGACAATGACGCGCGTGGAGAAGATGTAGCCGTTGGATCAAGAGATCATCCAACGGCCAGGAACAAGGGCGGATGCTGCAAGAAGGACCGGGCCACGTGGCTCACCCAGATTGGGCCACGTGGCCCAATCAGATTATTCAGATTGTATTTTTGATTTTTGAAGGCTTATTTGGTCGAATTTGAGAAAACTCAAAACATGAAAGTTGTAGATCTTGATGAGATCTACAAGTTTCATGTTGACCAAAACTCGAAAAGAGATCAAACAAGGGCCCGAAATATTTTTGAGGGTATTTTTAAGTCTAAAAATACCACGAATTTTGTTTTGCCATTTTTTTGTGGTTTTTAATTTATTTAGGGCTCTGTTAATTATTAGACAATAACAGGGATTTATTGACAAAACCTTAAGCAAGGGGGTTAATTATAACAAATAAAGATGATGAAACTGAGGTTCATCAGCCGCTCAGCGGAATTACACTGTGATTGAGAAAGAGATGCTGACCGTAGTCTTTGCTCTGGATAAGTATCGATCTTACATTCTCGGATCTAGAGTGACTATTTACACTGATCATACCGCCATCCGATACTTAATGGCTAAGAAGGATGCCAAAGCACGTCTTACCAGATGGACCCTTCTCCTCCAGGAATTTGATATTGAGATTAAGGATAAGCCTGGAGTCATATGTGGTGGCGGATCATCTCTCTAGATTGGAGAATCTTGAGGAATCTGAGCCCAGCGCACCTATCATAGAGACATTCCCAGACGAGGCGATCTTGGCGGTCGCCTCACTCCCATGGTATGCCGACTTTGTAAACTATCTTGTTGCCAAGACGGTCCCTCAGTGTTGGCCCAGGCAGAAACTTGAGACCTTCCTAGCTAAGGCCAAGTTTTACCATTGGGAGGATCCCGTCCTTTATCATGAAGGAGGGGATAACATCTGGAGGAGGTGCATTCCTCAAGAAGAGCAGCAGAGCGTCCTCACATACTGCCACAAGCTTGAGGCAGGAGGACATCATTCTGGAAAAAGGACAGCACAGAAGGTGCTTCAATCCGGCCTATGGTGGCTTACCCTCTTCAAGGATTGTGATGAGTTCGTGAAGAGGTGTACTGACTGTCAGAAAATGAGAACCTGCGGACAGAGAGACATGATGCCCATGCAACCCATTCACTTTTGTGAGGTTTTTGATGCATGGGGGATTGATTTCATGGGCCCATTTCCTAAGAGTCAGGGATTCGAGCATATTTTGTTCGCTGTGGATTATATCAGCCAATGGGTTGAGGCCATCCCTGTCCGAGCCGCAGATGCTAAAACCGTGTGCAAATTCTTGAGGAAAAATATCATTTCACGGTTCGGGGTACCTAGAGTCTTGATTTCAGACGGGGGGTCTCATTTCATCAATGACAAGGTTAGGGCCCTTACAAACGAGTTCGACATTGACCATCGGGTCGTCACACCGTATCATCCTCAGACTAATGGTCTTGCCGAAGTATCGAACCGAATCCGTGCTGGATGGGTCGATGCATCTGGACTACGACAGTGGTCGGGATCGCGAGGAGGCCGCAGTGCCATTGCAGGTGCCCCAGGACTTTCGGAAGCTTCTTGAGGACAGTCGATGGGGGATGCCAAGCTTGAACGATTAACTTGAATAGTTGGTGCAAGATGTATTGAATTGATTTGCATTAATATATGGCTGATGATGATTGCAATTGTTTTATTAGTGTTTGAGACTTGAAATATAATTGTTGATGGTGGGAGTTCAGATGGGAATCATGGGTTGGTTGAAAGATTGAGCATGCCAAGAACTAAAAGAAATTATTATAGTAAAGATGGATTCCGGCAACAGAAAATTTTAGTTTTTGATTCTTTCTTTTGCAACGAATTTTTTTATTGCAAAAAAAAATAAATGATTTAATTACGTATTTGTTAGAGATTAAAAGGAATAAATTTTTGTTATAAGAGCAGTTTGGCGATGGATTTTGTACTAGCAAGTTGAAGTTTATTTTCTCACAATTATAAAATCTAAAGGCACAAATCGTCGCTATCGTGGATATCTTCGAAATATTTGTATAATTTTATATTTAATTCGATTATTACATTATTTACTTATCTATTAATAATACTTTTTTCTTAACGTACTAATGCCCCTTATTTTAAGCTAAAAGAAAAGTTCTCTTTGCCACATCTGCTCAGCTTGGGGCTACAGAAATTCTGAAGTTGAGTAGTTTATAGTCACAAGAGGTTTATTTTGTAGTGAATGGATCGTGATTGTTTTTGATATTTTTATAAAATCACATGGAGACATGGGTATGAATCAATATAACCATTCCAGACATAAAATTAGAAAATGTCAATTAAAAATTACAATTTGCAACCATGATCATCACGAAGTGTTCATAGGAAAACCAATACTAAACATAGCACAGAGGTAACATGTAAATTAGTTGCGAATGCACGTCAGGCTTGGTCCTGATCGGAGAATTATAACCCCTTTCATTTTTTTCTTTCCTTTATGATTGGTGATATGCATATTAATGGTTTTAAAATATCATTTGCAATGAAAAAAAATCAGACGTTCATTAGTGATTTTATTGGATAGTCTACCTGACAAAAATGATAAGCCAGAGGATCTTGCAAAATATAAATCAAAAGGGGCACTGCTAATTACTAAACTAAATTCAAAAGCCAACGAAAGGGATTGGCGGCACAGCTTGTTGCCCGTCTCCCATCAATTTCTATGTAACTTTGCTTAAGTTATAATGTCGAAGTAAGCATCTTTAAAAAAGTTTTGATTTGGTGCGAGAATAAAGTTTAAAAGTAATCGTGGTTACCTTGCCATAAAAAAACGAATAAGATAATAAACGAGTCATTAGACGAAACGGTCATAGTACCTTAAAAAATTCTGAATGTTTTTTATTACATTGATATATAACACTCCATATTGGGTTAAACTTTCGAAGTTCTTAATGGAAATCATCATAATACTCCAAATATATTTTAGCATGAATACACAGAATGAGCGAGTGGAATACGAAAGTGGTGAAATCCTACTTTATAAAATAGGATTATTAGGGTTTGTTTGGTTATTAATTAATGCTTCCAGCTAAGTGGAGATAAAAATTATCTTGCAGAAAGTTGTCCGCCCAGACCGAAAGGATTGGTCACAGCTTTTGGACTCGGTCTTGTGGGCCTATCGGACTTCTTTCAAGAATCCATTGGGAACATCTCCCTTTCGACTTGTCTATGGCAAGCCGTGTCATTTGCCAGTGGAAATCAAGTATAAATCATTTTGGGCAGTCACCGAGTTACTGTTAGATCCCGAGAACATAGGAGAACAGAGAAGAGCGGAGTTGGCAGCCCTGGAGGAACTGAGAGACAGCTTTTTCAAACAGCCTACAATACAAAGAGAACGTAAAGACATGGCATGATTCCCACATCAGCCATAAACAGTTTGAGCCAGATCAGAGAGTATGGTTGTCTGATTCCAGGCTAAAATTATTTCCAGGGAAATTGCAGAGCAAGTGGAAAGGTTCGTATGTGGTTAGGAAGGTACATGACAATGGCAGCATTGACATATCCGAACCGTCATCCTCTTCTACCTTCCGTGTCAATGGTCAACGCCTGAAACTATATATAGATCATGATCCGCCGACCATTGACGCTGCCCCCATTCTTCTGGTATGAGATGTGCTCTTTGACTCACATCATCTGCATCTCATACATGGTGATCAATTCCATTTTCTGCTATAAAGACCATCTGTCTATATCATGCGTTCATCTGTTGATCTATTTTCTTCTTTTCTTCTTTTCTTCTTTTCCTTTTCCATTTTCTTTATCTATCAAAAAGGTGCTGCCCTTGTAGACAGTTTTCCATACTTAGGACGTACTTTGTCCTAAGTATAGGGGGTGTGCACCCCGAGTTTCTCTATTTTTCGATCCTCTACATTGTCTCCTCTTCTTGTCTATACTTAGGGATATCTTACCCTAAGTATAGGGAGAGACAATCTGAGTATGATCTGTTTATTCCCACCCTGGACCCTCCTTGCGTTGTGTACAGTCTGCTATACTTAGGATTACTTGATCCTAAGTATAGGGGGGACGGTCGACTTCTTATTGGTTCATTCATTTATTCTTTAGACTTGTGTATACTTAGTACGAGTTATGTCTTCTCTTTTCTCTCCGATCTATGAGGACATAGCTCATGCTAAGTATAGGGGGATCGTATATACTGTGTATATACTTTAGCCATAACTCGTACTTTCGTATTTTCTTAATAATATGGCTAATAATTCTTTAAAATTCATTAAAACCCCTAATAACAAGGTGTTTTGTCCCTCAAATTCTTTTTGTATTTATTGATTAATAAATCAGGTGAAAATATTTTTTGCAAAATGTTTGAAAAATAGTTTGAAAATCTTTGTGAAAATCTATTGAAAACTACTTTGAAAACGTTTTGTTACATGTTTTCAACCTTTGTAAAATATGTGGTTTGCAAAATTTATTTTCTTTCTGTGAAATCAAATGTTTGAAAAATGATTTGCAAATGGTTTGAAAAATGGTTGCAAAATTACTTTGAAAAGTCTATCTATACTATTTTGAAAGCCTTTGCAAAATGATTTTCAAATGTGTGTACATGATTGTAAAATGTTTGTAAAAATTATTTTGGACTATAGTTTTTAAAATTGTTTGAAAAACTTGTGTCAAATAAGTTTGAGGAATATATACATCATACCAAAATCCACTATATATATATACTTATAAAATTGACCACTTACCCTTGTAAATTCTTAAAATCCACTTCTTGTATATATAAGATGCACTCCTGTGTAAATATTTGTACCTAGTTTTTAGCCAAAAACTTTTTGTTTTAAAAAATACCAAAAACATTTGTAAAATTAAAATCCAAAAACATTTGAAAAATCTTTTTGAAAAATCTAAAAAATGCATATGCATCATCATCATCTTTTCAAAAACCCATAAAAAGTGCAAAATTTTTGAAAATTGCATCACAAAAATATTTTCTGCAACGCATTGCATAGCATGAGCATTTTTCGGATTAAGTGTGATAGTTGAACAAGTCTAAGTAAAATCCGGAGATTGGAGCTTGATTGGACCTTAAAATCTACCTAATAACAGGGAACCTTATAGGAATTGGGTTTGAGGTACTTCAGGTCTAGTTGACTTAATTCTTTGAGGATCATGGGACTTGGTTCAATGGATTCTTGACCGCCTAAGTAGAGTATTTCGGAGCACACGCACAACTCTTGTTGATAATGACCTAACTTGGACACCTGCACCTTTCACATGGCTCAACTCAGTTGGTGTAGTGAGGGGATTGGATTTGCCGGTATGAGACGCACACAAGTGGAAACATTTATCCTCCTCTAGGGAGGGAAGTGCACCCCAACCCGTCTAGTGATTAGGAAGTCTAAAGACAGGAGGATGTGGGTTGCAATAAAGCTTCAAAAGAGGGATAGTCTACTGGCTCAAGAGGAAAAACTCCTTATGTAAATGCTGCTGTGAATAATATTTCGAAAAAAAAATGTTCAGGAATGTACAAAAATAAAAAGCCTGCAAAGTATGTACAAATGTTGTAAAGACAATAAGCAAGTTTGAGTTCCAAAGTCATATCATGTGAGCCTGCAGCAGGATGACTTGACTACACTGGTCTTGCATCCCCGGATAGGTAACTACACTGGCTACCGTCCATTCTTCTCTTCACCCCCTCCTCTTGAGCTGGTTGCCACTTGAACTTAGAATGGAATACCCTGCTCCTCGAGGATGGAGTTGTTGGATTGGGGAATCATTGGGTTGTCGTACTGGAGAAGTCAGTTTATTTGTCATTTTAGTTGGGGAGAGCCACCATCACTTACACTGTACGAGTCAGACTCATAGTCGTAAGAGTTTGCGTATGAGTTGAAGTATTTCTGACCTGGCTATTGAGGAGACTTGAACAGAGTTTTGAGATTCTCAAGGACTGTCGGATTTCAAATTCGATTCTCATTAAGATTCCGCCCGCACTAAAATTCCAAAGGTCCGACTTAAGCTCCAAACTTTGATTTTGTGAAGACAAGTTTGATAATTAAACTAAATCCAAGTTCTTCTTTTTCTTTTCTTTCTTTTTTTTGTACTTATTGCATAAGTGTTTGCTAGGGACTAGCAAAGGTAAAGTATAGGGGGATGATGAATCCACATTTCATTATCTTTAGTCTATCATTTTGGCATCAAAAACCCTAGCAAATGCCTGTAAATAGCATTAAAAAGAGCAATTTAGCATTCATGCATGTGCATCTAAATAGTGTATAAAATACTGTAATTAGAGCCAAAATTATAGAATAAATAAAAGAAAAAAGAATAAAATATTGTAAATATTTTATGACCCAAAACCCCGAGACCTAGGCATCTTGATGAATAGGTCGACAAGGAATAAAGTAGGGGGAGATAAGGGTCAAATACCTATATTATTTTATTCAATCTTTATTCATTTTGGGACCTATTTTTGGTTCTACTTTTTATACATTAAATAAAGAAACTTTGTACATGAAATCTGTAGATAATTAAATAAAGAAAAATACAAAATTAATTTCACTGAAAAATAATGTACAGATAAAAAGTTAAGGTCTGAATAAAAATCCAGATTCCCAACTTCCCAGACCTGTATCTAACAAATGAAAACTTCAAATGCAGCAAACTCACCTTTAATTGTATAGAATAAAATAAGCTATTTAATGGCGGTGGTTTCACATTTGGCGGAGCAACGGTTTGAAAGTTGAGTTTTGGACCCCTATTGTATCCTTGTACAGCTTAAAATATTCATTTTATTATTTATTCATTATTTTTATAATTCTATATTTTGTTATTTTGTAAAAATTACTTATAATATATGTGTGCATTGAAATCAATATAAAACTCAAAGAAAACATCAAATAAAATACATGTATACACAATACATAGGTAAAATACATACACATATACCTATACAATATATTCCTTTATTTTATTAATTATACAAAGAACATCAGAAAAATAAAGTAAAAATATATTTATGTGTATAAAATCATGTTATAATTTTATAAAATAATAACCAAAAAATAAAGAAACCAAATCACACAATAAAAATGAAATACTAAAATATATAGATATTATACCTATAAAGGGGTATAAAAAGTAACTTGTAAAAATATACTTCATAAAAATAATTAAAAATCACCATAAAATAATTTAGAAAATAAGAAACATTTTTCATTTTATAACCTAAAATTAATAAATTCATCTTCAATTTTTAAATGATTTTACAAATAATTTTTGCTGGGTTTTTCCTGGTTGGTCCATGTGGACCAACCAGGAGGCGCCACCAGTTGACCCCGGTCAACTGGTCGCCTTCCCCCCTACGCTGTGTCAGAAGTTGGTTTTTGAGCCAACTTCTTGGCTTTTTCGCGGCTGAACCTTGCATTCTTTCGTGATGAATCCTTCTGCAAATCCGAGCCTCGATCCTTGGTCTACCCCGCCAGGCGATTACCTTGGACCGAGGATCACTGAGGCGCTCCAGATTTTTCGTTATTTGAGCCCCTGCAGCTCTAAGTCAAACCGCATATATGTGGCCGACCACCTTCGATTTGAATTTCGAGTCCCTTCGGTCCACCCCTCGTCGCCCCTTTCGTGCTCCCGAGCTTCCTGGAGGTGACAGCTCCACCGCAAGCCCTTCAGCCAAGGCGATAGAGGTCGGAGGTGTCTCCACCACCTCCTGCAACTCAGGCGGTCGAGGTCCCCTTCTCCCTCTGGTTCCGGCCATTGAGGGCCACTTCACATTTATTTCTCTTTTGCATTGAGTTCCTGTTAGTGTTAGGATCAAAAACCCCAAAGAAATTTCAAGTTTTGTCGCCCAGATCGCTCAAATCATCATCTTGGCCGGAGTGCACCTCCGGCTATTCCACGTCAAGTCGCATCTCGCCTCGCCACTCCCATCCAGAGGTCCAGGCAGTTTGCCCTGGACCTCCTAAGTCTTTTTGCAGGTCAACGCACGCTCAAGCGTGCCTGGGGTCGATTTTGGAAGCTCGTCGGAGGTCTCGAAGCCTCCCAGCTCCGCCAGCCGCCAGCGAGCACCACGGCCTTCGCCGTGATCTTGTGACGCCTCCAGGAGGAAGAGAAGGTCCCCACGAAGCTCCACGACCATTTTGAAGCTCTATCATCGTCGGAGGACGGAGATCTCGGACGACGAAGCTCACCCTCGCCGGTGTTCTTCGTTGTTCTTGGTCCTAGCCTCCCAGCCGTCGGATCGAGGAAGCTCCCCAGATCGAGCAGCGTCCGTTGGATCGCGCCACGTCGCCACAGTCCGATCGTCGTCCAACGATCTAATCTCCCCCATTCAACGCGAATCGCCATCGGCCGTTTGTATCCACGCCACGTGTTTAAGTGGCATCCTCCCGTCCGTTGGATCGCGCGCAAAGGGGTATTTTGCACTCTTCACCCCACGCATTTTGTATTTACTTTTTAGTCTTAAAAATTTCATTTGTAGCGTAAATATTTTGTATTATTTGCATGTAAACCCCGCATGTTTATTTTATTCGTACTTAGGTTATGTGCCACGTCACCTCACGTGCCTGTGCGCGTGAGGGGGTGGGCATTTTGCAAGGACCCCCCCTGGGGTTTAGTTATTTTGTTTTAGTCCCAAAATTTTGTAGTCCAGTGTTAAACTTTGAGATATTTTGCATATGTGCCCTGGAGACTTTTGAATATTGCGTTTAGGTCCCTGCCAAGCGCGTGTGTAACACTTGTTGGGTTTGGACATTTTGTACTAATACCCTTCTGGGTTTTGTATTTTATTTCTAGTCCATTAAATGCAAGTTTTAGTTTAAAACTTTGTGGAAATTTTGTAGCATAGCCCCTGGATGTTTGTCTAATTGCATGTATACCCCTGCCAGGCTATGATAGTTTTGTGTGCTTGCTTGATTTAATTAGGGCATCTTTTTAACTTAAAAATCCCACAAAAATTATGTTAAGCTCCTGTTAACTTGCACTTTCACGCCACATTTTTGCATTTGTATTTTATTGCATTTCCATATTTATTATAAACCAAAAACATGCATTTTTATACTGTTTGCATTAGAAAACCCCTAAAAATTACAAAAACATTTTGAAAAATTCCAAAAAAATATATTTTGTGTGTTTTGTCATCTACTAGTGTCAGTCCAAAAACCACTAAAAATTGCAAAAGAAAAATCTTAAATATTAGAAAACCCTAAAAATCTTTATAAAAATCTAGAAAATCATAGAAAAGTCACAAAAATACAAACTCAGTTGCTGTGTCTTCCTGGTTTTATTGTCTATATTTTAAAATTAATTTGAGGAATTTTAGGTACTGTTTAATATTTTTCAACCTCATTTTAATTTCGGCCATCAAGCTTATTCACTGTTTTCCCTTGTTTTGCCTATTTAAAATACCAAAAATATTTTGAAAAACAACCAAAAACCACAAAAACAATAAAAAAATCATAAAAGCTCCAAAAAGATTTTATTTCTGAAGTTTGGAGTATTTTTGCATATTTTTATAAATACTGTATCACCCCTTTTATTACATTGTATACAATTTTCCAATATTGAAAAAAAGAAAATAGAAAAACATAAAATATAAAATATAAAAATCAGAAAATTGAAAACCAAAATACAAAATAAAAAAATTAGATAAAAAATATAAAAAATTTTAAAACCCACAAAAATATTTGCCTTGCATTAGTGTAGACATCACTCACATTCACTCACACACATTAGTTTGATCTACCCTGTTTGTCTCCCTGTGTTCGAACTCTCTGCATGCTTGCTTGCTATACATCTTTTGTGCAGAGTTAAAAATAAATTTTAACTCCACATTTATTTCTAATTGATTGATCTATAGTGTGGGTTAATTGTTGATTTTAGTTGAGATTTGGTTTGGTCAACACACCGACTGAGTTTCCACTTTGTGTGGAACTTACGACCACCGAATCTTGGCTAAATCACTTCCCCATGGATCCACGATCCACGCGGATCCCTAGGGAAGTGCGGATCTCCCTCGGATTGCGTGCCCTGGCCCATTTCCTATGGCTACCTGGGACGCCCTATAAATGCTTCACTCGCCTCCCAAGCTCAAGAGCTCGCACTGCACCCCTTTTTGATACCCTAGATACCTTCACCATTGTGACAGCCATCGAAGGCCACCTTTGGTGCTCGGAGAGGTGCTGTGTAGTCGTAGCTCACTTGTCGCGGCCGGAGAACCGCCGCGAGGAGCCTCCTTTGTCAGCCGCAGCGTGGTTGAGGCCACAACCCTGCCATTCACCTCCCCTGGAGCTCAGTTTCTCATTCGGACCTTGATGTAACCATTCGACGTTCCTAGCTCCTTCATTTTCTCAATCTGTCACTTGCACTCTATCGTCGCTCCGCGAGCTCCGACCAACCGGTTGGAGCTTCGTTACTATCACCCATACGCTCAGATCGATGCATCCGCTCGCCCTCCATCTTCTCCCGCAGTCTGATCACCCTGACCTTCGATCCTCGTGTTGAGATTAGGAGTTAGGTCTCCTCTACCATTTTCGCCGGAGGCCCGCACCCATTCACCCTTGCTTCTTTGGTGTTTATTCCAAATAACCTGGACCGGAGCATCGCCCCGAGTCCCAGTTTCCCTCCGCAGGTGAAAGAGCGCTTCGAGAACATCCGATTCCACCCATCTGGGACTCGCGAGAGTAGCCCCAGGTCCACGCCGTCGTCATGACAATCTGATCGTCAGCTACCCCATTGTATCTGTTCATCTGACGTGGAAAGGGACCACGATCCTATTAGCGCCTTCAGATCCATCATCGAGTTAGCGATTGGACTCTCGGTCCCGAGCTCACGTAGTGCGCGAAGGGGAGCTACGGATCATCTCTGGTGCTTGATGAATACCCATTCATCACTCTTTATTCTTATATTTTAGCTACAAAAACCTTTGCAAATACATGTAGATATGTGTAAATACAAATAATTACCAAAAGCATGCATTGTGTAAAAACTTATAATTAGCATGTTTTTGTGCAAAAATAAAAGAATAAAGATCAAAAAGAAAAAGAGGGAAATATTTAGAATAAATATTGAGCAGTGCTCCGATGAAGGTCACACATATGTAGTTCTTCCAGAGGCCCTCTCCGCCATCCGATTGAGCCCACCTCCCAGACCTCATCTCAACCGTCCATCCACTGGAGGTGTTAGACCGTTAGATGTCAGATCTAACGGTCTTGTACCAGCCACGTCCCCGATATCTGTCAGCCGTCAGATCTGACATCTGACCCGTCCAGAGCTGCACGATCGTGCCTCGTCAGTGGCCACCACGCATCCTCTCATGCGCCTCTCACGTGCTTCATGGGTATATTGCACTTTCTTTCATGCGTTTATTTTAGTTTATATTTCAATCTGTAAAATAAATTCACAGTTGAGCCATTTTGCATTACACTACATGTAGTTTCTCATATTTTCACTTTAGTCATGCATGTGTGGACCCACGTGCGTCGTCACGTGTTTTTCTGGGTGATCTACTTTGTACCCCGAACTTCTTTACTGTTAGTGATTGCATCTTTAGTTTCCATATTTGCAAATATGCCCCTGTGAATGCTGTTTTATAACATGTGTGGATATTAGTGAAGAAAAATAGCTGATTGGGCCCTAGGTTTTTATTGTGTGTTACTTCTTGGTTCCAGAACTTAACTTATTTGCATTTTGGTCCCTTTGAGCTGTGTGTTTTGTTCTCAATTGAATAAATATCATTTTTTCTCCAAAAATCTTGAACATTTGACACGTAGCCCATGCTACTGTGTAGGAATTTTGGGAATTTTTGGGTTGTGTTTTGATTTTATTTATTATTTTTAAAAATTCAAAAACCTTAAAAAGCGTCACTACCGGTTTCTAAAAATCAATTAAAAATATTAAAATGTCTTGAAAATTTATAAAAAATTCATGATTGTGTGTTTTGTACTATTTGAGTTTTTATCTAATTTTCATCTTATTCCCGCTTGTAAAACTCATAAAAATTAAAAAAGAGTAAAAACCTTAGAAAAATTAGTAAAAATTCATAAAAAACAAAAAAATGTGTTTTCTTCTTCTGTAGGGAGATTTTATTTTGTAGTTTCTCATAAAAATACTGCTAGAATTTTATAGGCATTTTAGGTAATTTTAATTTGCCTTTAGATTCCAGCTGAACATTTCTTCTTATTTTCGGCTTTATTTGATTTTTAGAAAATTAATTAAAAATCAGAAAAACCCCATAAAATTCACAAAAATACTTGAATATTCTAAAAACGTAAAAATATTTTTGTCTTGCATTTTTGAGCATTTTTGGACTTTTAAATAATTGGTTGTGTGTGACTACTTCACCTTGTTTCTACTTCTCCCACTAATAAAAAATTCATAAAAACATTTGAAAAAATTAAAAACCACCATTTTCTTTATCTTTCTTGGCTTCCCGACTACTTCGTAGGTTTTCCATCTCGTGCTCCTTGTGATCGACCCTGATAGCTATACTAGGTAAAATAAACTAGCAAGACCGCTTACCAAATTTTGATTGCTTTATTTCTTCATTTAGTGGTCTGATTTTTTGTTGAGCCCAGTTCGGGTGAATGAGGTCGCAACGACCTTTGATATCACTTAACCTTAGTTGCTCAGGCCCCTCATCAAAGAGTTCATCGATAATTTCATTGTTGATATATGTATCCGAGCATTGAGAAAATTGATAATTAAATGTGATTTAATTATCATGAATTATGATTCTTATTATAAGGAGAGTTATCTAAGATAATTAAATGTGATTTAATTATCAGATATGTGAATAATGTGATTGTGATTCATATTATTTGGGCACATGAGAATAGAGACCCAAGATGATTAAATGTGATTTGATTATCATGGATATGAATAATGTGGATAGAACTATCCATATTCATAAGGTATATTATAAATATGATTTATAATATATTAGAGAGTGCATATTCTGATTTATATTTGTCAATTAATTCTTGATGTGAATTGGATTCACATTGGATGATTAATTGAAAATATAATTTGCATTTTATTTTAGGATGTGAATGCGATTCACATTTTTCCAATGGCATGATTGCAATATTTCACAAGATAATTATGAACTATTTTTGTGAAATAATTTACAACAATTGTTGTTGTACATCTTGGAGATATCATGAGATAATGAGATCTCATGAGATAATTGGTAGCCACCCCCCCTTTTTAGGGGACATCATTTATCTCCTAATTATCTCCAATGATAATTAATTTATTTGATTTGAATTTGAATATATTGATTTATCGATATATATATATATATATATTAATTTAAATTAATTATTATTGTGTTCTCACAATGAAATCATGGCCATTGAAAGAAACACAAATCAATCTCATCCGTTGAGTGCGTGATGTATATGGATTGGGATCCATGGACTCCCAAAATCCTACATAAGATGAGGCACCCCTTGTTCTTTGAGTGACATGATTACAACAACAAATGCTCTCTATCCCTCTCTCTTTCTCTACATGCAAGCCTCTCTCTCTTTCATTGTGGTCGTCCTCCATGGAGCCCAAGAGAGAGTCATCAACGTTGCAGTATCATCGTTATGTTGTCGGATCATCTACTCATGGATCTCCATCTCCTTCGATGGGTCTCACTCATGAAGAAGATGTCGGATCTTGTGTGATGAGATCAGGAGATCTGCTTCTTGGATCATCAACATGGATTGCGAGGGGCACACGCCTCATAAACGTGCTCGCAAGCGTCTCCTCCGTCGGATCAGACTTGAGACAGGAGGTGTCTTGGTTTAGAGACTCAATCACAACCATGCTTCAAGAGGTAACCCTAGTACCTATTTTTGGTTTAGATAAAACGATCCAAGAAGTGTTCTTGGATCATGTGGTTTCATCATTTTATTTTATTTTTAAATTCCGCTGCCCGGAGCAACTAGTGCGACTAGTCGCTCCCGATCGCATTCGATGAGATCCTCACACTTCCGTGATGAACTTAAGGATTTACCCATACCCTTCAAGCGGTATCAGAACCATGTCACAGGTTTTGGATACGATCCATATACCTAAGAAGACTTGGGCTCACAAGGGATTGTGAAAATTCTATTGCATTTCAATTTTCACAGCCCTATTTTGTGATTAATTTCGGCTCTGTTTAAAATGTTTAAACACAAAAATATCAATTGTATTTTGTTCCTCATTAATTAAGGAAACTGTGGGATTTTAGTTTGCTTGATTTAGAATCCGATAACTCTAGATATTATCCTTTTAATGTATGCTTGCATATTCGTCCATCGGTCAAATCGGATATGCAATGATTGGAATAATTGTTGGAGACTCAAATGATGGATATACAAGCATGATAACCTATATGTTGTTCTATATCTCCATGAATCTAGTAACTTTTGCCTGCATTGTATTATTTGGTCTACATACCGAAACTGATAAGGAGCACGGGATACATCGCTTTTGTAGAGCTCTCTCTTTCTCCTTCACTTCAGTCTATACCTTCAGCTGCTTTTTCTAGTTCGCTTTTCCCAATCTCTTTCACCTTTTCGAGAATAATGAAAATGTGTGCTATCTTCGAGGGCAAGCAAGAGTCGATTTTGGTTAGCTAAAGAAAGAGAAGTAAGCTGACAAGCAGAGCTAAGATGAAGAAAAGGAGAAGGTTAGAGTTTCCATAGTGGGGTATGAGAGTGGAGAACATCGTATAAGCTAGAAGCGAGCAAGCCGTCTTTTATATACTTGGCTATAGCTGGGCCCTAGAGAAATTGGCGACCGCGGTAAGCGAGTTTCAAAAGCTAGTTATTCAAGAGGCTAATATGTAATTTAGTAGCACTTAATTAAAGTGGGGGTTCCTCTAAAGGTTAGTAGAATAGTTCTCCTTGATGCACTTCTCGATATCCCTCGAAGTAGGTAATCCAACTGCTCATGTTTCACATATCGAACAACGGGTTCAAGTTCATTCACGTTCGAGACTGCTTGTACGATTAGCAAACCGCTTCTGTGACTACCATGGTCGAGACTGACTCGAAGGATCAATTTCAATAACATTTGACCTCTTGCTGATCTTTCAGACCTCCCTGGCACCCACTATCCCACATAATCTCATTCTACCATACTGGATAACATGTATCCGAAGGGCAAAGAGAATGAACAAAGATCAGACCTAGTCTAATCAAACTACGTATGACAAAGCGAAACAACCTGGAAACAAGAGGTCATCGCCCTTGGTTTGTGAAATAGGGTTTCACTCGTCAAAGCGATGAGAAATCACCAATTCGAGTCGAGCCCGATTGAGAGCCGATCAGTGCACCAGGTCGTGATTCTCACTCAATGAGTTCCTAGAAGAGATCCCATCTCCAGTGGTTGATCTCACAAATCCGATCGGAAAAGACGGAGAAGTAGCCGACAGAGCAGCAAGGGGATAAGTCTGAATTAGACCCGGAAGAGGCAGGATCCGTAGAAGACCCGCAGCTCTCGTACAAAGGGACATCTTGGAATAGGAGACTCTCTCAACTCCATATATCTTGTTTATTCTGAGGCACGCTGACGTACTACACAAATAATAGAAGGTGGAACCCTCTTGAGATTTGTATCGGGTCTTCCTCTATCTCCTCTTTCTTTGGCCATTCAGACTTAATCCCCTCATTCATACTTTGTCCCCTAGTATGGTTTTCAAACGCTGACCTGAAAATGCATTTTTATCACTTGGGTTCTGTTTTAAATCAAGTTATCAAACTTTAGAAATTTATTTTTATTAATTTGGATGTAAAATGAATGAGATATGCCAATTTTAGTTAGTGAGGGTCACGGTTGAAAATTACATACTTGATCATGAATCTTGTGGTTGTCATTTAAGTAACATGTGAAATTAATGGTTAACTTCTTGGAATAATTATGGATAATATTTGTGAAATATTTCATGATAATTTTCCCCTTAAATGACATTGTCTCAACCAATAAATGATTAGATATGATCTAGATCACAAATTGGTTACATCATACGCTTTCCAACAAATAAGTTGCTTTGAATAGGATTTGGAATTTGTTTAGCAAATTTCCTTATAATCAAAATGATTTTAATTATTAGTATATGGTATAATTTCGATTGAAAAACTGATGAACATCTCAAGTACACAATGATCAATTTGGCATTATCCTTTCTTGAGGTGGATATGGTGTCTAGTTGGGAGCGTTAGGGTAGCAGGTTGCACCGTGTGCGGTCTGTCCCACTCCCATTGGTACTGACCATGACAACAGACAGGGACTCGATAATGCTGGAGAAATCATGGTGTATTATCTAATTATTAAAATTTGAATAATACGTACTTTGAGATAATACCATCGTTTCAAGTAACAATCAATTTATTGATTGAATTGGATTGATAATTGATTAATGTGATTAAACTAACTATATCCAATTAAAATACTCTATTTTGAATAGAGTTGTTATTTCCCTTAGAATAATTAATCGTAATGAATATGATTCACAATGATTAATTAGAATTTAAACATGATATGAATGATGACGTAAGTTACATCCATGGTCTCCCATCAAGGCGAGGGGTTCCGTCACCAGGGATTGTATATAGGAGACGTATGTCCGAAGTGACAGCTCCTATATGCAAGCGCATCTGGATCGGTCTTGTTTCTCAAAAGAGTAAGGTCATATGCGTAGTGATCCCAATAGCGGTTCCTCATATTATTAGGGCGATATTGGATTGCACATAGCGAGTTTTAATCCTGTTGATGGTTGGTTCAATTAACAACGGTTCAACATCTCCTTAGAGGTGGTGGGCCCGGGTGCTAAAGACCGAATTGGGAATGCAAGTTGGACTTGCATGGCGGAATGTGTTCCCGCTTCTTTTTATGCGAGTTACAGTTTCTCATACTATTGGGATGCGACAAAGATAAGAAAGGAGATCCCATATCTTGCTGAGATATATTTGTAAGAATATCTCCTACATTGAAAGTGATTAGGGAATGAACTTTCAGTGTTGACAAGGCAAGAAAACTTTGATATAAAAATTCCTAAATCAAAGTAGAATATATTTATATATATATTTATGCAAATTTCTTATTTCAGATAATCCTTCATTAAACCCACTCAATTGAATACTCAATAATAACTAGTAAATTATCATGGATTAGATCCATGATCAAGATATTATACTTGCAATTGGTCACATAATGTATATGGTTGCAATGTGCAAGTATCCTCATAATAATGAGGAATGACAATTAAATAGACAATAAGACTAGAACCCTAGGGTTTGTATGTCTCTATAGTCTTGATCTCATCGAATGTACTTTGGAAGTGACATGTCGATGATGATCGCAATTATCAAATAATCCTTATAAAATCTAAGAAGATGGACTGACATACATATGTGCTCTCGACATTTAATCATTAATGACATTGTTCACCACCATTATGTAGAATGGTTGCATTATAAGAGATGATGTACTCATAATGTTTGAGTACCTACCTGAACCAATGATTGTAAGAGTTAAGATATATGTAGATACGATGAGTGTCATCATTCTACTATCTATACTCTAGTCATTCATGAAGCTCCATAATATTCATATTGTATGAATTGAATGATGCATGTATAAATGAAGAAATACTCTTATATTGAAATCTTTTGAATTCAATGTGAGAGATCCTTTGTCTTAAGCAATTGTTGTTTACAGATGAAAGGAGCGTAGTGGAGGCATGGGTTGGATCAAAATTAAAAGGAAAGGCAAAGAGTTGATTGTACTTCTATGATTTCCATACATATGACATCCAAAAAGTTGGATAAATGTCAATACTACAATAAGCCGACGTATTGATAATGTGACTATTTAGTCTATCTAGGATCCTTAGAGAAGGACTCGGATAATGCATCGGAATAATCTACATCTACATATAATCATTGATATTGACTTTCTTATTTGATAATATCAAAGTCTATTAATTTTATCTCTTTCTTCTAATGACATTTGCAATTGGTTGCATATGTTTTTAGAAGCCTAGAAGATTTGATCTTAAGGTTTAATAGACATCCACATGGATGTTGATGCAATTGTTGCAACAATCTATGTTGGATGGATAGATTTCATATTTTCAGTGAGAGAGTCCTTATTCTTAGAGAATGTCTCTATGACATGGATATTAGAATACACTCGGTTTATTTCTAAGTGTTGGAAATAATCATGAATTCTGGAATAAACCTATCATAGAGAGTTATGATGGATATATTTCAGATAGTAATCTAACATCTAGTGGACTCTACCAAATTAGAAAATTAATGAATGGTTCATTAATATTTTTAATACTGAAAATTGAACCTTAAAAAAATCAATTGGAGGATGAAGATCATTTGACAATGATCTGACATCTAGCCTAGGACATATGTCTATTGATGAGATCCATAGATTAGTAAGATATGGAACTTTAAAATGTCTAAAATTTCAAATCTTGCATACTTTTGAATATTGTATTCAATGTAAAATTGTCCAATACACCCTTCTCTGGGAATGTTGTTAGATGTTGAGGTATTCAAGATCTCATACATATTGATGTATGTGGATCATCTATATGAGAATAAACATTATGGATATATGATATCTATTAATGATTATTTGTGACATGAGATTTCTTCCCTTCACCTTAGAAAGCTTTGAAATGTTCAAAGATTTTGTAATTTTGGTTTAGAACCAAAGTTTGAAGGAAGATGAAAATGAATTTGATCTAATCCAGGTAGTCAATACCTATTAGATGAATTCATGAATACCTGATGAAGAAAGGAATGTCATTCCTATCTCTCTCCTCCTAATACACCTAAACTCAATGGAGTTGTAGGGAGATACAATTGGATCATGTATGACATGATCTTATCAATGATGAATATTAGCATTATTACCTCTTAGTTTCCAGGTATATATATAGTAGAGACTATAATATATATCCTTAAAAGGTTCCATGTAAATCTAAACCCGAACATCCTCATAAGCTATGGTTTGGAACCTAGCTTAGTATTGGACACTTGAGGATTTAAGGTTTCTTGGTACATAACTTTGTCATGGATGCAAGTAAACTGGAATCTACCACAAAAGAGTGCTACTTCATTAGGAAAATAAAGGATGGTATTGTATGCCTACTTTATGACCTTGAGATTCTTAAAAGATCTTATCTCTAAGAATGTGATTCTTAAAGGATGACTCTCTTAAGAATCAAGATGAAAATGAAGTGAAGGAACTCATTTAGTCTTGAGAAGATTATGAGGCTCCTAAAATTGGAAACTAAAAGGATAATTAAATATGAAACACTCATACCTCTTCAAATGAGTTTGAGGATGGATTCAATGTGTCACTTAAACGTGACAATGATCTGACTACATGTGATGAAGCTTATGAGGATCATCGTAAGGAAAGATGGATGTTAGCAATAAAGTATAAAGTAGACTTCATATAAAAGTGATGTATATGGACCCTTGAGGATCCACCTATATGGGTAAGACTCGTTAAGGTATCAATGGATCTTCAAGAGAAAGAGGGAACCTGATGAGAAGGTAGAGACCTTCAAAGCACGACTCGTATCCTCAAGATACACACCGAAGATAAGACATCTCTTGCGATGAGATTTGTTCTTTAGTATCCTCACTTAAACCCATCAGAATATTTCTAACTATAGCTACATAAATTCACTTTTACATCTTCATGATGGAAGTCAAGATTGCATTCCTCTATGAATATCTCTTTGAGGATATTCATATGAAGTAGCCTCATGGCTTCATGGATGAGGAAAGCAAAGTGTGCAAGCTGAATAACTCCATCTATGGACTCAAATAAGCTTCTTAGTAGGAACACAAGATTTGATGAAATTATAAATGTCATGATTTCAGATAAAATCTTGATGAACCATGTGAAGCTTAGTGGGAGTGCCATTGTGTTCATCGTGCTAAATGTAGATAATATCCTGATCATTTGGAATGATATAAGGATAATAATAAGTATTTTATAGACTGAATGTTCCATAACTTGAGATATGATCTCAAAGATACCTCTTAGATCTTAGTTATGAAGTTGTTCAGAAGCAAAGAGAAGAGGGTATTGGGACTATTGGGACTGTCACATTAGTTGTACACCTTGGACATGTTTCATTTTCTGGAAATTTCCAAGAAAGGCTTCTTTCCATTAAGATATGGTATAGACCTATCTAAAGGTATAGCACCTCAAGGAGTTGAGGAAGTGAATTCTAGAACTGCTTGCCCTTGTGCATCGGTTTCGAGAAGTCGAGTATATGCTAGATGTGTACAAAAGTCAGATGTCTACCATGCATTGGGAGCAGTAAATTTTTACTAATCCTAGTATGGAAATAAAACACTTGATTGCAGTAATAATAAAATCTTCAAAGATGACAAGACTTTAGAGATAGTGATCTCTAAGTCTTATCTTCAAGAACATAAGACTTTATAGATAGTGATCTAAAAAGGTCTTACTGCAGATACCTTAGGAGATAGAGATCTCTAGGAATAAGGGTATTCTTATAAGGATTATGGAAATACTGGTTATAATAATTATTAAGTTATAGTATCAAGGACACTATAGCTGACAATATTAGGTATTGGTTGCATAAGATGCAACATTCACATTGGATGCGAGCATTGTTATTGGGAATATGAAAGTACCGTAAAATGACTTGGCATAGTCTCTTGGGAATAGAGTGACTGATCAGCTTACATGGCTATTATTTTAAATAACCTATGATTGTCACAAGAGTGCGAGTTTAAATGATTAGCCCATTAATGACTCTTAGAGCTAGTGGGAGATTGTTGGACATGCAAGCCCATGGCAAGCCATTATGCAATAAATGTTATTGTGAATATCATTCCCTGATTTGAAATGAAGAATGATTAATTTGCATAATAGGTCCCTTAGTACAATTAGGGTTATGTACCATGGCCATCTTAGTAATCATACAATTGTTGATTCAATAATTGAGTCAGAGAGGTTGGTGCCCGGATGAATATCTAAAGAGTTAGATGGAGGACTCATCAAGTAACACCAAATGATTATTAATAAATGATCTCCAGCCTACGGAGGAGATGGCATTGCTCTTTCTGAAGGCTAATATCCGACCGACCTCTTGATGTAGGTCCTCTGCATAGGAATAGAGATTCGGAGATGTCAGATAAGTTAGATCAAAGAGTTTACTTAACGAGATCGAGATAACCAAAATCCTATGTCGTATGCTGTCACGATATAGGCATGCATCCACTAATCGGAGACAGATGTGTTATTATATGTCTAAGTATGTACATTTGGCAGACCAATAGGTTGATGACCTAACGAAGGTTTATACACTGACGCGATGGTGTGAATGCAAGGGTATATGAGTAATACGATCTCTCAAAGGGGTCATACAGGTTCATTTACTGAACTAGAAGACATGAGCTCACTCATGAGATATTAAGAAGAATCAAATTCCATGCACGATGGTCTCGCTTTGGAAGCTTGACTGAATTTGTAGGTTTGATATATACTTTTGGAAAGTATATGATCAACACCTTGGTATGACATATGCTTTTGGAAAGTATATGATCGATACCAACTCTCAATGATCGAATGAGAAACTTAATGATAAAACCCTGAAGGAGATAGTTTAAAAGAGATCTAATACTTCGGGTTTAATCTGGTCTTCCAGTATGCAGGACGTACAAGTATTAAGAATACCTGAGGGTGATGTGATCATAAACACTTGTATAACCATGACGCTTCCATTCCGAGGGAGTGATGAAACATGTCTGGATTTTAGTGACTCCTCTCATAGAGAAGTGATCTAATCTTAGTCCAAATGTTGGACATTGATCTGAATGTGATTCAGATACAATGAGAAGATTAGATCTACGACTTTGATTTAATCAAACATCTATGGGAGGTTCGCAAGATATGGATTTGAGATTTGATCTCAATATCCAAGTCACTATACGCGGAACAATACAATCGCCTTGTCCTTATCTCCAAGTATCCGCGGAGAAAGCACATTATCCTTGAAAGAGTTCATGGATAATTTCATTGTTGATATATGTATCCGAGAATTGAGAAAACAGATAATTAAATGTGATTTAATTATCACGAATAATATGAATATGATTCATATTATAAGGAGAGTTATCTAAGATAATTAAATGTGATTTAGTTATCAGAGATGTGAATAATGTGAATGTGATTCATATTATTTGGGCACATGAGAATAGAGAACCAAGATGACTAAAAGTGATTTAATTATCATGGATATGAACAATGTGGATATCACTATCCATATTAATCATGTATATTATAAATATGATTTATAATATATTATATAGAATATATTGTGATTTATATATTTCAATTAATTCTTGATGTGAATTGGATTCACATTGAATGATTAATTGAAAATATAATTTACATTTTATTTTAGGATGTGAATGTGATTCACATTTTTCAATGACATGATTGCAATATCTCACAAGATAATTATGAATTATTTTTTTGAAATGATTTATAACGATTGTTGTTGTAAATCTTGTAGATCTCATGAGATAATGAGATCTCATGAGATAATAAAATCTCATGAGATGATTGGCAGCTGTCCCCCTTTTTAGGGGATATGGTTTATCTCCTCATATCTCCAAGGATAATTAATTGATTTTATTTGAATTTAAATATATTGATTTATCGATATATAAATTAAATTAAATTAATTATTGTTGTGTTTTCGCAATAAAATCGTGGCCATTGAAAGAAACACAAATCAGTCACATCCATTGATTGTGTGATGTCAATCGATTGGGATCCATGGACTCCCAAAACCCTATATAAGAAGTGGCACCCCTTGCTCTTCGAGTGACATGATTACAACAATGAATCTCTCTCTCCCTCTCTCTTTCTCTGCATGCCAAGCCTCTCTCTCTTTTATTGTGGCCGTCCACCATGGAGCCCAAGAGAGAGTCATCATCATTGCAGCATCGTTGTTATGTTATCGGATCATCTACTTGTGGATCTCCATCTCCTTCGATGCACCTCGCTTGTGAAGAAAATGTCAGATTTCATGTGACGATATCCGGAGATCCGATGCTTGGATCATTAACATGGATTGCGAGGAGCACGCGTCTCATCAACGCACTCGCAAGCGTCTCCTCCGTCAGATCTTACTTGAGACAGGAGGTCTCTTGGTTTAGAGACTCGATCGCAACCATGCTTCAAGAGGTAACCCTAGTACCTATTTGTTGTTTAGATGAAACAATCCAAGAAGTGTTCTTGGATCATGTGGTTTCATCATTTTAATTTTTTTAAATTCCACTGCCCGGAGCAACTAGTGCGACTAGTCGCTCCCGATCGCATTCGATGCGATCCTTACACTTTCGTGATGCGCTTAAGGATTTCCCCATATCCTTCACCCATATACGGCACCATCTTGTCAGTCACGTCCAAGACCTTCTTCCTCTGAATCGAGGTGCTCTCGCATCTTTGTCTTGAGGAATAAGAGGCAACACCTAGAGTTGGACTGGAGGTATGCACTAACCCTTAAGCTCCATCTTCTCTTCCACGATCTCGTGGAGCAGACCTTGTTTGTAGAGTAGGACGAGCCCCTTTGCAAGCACAACACGAGGTAACCTTTGATCTTGTCCTTTTTAAAGGAGAATGGGGTATTTGCATCACCTTCAAAGGAGGGTTTTGGGAACCCATGTCCTATTTTGTTCTTTCTTGGGTTTAAACTCTGATCAGAAGAGGGTTTTGGGCAAAATCCCCAAGGCTCATGAGCAGGTTTAGAGGGGGAGGACTCCATCCTCGAGATCCCTCACTAGCGAGTAGTGGTGACCGTTGAAGGCTACCTGTGGATCCCATGATGAGGAATACCAATCTTATGGTTGTATCCCGTAACAGGGGGGTTAGTTGTGGTTCCTTGCTGAAGAATTTGCTTAACGTGCTTATGCTTATGCTTCTCAACTGTATATATGCTTGCTTCGTTAAATCTATGTTACCATTCATCCATGTTACTGATTGTACATGCTCTTTTCCATTAAATCTATGTTTCGTGAATTGGGAATATGATCTAATTTAGGTTAAGCAATCATTACATATGGGAGTGATTTCCATGTTAAATCCATTCGAGCAGGGAACTGATCATATATGCTTTGTGCCATTAAATCCATGTTGCGTTATTTGGGTTTATGATATGATCTGATTTGGGATTGATTCACATGATGTGGTCATTATTTGAGTGATTTACATGCTCTGTTCATTGGCCTTGCAGCAAGTGCATGTTGTTCATCGAGTAATCTTGAACGTTGCCTGAATGGAGTGATTTATATGTTGCATGTTGATTAGCCTTATTATGATACAATGGGTCTTAATTTATATGCTGCATACAGGTTTGTTTTGAATGGTTAACTGGAATTGGGAGCAAAAAGATAGACAGAATGCTGCTTGAATGTCTTGCCCATGTTGTTGCTATATTTTTAAAAAGGTTGAATTAATTCCTATTCTACATCCTCTTCTGATGAATCTAAGATTCTCATTCTTTATTCTTTTATTTTATCTCTTTCTTTTACCAAAACCACCTATAAATACCTGTAAATACAATAACTTAGTATTTTGCATGTCATTGTTAATATATCATATTTAGCATTTATTTTGTAAAAATAAAGAATAAAGAGAAAATAAAAAGAATGATGTATTTAGGATAAATACTGAGTGACCCAAACCCTAAGGGAAGGTCAATCCTTGACCTGATCGCAAAAAAAAAATAAGTAGATAGATATAAGGGTATAGTGTGTATTGTACATATCACCTATACTTGTATAAAATATGTATTTATTTATTTTGATAAAATATAAATATTTTATTCTTTTTACATACTTGCATATAGGCCTAATAATACAATAAATCAGATAGATAAAATAAAAAGAAAATCCAACGCTTTCGTATGATAGAGTCGTAAACTGTCCTCTTAATAATGTTGAATTCACATTCAAATTTTGTTGCAGACGGGAAAAATCGGATCGATCAAAAATCACTTTGATTAATTTGTCAATTAAATGCAAGTGGTCAAATTTATTTAATTGGGCAAGTCCAAGGTCGAACTCAGGGACACAAGCCTCTTAAGTGGTTATTTAGATTCTCGATACTCAAATTAAGTGATGAATTAATAACTAATAGGTCATCGCATAAAGATACATGATGCAAATGATGAAGACACTTTTTATTTGGTTTTTATAGTGCAACGAGATACAAGTGTAAAAATATGCAAATATACGCTACCTAGCTGAAATCATTGAGCAATAAAAATACAGTCAATTTTAGGATCAATTCATGAAGCAAATTTAATTGATAAACTAATAAAAGGCATTAGAAATTATTAAACAAATGATACTATATTACTAGAATTTATCATCCAATTTTTAAGTGTCAAATCAGCAAACAAATCATGTCAATAGATAGATAAGGAAACATGCTTCAAAATGAAATTGAAATCAACTTAAACAGAGATCATATGATCAAAATATTAGCAGAATAGTCCAGGGGCATAAACATAAAGAAAACATGAAAATAATGAGGAAAATATTACAATCAGGTCCTTGGAAGGGCATAAATATAATGAAAATAAAGCGCGATGCCTTCCCTGTAATTTTTCCACATGTATGGAGGCTATATTGCAATTATTAAAACCCGGAGGGTCTAGAATGCAAATAACCCCAAGCGCGCATGTTGTGCACGTGCTCGGAGGGACTTGTCTGTAATTTGGAGAAATAGGCAGGGCAACACTTCAATTTTTCCACCCCTCACGTGACTAGATCACGTGAGGGCTAGGCTCGGGTGAAGGCTCAGGCTCGGGAAGTGGCTTGGGTCACGTGGGGCCTCATGGCTCCTTTAGACGAGGCTCGGTTAAACCAAACCTCCTTGCTTCGGTGGTGCGACGTGGACGATCCTAGACTGTTGGATGGACACCAACGACAACTGTGCCTTCTTGTTCCTCTACCTCCATCGCTCGGTGGTGGTGTAATTGGAGCTCCGGCGAGACGCCTGAAGCTCCTCCATGCTCCACTATGTACTCTGAAGGTCCAAGAAGGACCATGGCAGCCTCACGAACAAGACTGGAACTCGAAGGAGATGTGGGGGTGGTTGTATTCCCCGATCGATGTAGCTCCGTTGGAAGCGGAGATAGAGATCGGGGTTGAGTACGCAGCTCCAACCATTGAACAATAGTGTACCTGCAATGTTAATACATAGCAGAGGCATGCGATTATTGTACGCAGGTGAAGTGAGTGAAGTAGAAGCCTTGACAGACAGAGAATGTGGAGGTTCATCGGGTTCCTCCACCGTGAAGGTGGAGAAAAAGGGCGGCGTGGTTGGAGGTTGTGAAAGGATCGAGAAGATGGTCGGAGTGTAGCGTGGGGACGGTAAATGTGAGGTGAAGCTCATGCGGAGAAGAATTGAAGGTGAAAGTGAAAGTGTGCACCTAATTAAATTGGAGAAACACGAAGGAAGGGAAGAGGAGACTGATTAACCCAAAAATCGATGGTCTTAAGTTCCACACAAGGCGGGAACTCAGTCGCTGAATCGACCACGCGAGATCCGGATTAAGTCAACAATTAACCCACAACAGAAATCAAGCAATGCAAAGAAGTGCAGAGTTAAAATTTATTATAACTCTACAAATATGTGTATAGTGTGCAAGTGTGTAGAGTGTCGAACACAGGGAACAAGCAGGATAGAACAAGCAGAGATGCACAAAATGTGGTTGTGAATATTTATCTAAATGTGCTATGTTTTTGTGGGTTTTGAATTTTGTATTTTTTATTTATTTTTTTATATTTTTATATTTGGTTTTTAATTTACTGATTTTATCTTTTCTTTTTATATTTTATATTTTTATGTTTTCTTTTTCAATAATAGAAGATATATACAATATAAGGGAGAGAGGAATAGAGTGTTTATAAAAATAGGTGAAAATAATAAAAAATCAGGAAACACAATGTTTTTGGTCTTTTTATAATTTTATGATTTTTTCGTGACTTTTGGAGATTTTTATGGATGTTTTGGTATTTTTAAAAATCAAAATACTAGAAAACGGTGAGCAAAGCTACTGGCCGAAATTAAAATGAGGATAAAAATTATCAAACAATATCAAAAATTCCTCAAATTAATTTTAAAATAAAGGTAATAAAATAAGGAAACTACAAAAACCGAGTTGTATTTTAGGATTTTTCTAGAATTTTTTAGATTTTTATGAACTTTTTAGGAGTTTTCTAATTTCTAAGGTTTTTATTTTGAAATTTTAATGATTTTTGGACTGACACTAAAAGATGATAAAACATACAAAATATAACTGTTTTGGAATTTTTCAAAACATTTTACTAATTTTTATGGATTCTCTAATGCAAACAATAGGGAAAATGTATGTTTTTGATTTTTAATAAATATGAAAATGCAATAAAATGCAAATTAAAAATATGGTGTTAAACTACAATGCAACAGGAGCCTATGGTATTTTTTCGGTAATTTTTCGAGTTAGAATGGTGCATGAAACAAATATAAACATCCAAGCAAAAACACAATTCTAACAAGGGCATAAATGTAAATACACAGAAGTCCAAGGGCCTACTTGCAATTTTTCCAAAGATATATAACGTTAAATACAATTTTCTGGACCAAAATTAAATACCCAAACCCGGAGGGGGTTTGCTACAAAATGTCCAACTCATACGCATTGGACACATGACCTGGCAGGGGTATTTTTGCAATTATACAAAGTTTCAGGGGCTCAGAAGTAATTTCACCAAAATATTACAACTTAATGAAAAAGTTCATGGACTGAAATGAAATAAACACACCCTCAGGGGGTCCTGTGCAAAATACCCATCCCTCTCACGCACACGAGCACGTGAGATGACGTGGATAGGACCTAAGTGCAAATATGGAAACTACGGGGGTCTGGATGCAAATATTACAGAAATATTTAAACTACAACTAAAATTTTCTGGACCGAATGGAAATACAAAATTTGTCGAGGGTGAAAGTGCAAAATACCCACGCCTAATATCCTCGTGCGTGATCGGACGACAGGGGAGCGGTCACTTATCCACGTGGTGCGCGCACAACGCGCGATGACGGTTCGCAGCTGGACGGGCGAGATTAGAACTTCGGTCGAAGATCCGGCAGTGATGGCGTGGCGCGATCCAACAGCTGTGGTCAGAACTAGAGCTGCAGCTCGATCGAACGGCAGAGGAGCCAAGGGGAAGAACGGGGAAGAACGCCGGCGAGGCGAACATCCCCGAGCTCGATCTCGGGTCTCCGGCAACGGATGGTCTCCAAAATTGGGTTGCGAGCTCCTGGAAGGTCCCTCTACGTGCTGGGGTACTCAGCTTCGTCGGAGAAGCACTGTGGCGGTGGCGCGATGGCGGCGGAGCTTCGAGCTCCAGGAATCTCCGACGATGCTCCAAATTGAGCCCCCAGGGACTTCGACTGTACTTTGACCTGTAAAAATGGGTGAGAGGGTCCAGGGCAAACTGCCTGGACCCGCGGAGGTGTAGTGGAAGGTCGGAGATGGTCGGTGGAAGGCGAAGGGGCTTCAGCCAGAGGTGCGCTCCGGCGATAAGCTATGGGAGGCGAATCGATAGATGAAACTCTGACATTTTTGGGATTTTTGATCCTGAAGCTAAGGGAAATAAAATAAAGGGAAGAGAAGAGGAAAAATGGCAAACCTCGAAGGTGGAGGACCTGAGGTAGAAGAACCTTGACGCCGGAGATGGCGGAGGTGGTGGAGCCGATTCGAGGCTTCCTCGACTCGCCTGAGGGTATGGTTGAGGAGCTGTCACATCCGGCAACGTGAAGAGCGCAACAGGGAGGAGGTTTGATGGCCAAGAAGGGTTCAAAATTGGGCTAGAAGGTGACGGTTTAGATATATACAAGATGGTGGCGTGAGTTTGGGAGCATGAACACACGCAAATGATGAAGATCTGGGGGATCTGAGGGCTCGGCAAGGATCAAGGATGTACAGAGAGAAATTCCCAAGAAGGAATCGAGAGGAGAGGACAAAGGGATTAAGCGCGAGAATTTCTTGAAAATGGGACAAAATCACGGGCGTCAGAAGCTTGCAGGCCTCGGTCAGGGAGTTGACCGAGGTCAACAAGCGACCGCACCTGGTTGGTCCACGTGGACCAACCGGGAAATTCAGAGCCAAAAATTATTTGTAAAATCGAAATAAAATAGTAAATGAATTTATTAATTTTAGGTTATAAAATAAAAAATGTTTCTTATTTTATAAAGAATTTTATGGTGATTTTTATTTATTTTTATGAGGTATTAAATTACAAATTACCTTTTATACACTATATAGGTATTATATATTTTATTATTTTATTTTTATTTTGTATATTTAATTTTTTTTATTTATTATTTTATAAATTTATAGAATATTTTTATACACTCAAGTATATTTTTATTTTATTTTTCTGATGTATTTTGTACACTGAATAGTAATTATATAGGTATATGTATAGGTATTATACCTAGGTGTGTTGTTCATAAGTATTTTATTTTGTGTTTTCTTGAGGTTTTTGTTCCTGTTTTAATGTACATATAAGTTATAAATAATATTTACAAAATTATAAAAATATAAAATTATGAAAATAATGAACAAATAATAGAATGAATATTCTATTCTGTACAAGTATACGGTAGGGGTCCAAAACTCAACTTTCAAATCGTAGCTCCGGCAAATGCGAAACCACCTTCATTAAATAGATTATTTTAAATTATATATAATTAAAGGTGGGTTTGATGAATTTCGAGTTTTTATGTGCAAGATATAGGTTTGGGAAGTTGGTAGTTTGGATTTTTATTTAGAACATAACTTTTTATCTGTTCAGTATTTTTATATGAAATAAATTTTGTATTTTTATTTATTCAATTATCTACAACTTTCATGTACAAGGTTTCTTTATTTGAGGTATAAAATGTGGAACTAAAAATAGGACCCAAAAATGAATAAGGAAAGAATAAAATGAATAGGTGTCTAGCCCTTATCTCCCCCTACTTTATTCCTTGTCGACCTATTCATCAAGATGCCTAGGTCTTGGGGTTTCGGGTCATAAATTACTTACAATATTTTATTCTTTTTCTTTTCTTTTATTTATTCTAAAATTTTGGCTTTATATACAGTATTTTACACACTATTTACATGCACATGCATGAATGCTAAGATGCTCTAATTAAGGGTATTTACATGCATTTGCTAGGGTTTTTGTGGCCAAAATGATAGAATGAAGATGATGAAATATGGATTCATCAGAGACTTACCTAAAGATCAAAGGCGAACGAGGTGGTCTGGGCTGAGCTCCACGAGGGGCTCTAGTCTTCACTGGACTCCGATGACCATTCGGAGCAGCTTGCCTGCGTCTTATGGTCAAATCATGGCCTACAATGGCCAAGGTCGTCACAGGAGAAGATGGTCATCTTCGCGACCTCGATTAGTCCCCTCTCTATCACAAAGGGGAAGAGAGGTACTTGGCCTCAGTCCGCGTAAAGGTGGATGACGCAGATGAGGGGTGACGACGGTGTATTTGAAGGGGAAAGAGTCGAGGTACCGGTAGTGGACGTCGTGTCTTTAGAGGCTAGTGCTGACCGGAAGGAGAGGTGGAAACAAGAACATGTGGCGTGCGAAGATGGAGGATGATAGGGCTTGGAATTGGCGTGGTTAGGAGAGTGGTGAAGGTGGCCATAGTGGTCGGAAAAATTGGAAGGGGTGACGATCTTTCGTGGTAGACATGGGAGAGAGGGGGTGTAGGAGGTTGAAGATGATCGTGGAACCGTTGGATCTTGCGATCCAACAATCAGAGTGAGGGTGTAATGGAGCAGTCAATCGATCAGAGCGCATCGTTCATGTGTGAAAAAGGTTCGGATGGCCATTGGATCTAGTGATCCAATGGTCGAGGAGTGAGCAGGGGCAGACACTTCAGATGATATCTGGAGTGCATATTGAATGGCGGAGGATGGTGAGGGAACGAGCAATTGAGATGAACACGCCTAAGAAGATCGAACGATGTGGAGAAGAGGCAGGAGGTACAAGGGGAAGCGGACTGCATGGCTCGACCAGAAGGAGCCACATGGCCCAATGAGAATTATTCAAATGAAAAAGATAAAAGAAAAATCGAAAATAATTAGAAGAAGGTCGAATTAGGAAAAACTCAAAACATGAAAATTGTAGATCTTGATGAGATCTACATGTTTGATGTTGACCAAAAATACAAAATAAGTCAAACAAGAGGAACATATTTTTGGGGGCGTTTTAAAGGTATAAAACACTGTATTTTTCTAATTTTTGTAATTTTTTGTATTTTTAATTCATTTAAAACCAAGATAGATATAATATTTAATCTAGTTTTTATTGACATAATTTTAAGATATGGGATTAATATATGGAAATTAGTATGATGAAACCGAGGTTCTTCACCTTATACAAAGGACACATGTATATAATACAATAACTACTTATTCTACAACCTTAACTAATTAATAAAAATAAAATAAAAACCATTTTGCATTCCTAAAATTATTGTGTAAATAAATAAAATATAAAATAAAAAGATTTTTTGTAAAAAGAATAAAATAAAAATATTAGTATAAAATACATAGGTATATTATACCTGTATATAATACTATATATTGTAGAAACTTTATTTTATTTTTTATAAAAACAATTAAAAATCACAAAAAATAGCTTATAAAATAATAAACATTTTTTATTTTATGTACATTTTATTTTAAAATCATTTACTATTCTTAGTTCTATTTTCTTGTATTTTTGTATATCTTGTATTCCTATTGGTCCACGTCCGCATGTTGACCTCGGTCAACGACTCCAACCTTTGATTGCATTGATTCCTGCACTCGATTACAATCCGAATATCCACGATCCTCGCGGATCCCTAGGCGTAGTTGGATTGCCCTAGGGTTCCGCTCCATGCTCAATCTTCTTGGACCCTCGAGCATCCTATATAATACCCTCTTCCGCTTCTCCTATGCTTTAGCTCGTTCCTCGCACCACCACAGACATTTAGCTATTTTCAAGAGAGTGATGGCTCCTCGTATGTGCCCTTGGAGCGTCGTCTGGAGGTCTGAGTGAACATAGCTCGTCGCATCATCAGAGAGCCATCGCGAGAAGCCTCTTAGCCTACCGCAGCTCGATCGAGGCCACAACCCAGCCTCCTGAGGATAATAGTTCAGGTGAAATTACATACACACCCTGGAATCTCTTTTCAATTATTAACAGATCCAGAATTGGCTTGAGGCACATGCTTAGCATGTGGATTTCGGCCAAATTGCAGAATAGGTCCTCAATATTTTCTGTATTTCTAAGCAGATCCAGAGAAGTAGTCTACATGTGATTCGGCACGTGACCTGCTAAACGTTTTTTGAATACGCCCCTTCTAGTTTATTGTTTTTGCATATACGCCCTTATATTTTCAGAGAATCACAATTATACCCTTAACTACTGTATATATTACTATACCCACCCTTTTATACAATAAAATAAAATAAAAAACATAAAGAAAAAATTAAACAAAAATATGTAGAGTACCATCTAATATACTATATACAATGTATTCCATATTTTGAAAAAAAGAGACTTACTTTCATTAATAAATCTTTCAAAAACATAAAAAATATAACAAACATTCAAAATAACCGAAAAATAGAAAACATTTTAAAAAATCTAATAAGAATTACCTACAATATATTTTATAATATTTACATAATAAACCAACAACAAAATAAAAAACAAATAAAAAACCAATAAAAAATATAATCTCAACAAAAATTTTAAAATTCATAACTAAATAAAGAAAAATCATCTAAAAACACACAACATATCTTTTTAAAGTTCATTTCATCTACTTTTCAATAAAAATAAAATAAAAATATTTTGCTATTGTTTGCTACTTTAAAACTTCAAAATACGTCACAATTTTCAATAAAAACTTAATTTTTCATATTAGAAATAAATCAAAATCCATAAAAAAAATCTCAAAAGCCTCTTAAAGTCCATAAAAACAGTAAATAAAAATAATACAATAATAAAATTAAAATCAAATAAAAATTACAAAAATATTTTATAAACAATAAAAAAATAAAAATACTTATAAAATAACAAAATATTATAAAATTCATAAAAATCAAATAAAAATCGGGAAACCCTCTTAAACCTTAATCTTTATAGTTTTCCCCTAGTTTCCAACAATTTGCCTCCTTGAGTTTGACAATCTCGTACTTGACACTATACATCTTGTTTAGGAGTATAAATAATAAATAAAAAAGATTAATTCAAAATTATACGTTTCTATAAAAATTCACTTGATCGATACAACGACCGCGATAGATTTTCTCTGCTCCTTTTACAAGTTCAGAAGACCATTGATCATGTTGCTTTTTCAGATGGTGTCGTTGTTGGGGAGGCAACGCTAGGGTAGCTGTAGACTTAGGTTTAGGGTTTCTCTTTTCGCCATTTTATTTCCTAACCTCGCGGCTTTTTGATTCTGATTTGTGCAGCATAAGTTGAGCCGCATAGATGAGAACCACAAAGCTGATTAGTGTAATTTCTTGTAATAAAAATATAAAAATTATTCGTAGGAAGGGGCCCCTTCAGAGCATCCAGACATGTACCTTTTCCCTTCTTCTGGGGGTCTGTTTCACCAGGGTTGTACTCCTAGGGGAGCAGGGCACCCACCGCGATTTTCTCACATTGTGATTTTATCGACGGTTTTTCGTTGCTTTTCGAAGATATGTTCTTGTTAGGATTTCTCGAGTTTTTTCCTTCTCTGTTCATCCGTAACTAGGTGCTTGCTTAGGACGCATAGCCTAGTTGCTTGTACTTAGGACCAAACACAAAAAAGACAAAAATACGTTAGATATTTTTTTTAAATACCCCAAAAAAGTGAAAACCAAAAAATAAAATAAGGACCGCTAAACATATCCGACTCTAAAACGAAACGTAAAGAATCCACTCATTTTGGGAGAGCAATCCCCAGCTAAATGAATTACATGTACTCTCCAGATCTGCGAGTGAGAGATTACCATTAAGATAGAACTAGAGTCGGGATTTCTTTCAGGATACCACTGAGTTCATGTGTTTAATCACTTGATCTTTAGTGGGGATTCTCAGGTAGCCAGAAACGGCTTGGGTCTCCTTAGTAGAGTGGGAGGTTTAGAGTAAAAAATACCGCATAAGGCTCCGTCCTTAAGTAACACGGGTAGTCGGAAGTGAGATAAGTACAAATCACTACACGACAAAATAAATTAAACAAATATAGTTAATTAGAAAATAAATAAAAAAGGTTTAAAATAAAAAACCTTTCAAAATAAAAAATATTTATAAATTAATAAATATTTTATTGGTGATTTTTACTTAATTAAATAATTCCATTAATAAGGTTAAAGTAAATAAAAACCTTTATTCATAGATATATAATACCTATACAAACAACATTCATAATTTTAGATAATTATTTTTACAAATAAACATATATTTTAAAATTTTATTTATTTACAGAATAATTGTAGGATTTTTTAAAAATATTTTTATGGATTATTTTATTAGGTTAAATAAACAAAGCTATGTACAATATAGGTACATTATACCACAATATAAATACAATGATTTTATTTTTAATTATTTTCAATTTTTTTATTTTTATTTATATTTTATGAATAAAATAAAATATGAACAAAATATTATAAACACAATATTTACAAAAAAAAGAATTAATAAATAAGTATAGGTACACTAAAGACACAATATATAATAGCACTCCAAAAAGCTAACCTTCACATCTTAACTCTGATTTTTATGAAACCATCTTAAGTTTAAGTGTTATTTATTTTTGAACATAAGGAAAGGAATTTGGTTTATTTTGAATTTTTATTGGGTAGATATTGATCTTTCAATTCTGACTTTACGACTTTTTCGGAGTGTCGTCTCTCTTATGTTGTACAAGGTTTCTTTTTCCAATTATTTTTACTATTTAAAACTTATTTTTATATGAAAATTCTAAGAAGAAGGTATTTTTATTTGAGTTTATTTTGGTGATAAATAAAATAGTAGAAGAAATATACAATATGAATAATGATGAATATGTCCATATGAGAATTGTTTTCTGTATTATTAAGAGATTACTGACCCTATATCCCCTACTTTATTTCATGTTGATTAGGTCAAGTATTAACCTGCTCTTAGGATTAGGATCAACCTGCACGTATTTCATATATATATATATATAGTCTTATTCTCTTTTTTCTTTTCCTTTATTTATTTATTTTAGGTTAAAATAATGATAAATATACACTATTCACATATGATCTGAGATTATTAATAAGTGAGAATTAGTTATATCTGTATGCATTTTGTAAGGGATTTTAAGCTAAAATAGATCAATAAAGATGATGAATTGGTGATTTATTACCCCACTGATGTCAAGGAACTACTGAACTTATATGTCTCCATGATCGACATGCATGGAATTAAGATAGACGATATCAACATGCAAGTGGAGGATGAGAGCGTCCCATTGATCACCGTGATCGTGAGTGTAAGTGTGGAGAGGCAAGAAATCCCAATGTGACACCCGATTGACGATTCATTACGAGCAGATTGGGGTGATATAGTTGATGGAACCCATCGTGACTATAGGTGCAGACATTTAGGCATTCCTCACGTTGATTGTCGACATCATGAGCTCCTATGTCACGGGCAAGCTTGCAAAAGTCGGCTGACTAGGCCGACTAGTCGGTCCGACTAGTCGAGCCGGGGGGATAGCCAACTCGACTAGGCCTAGTCGGCCCTTAGTCGGTCCACCCGACTAGTCGGCCGACTAATCGGCCAACTTTTACAACAATCTTTTTTATTTTTTTCACTTTTTTTTAAAGCAAACATATTCTAATATGCTTAATGTTATATTTAAAGTCAATTATTTCTTTTGTTTCATCATGATGTCATATAAAATGTACAAATATATGTATATACATACGAATATATGTATAAAAAACTGATTTATATATTTAAAATAATTAAAAATTCAAAACCGACTATTGACCGACTAATTCCGACTAGTCCCCCGACTGTCGACTAATCCTTAATAGGTGACCCCGCCGATTGAATACCGACTACCGCTTTCTGCAACCTTGGTCACGGGATTTGAGGCAGAGAAGCTCGTGCTGGAGCCTACCACCCACATGGTCAAGAAGTTGAGGAGATGTGTCGAGGTGGCGACGAAGTGTGTCACTAGTGACGCGAGATGAAGATGATAAATATCAGAGCGAAGGCGACCATATCTGTAAGTGGTGGTGGCTGGCATTGGGCTGCATAGAAGGAAGAGGACAAGAAAGAAAAAAGAGTGAGAGAATGAAGCAGAGAGGATGGAGGACAATCTGCTATTGGATTTTTGATGTGTTTTGATTAACTCAACATTAATTTAAGCAAATTCTCTCAAGAAGAGCCAAAATAGTGGTAGTGGTCGTGATGTTAAACGAATAAAATTTGTAGGAGTTTTTGAGATAACTAAAAAGTTCATATGAATGAAGATGCTTTCTCGAGTTTCCAATCTCTTAGTCCTGAGACTACTTTTCCCGACAGGGGGCGGTGATGTTTATACGGTTCATGATTTACAAATCCCTTTTCTAATTGATAACATGTTTTACTCTTATAGACCTCTTAAATACAAAAGCAGACATTGGTGCACAAGTAGTGATCCCCTATCGAGAAATGGGACCTCATATTTTCTAAAAATTATAGCTTCGATAAATATATAAATTTTTTTATTCTTACTAACAAAGTCTTTTTTTTTATGCATATGGACCTTTCAATCATGAAAAAGAAATGGACAAGAAAGTGGCATTTCCAGATACATAAACGTGGAAAGGGTGAGGAGGAGTATTTAATATGCACGTGTCATTCATCTAAGTTGTTAGTTTCGCCTTATTTACATGGTTATTGTAAAGCAACTAATTTTTTCTTGAATAATATCTTTTATTTACATGGTTATTGTATATATGTTAGCATGCATAATTTTGATATTTTTCTTAAGCAAGAAGAACCTAATGAGGACGATGATAAAAAAGAAGATAATGTATAATTTGATTTTTTTTCTTAAGATAGACAAAGGGAAGAATAAAAAAAATGGCAGAGTCATGGAGACGTGGTTTGATTATTATATATTTGTATCGTATTTAGTCCACGTAACTCTTTGCGATGTAAACTACTGATTGAATCCAAAAAGTGGTTTGGTAGTAGAGTAGTGTGCTTTCATCTTAAAGGACTCGAGTTTGAATCCTACTATTAAAAAAAGTATTGATTAACTTACATTTCATCGTTATTTTAATCTTGGTGATATGCATAGTGTCTGTTTAAGCATTTGTACGTTCATCTATTTTTCTTTATTTCTTACTGTTGTTTTCCTGTTGATTAAAGGAAGGTAAAAAATAAGGAAAGAGGTAGAGGAGTGGGAAGAGAACAACTAGAAGTATTTCTATTATTTCAATCCACACAAACATCTATTATTTCCAGAAGGAATACATATTTAATTTCTCTAATGTGGAAGCTTTTATGGTGCCAACAATGGAGGACATGGGCGTCCTTTTAGCTGTCTGTGAATTGACTTGTGCCAAATGAGTACGCATCCATTGTGATTACGACCATTCGCAAAAAATAAAGTCTATAGGTGTAAGATATTTATAAATAAACAGCAGGTTGTCGTCAATTCTTTTATTAGGAAGATATTTAGGCAGCTGAGGAAAATGACAACCGCCCCAACTTCCCATCACATCTCACCACCTCTCGTAAAATTCACGCATATTATTGTTATATTTCTATCAACGAATCATATAACATTGACGTTTTCTTCTAAACAAATTTAACAATGATTTGTACAAATTAACTAGTAAACTAACAGACAATATTTATTATAGTAAATCTTTAACCACGAATATAACATTTATTACTAATTAAAAAGAGAGTAACAACGCACAGGCATTCAACGATTGAGTACATTACCGTCATCGTGTGCGTCAGTCGTCGTCCTATATATGTATGATCATTTGTTGATTCTTAATTATTGTATTTGTTAGATTGAAGAGGAGTTCGTCATCACTATTTAATACTAATCCACCACGTTTTTCCTTGATTTCTGTAGTTTTCTCTCGATGAGCATCTTCACGGTTATTGATTGGGACTCTTTAGTTTAATTGCTTCTAGAAGCTCTGTGTTGTATAATTCTTTTTTCTTCTGTTGTGTTCACGAAAGAGGATCTTCTTTCGATGACCTAACCATGATCTCATCGCTTCCATTTTAGGGATTTTTTATATATAACAAGCGGGAGTTTTTTAAAGAAAAAAAGACCTCCACCTTACAGATGTGTGGCAAAAACTTCACCATTTATCACCTTGAAGTATTATACGCTCGAAAATTCCGGTCTATCCATGCGAGATTTTTTTAATATAAAAATCGACTTTGAATCAGTTCATTTGCATGAACCACCGTATTTTCACCATACACGCGCATATGCCGGAAGATGTTATCGTTTTTAGCATGCCAGATCGTCCATGCCATCGCCACGAACTTGACTCTCTCTTTCTCTGATCCCCTCCAATCATATCCTATGAATGTCCATGAGTCTACTATTCCGCTGAACCGACCAGAAGGACACCGCAAAAAAGACCAAGCCTCATGTGATGAGGATCTCTGAATGTTCCATCATATTTCAATTACGATCTTTGTTTGCTTTTTTTCCCTGTTTGTCTATAGTATTTTGCTAGCTGTATCACCAAGAACCCGTCGGCTAACGACCAAATCAGCGTCGCAAAGAACCACGAGTGGTCATGTGGCGAGTCATGTGGCGCGGGATTAATGAGGGCGGCCCTAGGGCAGCGAGGAGACAGAGGGGATGGATTGGGCTCCATAAAGGCATGAACTCACTTGCTTGACCTACAGGCTCACGTTATTGGCATGGGCTCAATTAATGGTGCCATTGACCTTTGGATACTATTTGCATGGGCTCTAGTAATTGGTAGCTTGTCCTCTCCATTTGCTCTCTATGTTTCCTTCAGCTTAAGGCCGAAACCGAAGGCCAAGCTTTGACTTTGGTTTCCTTTTTATTACTTGGTTGTGTTTTAACTATTTTGGTCAAACCAAGAATTTGTCTCCTCTATCATAATACCTCTACAGCATGTGGTATGTTATTATTGTGTGAAAGCATGTTAGATGGTAACAAAAAAAAGGATCGTTTGTTGTGCTATGGGCTGCAGCAGACTCTGTTGCACGCTTGGAAACTGTTCGATCTTGATCGAGCGATTCCCATGAATTTATACTTTTATGGGTCCGGATCATGTAAATTTGTGTAAATCGCTCGATCAAGATCACGCGACCCCCGAGCGTGGAGAGTCTACTGCAGCCCCATGGCATGAATAAATGGTAACCAAAAGAATAACTGCAGCCTGTTGATCTGGACTCCGCCCTCGATTTTACAGGCCAGTGATACGAGAGGACTCCGCAGATTTCCCCGTTCAGAATTTTTCCCTTTTTTTGATTCCAATTTCAATTCTTAGCTGATTTCATATTACCAAAACTCGATTGTTTGGATCGTTATGCATGACACTGAATCGAATCAATGTAAATAAGGTTGGCATGTAAAGCATTGTGAACTGTATCTCTGGATTACCTCGTTATGGTATTATTATTATTGTGAATCCAAAATAGTTACTGCAATCTGAGTTTTTGCAGATAGGCTTCTCGATTTTCCAAGTCCTCATTCCAAAAGAACTACGTATCGACAGAAATTTTCTGTTAAACTAATTTGATTATTAGAGATTCAGCAGGATGGGAAATCCAGGTATATCTCCTGGAAGTAACTGTAAGCAGTAGCCATTTTTTCTGAGGTCCAATGCTACTGCGTTCTTTAAAATTAAAAAATGTGCATTCTATGTTTCATTGATTGTTGAGTATATAAACTTTGTTGTCAAATTCCACCACTTGGGCCTTAGAGGAAGAACGGGAGCTGTACGGGCGAGCTGGCTATCAGGCACCAGGAAGGCTTGAATTGGGAGGAGATGGTGGTGAGGGATCCTCTCGTGAATGCCATTGTGCTTGCCTGGAGGGAAGATCGTGGTGTTCATTGGCTTGCTCGAGCACTTCAAGTCCGACGACGATATCGTCTTCATTATCAGCCATGAGATCGGTTCGTTTTTCGGGATGATGCCACTGGAAGTTTTGCATATGTTTGTGATTAGATTTAGGCGGAAAACAAGATTGTTGCAATAAGTGTATTATCTATTTTCTACTGTGCTGTTTCTGTTATTTACCCATAGAGCTTTTCTCCTATATAAGAGAGCTCTAGGGTTAAGAATAAACAACGATTCATTTTCTTATTCCTTAACATGGTATCAGAGCGACGGTCCTAGACCGGAGCCTCTGCCCTAGATCCCTACCCCCTACCAAAGGCCTCGTCCCCGGTCCCCGCCGCTCCATGCCACCTGCGCGGAGCACGTCCATCGCCTCCATGCGCCGCCCACTAGGGATCCACGCGCCGCCCTCTCGCCGTGCACTGGGGATCCCCACGCCGCCTCCCAGCGTCGCCCGTTAGGGTTCCCAACGCCGCCTCCCAGCGCCAGCGCAACCCGCTAGGGCCATCGCCGCACGCGAGGGCTGTGACGCCTGGTGCGGTTGCGCCGCTAGGGCCATCGCTGTTCTCTGTGGCCGAACGTCATTTGCTTGGTTGCTTAGGGTGTAACATCATTATCTACACACCCTAAATACCCGAAGGAGACTTCAAGAGAATGGAAGGGGTTGTTTTATAAGCCTACAACCACAACCATCTTCCCATATGTCCGTGTAGGCACAGTTTTTGTTGGTCACACGTCCCAGTCTTGGAAATAGTTGTCATCATGTCTGACAACAAGGCTGATGTTTCATCCCTGGGTGCCTTCAAAGGTCCAGCACCCATAATTAAGATGGATGGAACAAACTATGAACTGTGGGCCATGTTGTTCATGAGTTTGATGCAGTATAATGGCAAGAAGCACATACTTATGGCAGAAGAGCCAAGTGACAAGACTGGGATAAATGCCTCATGGGAGGCCGATGATGCATACGCTCGTGTGTGGCTATCAGGGACCATGTCAGCAGAGATAGCTAATGACATTCTGAGTCAGCCTACCACCAAGTCTATGTGGGACATTCTTGCTGCCACATACTCCTCGGCAAAGAATGAGTCAAAGATATTGCAGCTTCAGCATGATATCTTCACGTCGAAGCAAAATGGTCAACCACTCCATACTCTCTACACCTCTTTAAGAGGTATGTTTGAGAGACTTCACGGTTACATTCCCTTGACTGCTACTCCTGAGCAGCTCAAGGCATACAGAGACTCTGTTATGACTGGGGTCTTCCTAGCAGCGCTTGATCCTGAGTATGATGCTGCTAGAGCCCAGATTCTTACTGATGCTACAATACCTCCAATGGAAGAGGCATATCGCAGGTTGAGCAGGCTCTCCATATCCTCTGGAGTTACTCTACAGTCTCAGACATCTTCTGCCATGGTCGTATCTCGAGGAAGAGGGCATTCTGCACCATACCGTGGTAGAGGTGGTTCTAACTGTGGTAGGGGAAGGGGTGGTCGACCCCGGCATCCTTGCACCTACTGTCATAGATCAGGTCACTCTGAGGAGACATGTTATTATAAGCATGGATTTCCTCCTTCAGCTCGTGTTGCAGAGCAGACTCAACAGGTTGGGGGTTCTTTACCTCTGTCTGAGCAGAGGTTTGATGAATTTGTGGTCAGACTCAGAGAGATCATGCCCACTTCAGGATCATCCAGCTCTCCTTCAGGATCGTCAGAGACAGCTACATCAGCTTCAACATCCACTTCAAGTATAGCCTATGCTCTTAGTAGTTGCTGCAGGGCAGATTCATCAAAATGGATCATGGATTCAGGAGCATCTCACCATCTATGTGGGAACAGAAGTCAGTTGAAGGTTTTTCGTCCATCTCAGACAGGATGATCAGTGGTGATAGCCGATGGGACACAATCCCCCATTACTGGTCAGGGGAAGGTGCAGTTGACTCCTGCAATACGGCTTAGAATGTTCTTTATGCTCCTGAATTTACAATGAATTTACTTTCAATTAGTCAAATCACCAAAGATCTATATTGTCGTGCCATATTTGATCCATCTGCTCTTGTATTTCAGGACATACTCACGGGCACGGTGATTGGAACTGGCCGTGAGCAGGGGGGTCTCTACAGACTGGTTCAATCTCCGTACGCTGGTTTTGCTTCTCTTCATGCTGGATCCATTTCTCCTTACACATGGCATCTCCAGTTGGGTCATCTTCCTTTGCAGAAGATGGTTCATGTCCTTCCTCAGATTTCTCCTCGTGCTACCTTTCAATGTGAGGCCTGCCAGCTTGGGAAACATCATCGGTCTTCTTTCCAGAGTCGTCAGGATCCTAGTAGTCATGGTCTGTTTGATTTGCTTCATTTTGATATTTGGGGTTCGAGTCGTGTCCCAGACCTTCAGGGACACAGATTTTATCTTGTTGCAGTAGATGATCTGTCCAGATTGTCTTGGGTGTTTCTTCTTAAGAATAAGTTTGATGCTGGTCCTGTTATTCAATCCTTTATTAGTGAAATAAAGAATATTTTCTTTGCTAGAGTCAAGTACATTCGGACTGATAATGCTCTAGAATGGTGTAGTACTCTACTCTCTCAATTTCTTAAGTCACATGGGATTGTTCATCATACGTCTTGTGCTTATACCTCCCAACATAATGGAGTGGCTGAGAGAAAACATCGCCACCTTTTGGATGTAACCAGAACTCTCTTGACTCAGAGTCGTGCTCCTCATTCCTATCGGGGAGATGCGGTTCTAACTGCTTGTTATCTTGTCAATCGTATGCCCTCATCAGTGTTAGCGGAGAAGATCCCATTCTCGATTGCATTTCTCGAGAAGGATCTTTTCTCCCTTACACCACGTGTCTTTGATTCAGTCGCATTTGTTCATCAATTCTCTCCTGACGTTGGCAAGCTCTCTCCCAGAGCTGTCAAGTGTGTCTTCGTGGGATATTCCAAAATCCAAAAGTGATATCGTTGTTTTGACCCTGTTTGACGACGGTATTATGTCAGTGCTGATGTCACCTTCTTTGAGTCCATTATGTATTTTTCTCCCACAGGTGACAGACTTACCTCTTCAGACAGTAACGAAGAAATCTACATGCCTCCTCCTCCATCACCACCATCATCATCTCATCCAACATCATCACCGGTGCCACCCGCACCCCCATCACCACCACCACCACCACTACCACCGTCCACAACATTTTTCCCTCAGGTCTACCAGAGACGACCCCCAGCTCCTGCGCCTCTTCCACCATCCAGCACGCCTGAGGTATGTACTGAACATTTGAGTTCTTCTAATGGCATGGGTGATTTGCATGTTCAGACTGACATACAGGGATGCGATGATGCCTCCATTCCTCATGTTGATGACCTAGATGTCCCTATTGCTATTCGGCGGCAGAAACGTGCCAGGACAATGAATCCTAAATATGTGATGACTTTGGTTCTCATGTTTCCTTAGAGTGCCTATTCAAGGATTTTCAGCAATTTGTTGTTGGCTTATCAGCTATAGAGGTACCACGATCTTATCAAGAGGCACTTCAGAGCAGCCAGTGGTGCTTAGCGATGGAAGAGGAAATGGCAGCATTGCAGTCGTGTGGTACATGGAGAGTCATACATCCTCCGCCAGGAGCATCTGTGGTAGGAAGCAAGTGGGTGTTTACAGTGAAGCATCGGGCTGATGGTACAGTTGATCGAACAAGGCACGGTTGGTTGCTCGTGGGTTCACACAGACATATGAGGTGGACTATCAGGACACATTTTCCCTAATGGCACGTCACTCTACCTTACGAATTCTTATTATCGTTGCTGTAGTGCGCGACTGGCCCCTTTTTCAGTTGGATGTCAAGAATGCATTTCTATGGTGATTTACAGGAGGAGGTCTACATGCAGCAGCCACCTGGGTTTGCTGCTGAGGGGGAGTCTGGTATGGTATGTCGTCTTCATAAGGCTATATATGGCCTTAAGTAGAGTCCGAGGGCTTGGTTTCAGAAGCTCTCAGAGTTAATTGAGCAGAAGGGATTTGTCAGATCCACTGTAGATCATACTCACTTTGTTAGGAGAAGCCAGCACGATTGTGTGGTCATCCTGGTGTACATGGATGACATTGTTATTACTGACAGTGATGAACATGGCATTCAAGCTGCTAAGGATTTCCTTGGACAACAGTTTGTCACCAAGGACTTGGGTACGCTCTGTTACTTCCTTGGATTGGAATTTGCACGGAATAGGCATGGTATGGTTATGACACAGAGAAAGTATGTAACTGATCTGTTATCTGAGACAGGTATGACAGGATGAAGACCAGCTACTACTCCTATGGATCCTAATGTGAAGCTTTATGATGATGGGTCTGATGAGGTAGACAAGAGACGATACAGAGAATTGGTTGGGAAGCTATTGTATGTTACTATTACCAGGCTTGATATATTATTTGCTGTGAGTAGGGTTAGTCAGTTCATGGAGCAACCCAGGCAGGCTCACATGGATGCAGTGTTTATGATCCTGAGATATCTAAAGTCATCTCCAAGCGCGGGTCTTCTTTTTAGAAGAGATACGACAATATCAGTTACAGGATGCGCAAATGCTGATTATGCAGGGTGTCCTGGTGACAGAAAGTCTACTTCAAGCTATAATATAGTGTTTGTTGGCAGTTCACCAGTATCATGGAAAAGCAAGAAACAAACAGTGGTTGCTCGATCTAGTGCAGAATCAGAATATAGGGCAATGGCCCAAGGGAGTACTGAGATGATGTGGGTTAAATCAGTTCTAACTGATTTAACAATCGAAGTACCTCTTCCCATGCATCTTAATTGTGATAATCAGGCAGCTTTGTTCATAGCTAATAATTCAGCCTTTCATGAAAGGACAAAGCACATTGAAGTGGATTGCCATTATACTCGAGATCTAATCCAGAAGGGGCTCATTTCAACATCCCATGTATCATCAGGAGATCAGGTCGCAGATATGTTTACAAAGGCTCTTGCTAGAGGTCCTTTTCACAAATGTTGCTCCAAGCTGAGCATGATAGATATATATGCTCCAGCTTGAGGGGGAGTGTTGCAATATGTGTATTATCTATTTTCTACTATCCTATTTCTGTTATTTACTCATAGAGCTTTTCTCCTATATAAGAGAGCTCTAGGGTTAAGAATAAACAACGATTCATTTTCTTATTCCTTAACAAAGATCATCAAAGTTTTTTTTCCTTTTGCTGTTGCTAGTGCAGGTTGGGCATGTGGTAGAAGGGATCACCAAGAACTTGTGGCTGATCTTGCTGCAGCTGATTCTGCTGCAGTTCTTTGCCATGCCGGAACTTGTCAATGCTCTGTCGAATATACTTTTAAGGTTTCCTTTCTCGTGCAGGTAGCAAGTTCGATCTTGATCTTTGTTACCGGAAAGTCTTTTTTTGTTGGTGATGAATCTGTTCATGAAATCAGTGGATGACTTTGTAGAAACTAGAGATCTGACAGGTTATGTGATAAAAAAGAATGCCATATGAAAACTCATATTATATCAACAACATTGTTAAACGAGATGAATGCATAACCATACTCATGCTTGTTAAAAATAAACTTATATCAGACACATTTAACTAAGCAAGCATAAATCAAACATAACTTCTGATGGATGTGGTACCATGTCTACAGTTATCATGAGATGCAAATTAAAGGCATGGAAGGGAATTCGATGGAGGCTGTTCGGATTTTTGGCTGATCCCTGGGCTGCTGTCACAGGGCCGGCCCGGGGTGTTGTTTTGAAGTGCAATTGCCCAGGACCCATTAATTTTAGGGCCCATGTTTGCATGTAATCTGATTTTTATGTTAGGAATAAAATAGAATTTATCGATGAAACAACTTACAGGAAAATAAGCTCCTATAAATTGGGATGAAAATAGATAGGATACATATTGGATATGCCTATTTCTATATACATGTTCATTTTATCTCTATCGAATATCGATACGGATATGATTCGGATATGCATTAAAGAAATCATATCCTTACAAATACTGATACGAATTTGAATCCGACTACGGATCAAATAAAGAAAGGACCCGAATGTGGATCGAATAAAGAGCCAATCCGAATATGAATCAAATAAAGAGTGAATCCAATATGGATCCAATAAACATAGAATTCAAATACGGATAGAACAAAGACCACATACGAATACGAATTGAATTTCTATCAAAGTTCAAAATGATTTTTTAAAAAAATGACAATGAAATGTAAATAAGTTGCATCGTGACAAGAGATAGCATCGAAGTAACATGTGTTCTTGACCGGAAACAAAAAGGGGGATAGGGTTTCGTAACTTTTGTTAATGCCCATTCTCAAACAAACGGAAGTTTATTGATACCATTAATATATTATATTATATAATATATGATGCTAACAATAACATAGTGTTGTGGCCTATATAAACCAATATTAAATGATGTACTCGGATATCTGGATCTGGATCTGGATATTTAGCCATTACCATATCTGCATACGTATTTGGAAAATTTTTACAATCCATATCCATATTCGCTTAGTAGTCGGATACAGATATCTGTATCCGGTAATTTTTCGAATACGGTAAGTAGATATTCGGGATATATTCGTATATGTTTTCATCCCTACTATAAGTTCGAATTTTCGGTGAACAACTCAATGCTAAAGTCAAAAAATTAATGAGACTATATAAGGGTTGTTGTTCCCTGAAAATAGAATGTTTTATTTTATACTTGACGGGAAACACACTAGGGATAATTTCCTCTTATTGAAAAATTTTTAAGGGCCTCTTTTTATTCTTTTGCCTAGGGCCCATAAAATATCAGGGACGGCACTGTGCTGTCCTATCATTTGGTCTTGGAGCTATATGTGGTACTGACTTCTATGATTCCATTGTTGGATCAAAAGGCACATGGCTCCATTTCCTTGGTCTCCCTGCTGGATGGGCTGTTAATGAGAGCTAAGTTATGGAACTCATGGGGGTGGGAGGAGGGTATATCTTGGTCAGGAAGGCCTGCGATGCACCAAGTTGTCTGCTTGGACCAAGACCCGAATCTCCGATCACAATGTTTCTATATTGTAAAATCTCAAACAATCGGGTTTGGGTGCCTATTTATTTACCATGAGATTCTGCATGTATTTTTAGAATTCTATCCTTGAATAATTTATAACAGTAGTACTTTCTTTTGTGCATCTCATTGATTCCTTTTTTCCATATTAACATTCTATTTTGATTTGAGAGGATTTCTGACCTTTGTGCCATTTCAAAACTTGTGCAGTAAATGTCCAGTTCCTGTCTGGTTTTCCTGCTAACATCTAAGCTTACACTGCTCCTCTGAAGCCCCATGAAAAAAATGGCAATGGATCTTCCTCGTGGTGGACATCTTTCCCATGTTACCGGGTGTTAAACTGGTATTTCTTGTTATCATTTCAATAAACGTGTTTGGAAATTTTGTTTGTAAGTCTATTTTTCTGTAAACAAACTTCTGCTTTCAGTTTGTATAGGCAATGTGTTTTGTTGCAGTTAGCAATAATCTCAAGTGTCTTTTTTTAAGAAGAGATTTGTCGATAATATCTTTATCACTGATTTGTTTCAGACTGACACCATTATATCTTTTGAGACAATGCCATACAGTCTCAATGAGAGCGCTGATTACTTAGATTATGATCAGGTAATTGTTGGCTCATTGTTTTGAGATGTTTGATTCCACGATCGAGTGTATTTCTATGTGTGTAAATGTGTAGTGTGTATATATGTGTGTGTGATAGTTTATGTATGTGTTAGTGTTCATGTGTGTGCGCGTGAATGCGTGTATTTCTATGTGTGTAAATGTGTATGTTTAAGTGTATGTGTTTGTAGGGATACTAGTGTGGTAATAGGTGGTCACATTTGTATTCGCGAATAATCTGTACAGAGTATTTTATACTGTAATTTCTAATTTTGCATGTAATATTGTAACGGCATGATTTTTTTTTGGAGATATCCTAATAACATTGTCATTACACCATAATTGCCATTTTATTGCCCCATTGAATGAGAATTAATATTCCATTCATTTGCCTCATTGGTTGCCTTAAAATCCCATCACCTTCCCATTCTCGCATCATTTTTTTTGCCATCAACGTGAGCTTTGAGAGGGGAGAGAGAGAGAGAGAGAGAGATAGATCTCACAGAAGATTGGTCTTCGTCGCAGGAGATGGCGACATCGAATCAGAAAAGGAGAGCTACGTGTTGGATCAAAGGTATGTATCGGTCTAGGATATTTTTTTATGACTATTGATAATGTCCGGAATAAGACCTTTATTGTATATGTCAAATCTTTTGAGTTGATGTGTATATACTTTGATTTGATTTAAAAGATATCTTCTAGTTTATTTGCGGAAATTATAGGGTAATCTTAAGCGATAAGGCATCACATGGAAAGTAGTTATTTGAGTTTAATCACTTGGATCACTATGAATACCTTATTCAAGTTATAGAGCTTCTTCTTCAACTCCGAAGTTGCTGCCCATATCTTGAAATCCTAACAAAACTTTTGTATATGATGTAATCTATGTTCGCCCTGGTAGGAGTTTCTCAATGAAAAGTTAATAAATAAAGTAGACCGGATCTGTAAATCAAGTTGAAGGAATAACCTTAAATTATGAACAAAATGGTATTAACAACTACAATTGTATGTCATTATATTGTCCATGGAATATTTTTTTATATAGATAAAAAATCATGTCTTTCACCAATCACTCGATTAGGTAGGTAATTTAGATATAAAATCTCATTAATATGTAAATAGAGTGGAAATATCGAGATGTTGTTCGAATCACGAAGTTAACACACACAAATCCATATATCTTAATTACGGTGGAAACTTTCAAGAAAAAAATAGCTTATGCAATGTGATTGTACAAGAAAAATGGACCAATGTAAAATTACTCCCAACCCAACTTTTGATAGGACTTTACGTAGAAAACTTGAGGATGATGTAATTGTAAAGCCATAAGATATAACATGTTGTTCTTTTTCTCAAGTCAGGGTAAAGATCGAGCTTTGGATTCTCTACCTTGGGACTAAATTTTACAAAACTAATTTCTGTCATCAAGATTTATCGGAGTTAATATAGACCTTAAATTAATAATAAGGTAATATCCGTTTCTTTCATTACTTTGCTTAGTTAATTCCAGGATGTCTGTAATGATAGAATTTCACATTTCCGAATATACTCGTAGTATATCAAGACCCTTAATCTGTGTACTACGTTCCTTATCGTTAGAAGGTTATCTGCCACTTAGCAATTACTTTATGGACTGTAGATGTGAGGAAAAATGGGGAGCAATGCTAATTAGGAATATGGAAAAAAAACATGCATACACATATAGTCAACTCATTGAACAAACAAAACATTGAATTAATATTTCGGTTTGGGTCCCTCATGATCTAATGTGTATAATTTTTTATTAGTCTGACTGAGATACTGGTAAAAAGAAATATCTACGTGTACATGCTTGAAATATCTTCATAATTATAAGCTAAAGAAAGGTAAGGCACAAGACTCATAAAGAGTCTCATGGACGATCGCAAGGGATCGTATTAGACGCAAGGGGCAACGCCGCAAGGGGCGTATGGTTGCAAGGAACCACAGAGGTAAAAGCTAAGTCCTCTACAGTTGTACCTACACTGGCATATTAATGCCGCAAAGGGCAGCGCCGCAAGGGGCGTATCGTTGCAAGGAACCACAGAGGCCAAAGCTAAGCCCTCTACGGTTGTAGCTACACTGCCATGGACCGCAAGTGTCAGCGGTTGAAAACGTATAACAAGGTACGTATATGAAAGTTATGCAAATAAACGATTTATAAAGGTAAACCATTACAAATATGTAAGGAAATGGTTTATAAAGATAAATCATTACAAGTTATGAAATAAATGGTTTGTAACGGTATACCATTACCAGTATACAAGGGAATGATTTATAAAGATGAATCATTACAAGATATAAAAAAATAGTTTATAACATGTTATGTAAGAAAGTGGTTTAATTAAAGATAAACCAGTATATGTGATGCAAGAAAATGGTTAATGTGAGAATGAACTATTACATGCTATAGAAGAACTGGTTTAAGAAAGTTAAATCATCAAAGTCATGGGGGTTAATATGCGAAAAGATTTATATGATTTTAGAAGTACATAAATTACCATATATTTTATGAAATAAGCCCCACAAGTGGGAAGAAATGGTTTTCATATTCACATATGAAATTTTCATGCATATCCATGTTTTTGGAAAGAAGTCAAATTATACATGATAGGGATCGAACTTAGACATGCATGGGAAATAAATAGGCACGTAATGATGCATATCCATGAAAATCCAAGTACATATTTTATAACGGATCAAGGACTGTTAAAATACCCATGCATGGACCCCGATACATACTGGGCTTTAGGCTCACGCAAATATGTTTATTTATTTCAGGTGAAGAGCAAGTTTGATTAAGCACTCAAGTCCATGTAGCAAACCCAAAGAGACATTCGACGTGGTATGGATATTACAAGTTATATGGTGGATATCTGTATGCCCACTGGAATAGAGAACCGTATTGTGAAATTATTTAATTTTCTTTTGCAAGTATACCTTTATTGATGTTGTAATAATGGAGCTCTCGATTGAATTGGATTTTTGGATCCTTTTGAGAATGATTTTATTGTATGCTCATTGATTAACATGCATGATTCAGTAACGGTTCGGTCGTACGAATTTTAAGTGCACGCTTCCGTCGTCTGACAGGACTCATTCCGTTACAAATATTTAACGGTATTTTTCAAAGGACACGTAATTCTTTGTTATAAAATTAACAACAGAAGATGAATGTGACCATGAGTATTAATTATTTATTGTCATAGAACCACTTTGTAGTAGTGATACTTATAGAAAATATTCCAACCAACTAAGCCAACTAAAAAACGGAGTCTGGCAAGAAATGGTAGATACTGTTCATTAAACTTATCTTATTCTTAATCAAGAAATATTCTTTTGTGATACCATAGCAATAACTCTATTTTAAAAGGTGTACTAATACATATAGTTTCTATATTAGCTAAACAGCTTGATATACAAATAGATGAATTACAAACGATAGGAATAAACATAACGTATGGGTATTCATTAATGATCATTAATCCATTGATGCATCCGAGTGGTGCCAAATCGCTAACAGCGGTTGTGCTATGGGTTGCAGCAAACTCTGTTGTTGTAGGCTCGGGAGCCACTCGATCTTGATCGAGCGGTTCCTACAAGTTTGCACTTTTGTGGGTCCGGATCATGCGAATTCATGGGAACCACTCGATCAAGATTGAGTGGCTCATGGACCTCCAACAGAGTCTGTTGCAACCTATGCCACAACAGATGATCCCATCTCAATGGCTAACCCCAACTTTTATACATTACTACAATAATACGCCAACTAATAGACACAATTGGAATTAACTTCCTGACATAAAAATGCAGTTAATTAATCATGTACTACAAGGAAAATAAGTTGCGGCTACAGAACTATGTCCACGGATGTAGCGCTTGTTGCCACGGAATTGGGCTATGCCAATATCAATTCGTGGCATGTAGTCGTAGCCACAAGTCTCGTCGCAAGAGTTCTTTAACCATGAATATGTCGTGGCCACTACAAGTAGCCACAGAAGTTGTCGTTGTCACAATTATGACATTTACATCTTTGAAAACTTTGTTCACGGAATTGTAGCTATGAAAAACTAGTTGCCACTTAATTATCGTAGCCACAAATTTCCGTAGCCACATTATGTGATTACAAATCATTTTTCTTGTAGTGACGAATTCAACTTATAACTGTTGTAGATCGGTGTCGGTGGAGTTTCTTTAAGTGATATCTATAAGTAACTAGTCTCTATGGTATGTGCTAAATCGAAACAAATGTGTTACTTCTACATTCGGTCTTTTATTTATAATCCCACGAATAGTACTATTAAGTAACGTTAATTTTATTCAAGAATGATATTTTTCTCGGTCCTGCTTTTCTTTTTATTTTTTTTCTGAAACATGCTCTTCTGCGGCTCGGGAGAGTCCTCTAAGCAACTTTGGGAGTTGAAGTATTTCAGGTGGGATTTTGGGGTTCATTAAAACACTAATAATTCTCGACATTCCATAACAACGTGAGCTGAACGATGGGAGTAGAACGTTTAGTTAAACTTTGTGATTGATGAAGATAGCTGCAAGTTAAAAATACACGATATTATATATTGCAGAGTTTGATCCTTTATTTTTTAGCACAGGATCAAGGTTTCTGCGTCCACGTAAACACGAATTCTACGAAGATATCATGTACAAGAGAATGGATTAAAGCACGATTTAATTAACTGGCACTATAATAAAATGAGTTGTGACTACGGAATGTGCTTATGAAAACTTGTAGCCACGATAATTTCGTGGTCACTAATTTTTTGTAGGGGATTTTTACCCGGCAGATCCTATAATCTTTTGCAATTACCTCTACGACCTTTGAAACATCCTAATTCCTCCCCCGACCTCGTAAACTTGCTCCGTCTTACCGAACAAACCCTGCCGTCAATTTTAACTATATTTGAGTCAATTACTTGGGTTAGTCTTGAGTTAACCTAACCAACTTACCATCGAACGGTCATGATTAATCAAGATAATAAAAAAATAGACGGAACTGGGTTCATCGACGGGGGAAGGGGGGGCATCGACGGGAATAGGGTGGGGCTCCATCAGCCCATCAACGGCGGCGAAGGCAGGGGGTGGGGCCTCCATGGACGGGAATTGGCAGGAGGGGGGCATCGACGGGAATTGGGTGGGGCTCCATCAGCCCATCAGCGGCGGCGAAGGCAGGGGGTGGGGCCTCCATGGACGGGAAATTGGCGGGGGGGGCATCGACGGGAATTGGGTGGGGCTCCATCAGCCCATCAGCGGCGGCGAAGGCAGGGGGTGGGGCCTCCATGGACGGGAATTGGCAGGGGGGCATCGACGGGAATTGGGTGGGGCTCCATCAGCCCATCAACGGCAGCGAAGGCAGGGGGTGGGGCCTCCATGGACGGGAATTGGAAGGGGGGCTCCCTCGAGTGGGAACTGGGTGGGAGGGGGGATCCATTGACGGCCGAAGCAAGGGGGAGTGTAATAATGGGATAACAAACCATCAGGAAACTACTCTTTTTAGTCCCGCGGAGGTCCTCCTTCGTCGGCGGGAGGCGGAGATGTCGAGGAACTACGAGAGCGGGGGACGAGAAGAGAAGGGGCTCCTCTGGAAGCTCCCCGTCGTGAAGACCAAGGGCCTCGACAAGCTCGGCCCCGGTTTTGGCTTCGACGCCGGCTGCGGTCTCGGCATCGGCGTTGGGGTTGGGGGGGGGGATCTGACTGAAGAGAAAGAAACATTAAAAATTGAACTAAAACTGAGACAAAATACTTCATACCGTCTAGTGTATACTCTGTCTCCAGGAAGCATGTATAGCTACTGGACTGCAGGTTGTTTGCCTGCCAAACATGTTAGGAAAGAAAAGGCGTCGGCGGTTGTTGGTACCTCCCAAAAACTTATATAAAATAACATGCATTTATTGTGATCAAAAGCAGCAAGTAGAGAGGCAAGAATATTTCAAATTTCAAAGTTATTTCTACTTGCAAATATAAAAGATTTCCAAATTTCTAGTAAGCATCTCTCATGATTAGCCATTAACCCAACATTTCCCACATAAGCATATTTATATTGTAACTAATTGATCATAGTAAGTATATTTCATTCTCATATTGCTTAGAGGTCATATTTGTGGAGTTTGATGATGGAAAAGATGAGAAGATATAATGATTTATTAAATTCTTAAGTCTAGTGGATAGTCTGTGGTCTTGATTCTTGTGAAACCTCACACTATGACTCTAAGACTAGGAGAATGTCTTAGGGTTGGGGTGCCTCCGTAGGCATGCAGTGTTGTATAATGCATCCTAACTAAGTTCCCAACACGTCCACTAGCTTAATGAGATTTCGAATTAGATTTAAAGTCTTTTCCATTTACTCAACTTTAATTGTAATCCCTTAAAACCTCAAGTGCAACTGTCTCAGATGTAACTTTAGATGATGTAGATATAGAAATGGATGATCTGGATGTAAAATCAATTCATTCAAACCTCAGTACAACAGTCTCAAATGTAACTCTAGATGATGTAGATATAGATATAGATGATCTGGATGTAGAATCGCCAAGTCTGTTGGCGAAAGAAAAACTCAAGCGGTGAAGAAGCCAACAAAATGGCTCTTCCGTCTCGCCCTCTAGTTGGAAGGACGGTCCAATAGAGGGATAGGTCTACTCCAAAACTACGCCACTGAGACGGGTGAGAGGGACTTTCCGGAAAAGTCGCTCTAGAAAAACAGCCCGACCGGTAACGGGCAACCGAGCTCGTACGTAAAACTGAAAAACCAGGATCCCCCGCCTGGGTATCCTAAAAGACAGGGTCAGCGGAACTGGTCTAAAGTCTGGATCCCAACGAGGCGTAAAAACACTGCGAGCTCGCGTAAAAATCGAAAGAGGACTGGGATCCTAGACCCGCACACTTGGCGGCCGCTGCCCTAGCTGGGCTTCCTATTCTCCCGCCCAGTTGAGGGTCACCGCGCCCTCGCACGGTCAAGGTGCAAAGGTCACCATGACCGGCACACTAAATTATAAGTCATTACTGATTCACGATCATCATTACTTGCACGACATTTCACTTTTTTTCCGAAACTTAAATTAATTGTTTATACACTCATACTTTCATATTGTAAATGATAATCTTCCAAGTCTGATTGATTAGATCATACCAATTCTGAGCTTAATTATCCAGCCGAATCATATGCTCTCTATATTCTTCGTTGCACTTTTATTCCGATGAGGATATATTTTATATATACTAACTAGATAAGAGATGTGTATGTCAAAAGCTAATATGGTCTCTATCTAGGCTGAAAGACCTTATGATATCTCCAAAGACGATGATGATATTCAGGATATATTTCCAAACCAATGCTCGTCATAGATGGTTGTCATTGGTTAGAAGCTTCTATCACTCGCTTCTGATTAGGGATGTCAATCTGGGTCTACCCATTGGGTACCCGACCCGAACCCGCCCCATTTAAGGACCCGAAACCCACCCCATTTATTTTTGGACGGGTTTGGGTTTTGAATTGACTACCCATGCGGGTATGGGTATGGGTTTGGGATTGCCTTGTGGGTACCCGAACCCGAACCCGTTCCAAACCCGAATAAAAAATATATAAAAAGATAGATGTGTGTGTTGCATTTTAACCAAACTAGACCCAAATCTATTTCATATCTAATATGTATCGATCTACGTGTATAAATATTCAACTCAATTTTCTCCTCTCCATCTATTTATTCATATTCAACTAACTTTTTGTATCTTTAATAAAAACAAACTTTCACACAAAAGAGTTAAATACTTAACATATATAAACATCTAATATTATCTATATATTGGACAATTTTATGAATCATCATATTACACGATTTCACTCTATTTCGTCTATCTGTGAAAATCTTGTATACATTTATAAACAACTTAAGATTTACCATGTTGAATATATGGGTACCCATTGGGTACACGGGTATCCGACGGGTAGATGGGTACCCGCTAGAAATTACCCGTTTAGTAAATGGGCGGGTATGAGTAGTGATATTATAAATGGGTATGGGTTTGGGAATAGTAATACCCGCCCCAAACCCGACCCGCTGACATCCCTACTTCTGATCCCATTCAAACTATGAACATTAAATTAACATATCCTATCCTCTTTGACATCCAATATCTATCGGGATGCAAGAGGCTGACTCAAGGCTTCATGGATTTACACAGTTCCGGAAAACATAAGCATGTACTAATACAAATTTTTACCTTTCTGTAAACAAGCAGAGGCAATTATTTATTTACATGTTTATACAATTTTTCTTTAATCTCTTCTATGGTTGATTTAACAACTCTACTTATTTTGTCACACCTTATCTTTTAGTGAGATATATATAGTGGATTATTCACTAGGATCAATTGATTGAGGATTATGATCATGATGGTCTTAGTAATTCATTTGTTCTAATACAGCTAGGAAGAGGTAATAGGAAAACAAAAATATTTATATATATATATATATATAATCAATTGAAGTCTTATTCTGTTGATCCCAACTATCTATATATAAACCTCCGAGCTTTGTCAAAAATTACTATAAGCAAGTAACCAAAAAAATCACATAACCTACATTCAATCATAGTCCCTCCGAACCACAACCACAGACTGTCACGAGATTTCAAAACAGAACCTTTTTCTAATGGAAATAACTTACTATATATTTATTCATGAATACTTAGGACCCAACTAAGAATACTGATCTTAGTTTATGATAGTGGTGCATGCTTGTTTATGTAGCTAAGTATCAATTAAAACAATATTTACATGCCCCAGGACCTAAAATTTAGTACCATGCTAATATTTCCTTGCTTCGAGTTTCCAATATTAAAAATAAAAAGCAATATTACTGTGGTATTTATGTTAAGTAAAATAGAGGAAAGACTAATAAAATCACATCAACTGGAATGTTCTTTAAGTGGAAACCCAAAGATCATCAGTAGGGTCTTGGTCTATGATATTTTCTTTTTGACTCACACGTGATAGGTTAACAGAGCAACAGAGCTTAAAATCCTGATATATATCTTTCGAGTGTTCTGATGTGTCAAATCAATTTAGCAGATTTGTCTAAAAGTATGAGCATTATTTAATGAAATTCCAGGGTTATCCATTGCCTAGAATTCTCCACCAAAAATCCTAAAGTCTATTGATCAAAGTTTGAGGTACAACAGGAATTTGTATCTCTCTGATATTGAAAGCCATTTTTTTGGGTTTGCAATTGTAGCGAATTCTCAAGAATTGAATTCTTATTCAACCAGCGGGCTTTCAGGTTTCTGCACTTTATAATTTCATGTATAGATGGAATCCGGAGAAGCCCCCCCCCCAAAAATGGAATAATTATATCAACAAGTTCTTATTATAGAGATGTGGAACCTGAAGCTAAGAGCTCTAATTGAGCATAACGATCTAAGGAAAGGAAAATCCTCAATGGATTCAAAATATAGATTGTTTGTAAAACATAATAGTAGTTAGAGAGGCTTGGATGTATTATGAACAAGTATAATATCCATGCATGGCAGCAAGGAGGAAGGGAGAAGGGATTGTACATATAATCTAAGTGAAATGAGCATGCATGGCAGCAAGGGGGAGGGGAGGGATGTACCTTGGAATCCTTAATTTTTGGAAGAATTCTGGACATGCATGCAGTTGAATTAACTCAAGGAAGAGCAACAACTCCAAGAAATGGAGCTCCAAAACCCAGTAGTAGTTGCCTTAGTAATAGCATCAAGGGGAAGCTCCAAGCCCTTCAAATCTTTGGGGTTGCAAGATCTGTAGCAGCAACAGTGAGCTCCGGGAGAAAGGGCGGCAGCTGAATCTTGGAAGAAGAAGGGTTTGAGAGGGTTCTACGGCTGGAGCTAAAGCTGGAACATTTTGGGGAAATTTTGAGAATCGAAAGAAGGGCGGTTGGGTTTCTTGGAGGGGAATACGGTAGAGAATTAGGGAGAGGGGAAGTGGTTTTTATAGCAAGGGTCTTCCTTAGTTATTGACCACGTGGTAGTCATAAAAAGAACAAGTGGGGTGGCATTTAGAAGCCACATGGCTGATGTGGTTATTTAGGTTTATTTATTATATATATATATATATAAACAGTAGCCGACTGTTTATTTGTATATAACTTTTTTTACATTTTTAAAACGGATCGTGCGCGCACCTCGAGCTTCCGTTTTCGACGCGAAATATCCCGTTTTAATCGTCTCAGAGTGACGGTCGATATGAGTATAATATTGATATATTTTCGATTGAATGCTTGAAATTTCCGTGATACGGTTTCGGTTTGAGGTTAAATTTTACGATTTTAAAAATATCAAATGACCTCCAATTGACAAACAGTTGATTCCATTGGTCTTGTTTTGTCGAATCGGATCTAATGACGGTCTCGGTTCGTTTTGTGGTTTCCGAATTTGCGTCGCGGCTTTTGACGGCACGCATTACGAAGCGACAGATATTTGGTCGATTTCGCCCGAACGACTATTGATTTACGATCAATTGAACGATTTAGGTTGGTTAGCATCAGCCAACAACTTTATTGTGTTAATCGAACCCTAATCCGGTCGGGTTCGGGTTTAATTGAAAACCGGCTGTTACAAATATAAAAACCTCAAAGGGAGTCTCGTCCTCGAGACTCGAGTTAAGGCTATTAGGTGTCTTGCTGGAATTTCATATGTCCATAAAAACCTCAAAGGGTTTTGAACCCATAAAAACCTCAAAGAGAAAACAAGCCATATATTTATCATGTATCTAATTACAAAAGCTTGTTTTGATGATTACATCAGAAAAGCTGCGGGTATCTTGCCCTCATGTCGGCTTCGGTCTCCCATGTCGCTTCCTCGATGCCATGTCGGTGCCACAAGACCTTGACCAATGGAATCTCCTTACTACGAAGCTTCTTCACAGCACGGTCAAGTATCCGGACTGGCTTCTCCTCATAAGTCAAATCTGGCACCACGTCTAAATTCTCGTAACTGATAATGTGTCGAGGATCGTGCACATATTTCCTTAGGTTGGATACATGGAAGACATCATGGATAGCTGAAAGATGTGGAAGAAGGGCTACTCGGTAGGCCACTTTCCCTACTCGAGCAAGAATCTTGAACGGTCCAACATATCGTGGCACCAACTTGCCACGAACACCGAATCTCTGCATTCCCTTCATGGGAGATACACGAAGAAATACCCAATCTCCCACCTGTAATTTACAGGGATGTCATTAGTATGTGATTATTTAGATGTCATACATATGTTATAATTGAATGGATGAAGAGGAAAGATTGGATTACCTGGAACTCCAAATCTCTTCTCCGACGGTCTGCATAGCTCTTCTGGCGGCTTTGTGCCGTCAAAAGCCTCCGTCTCACAAGATCAACAGCTCTCGCAGTCTCCTCCAAGAGATCTACGGAGTAGAGAGCATGGTCACCTACCTCCTGCCAACTGAGAGGTGTAAGACATCTCCGCCCGTATAGGGCTTCGAGTGGTGCCATGTCAATACTGGAATGATAGCTGTTGTTGTACGTGAACTCAACCAGTGGCAGATGATCCTTGGAGGACCCTTTCCACTCCAAAGTGCAAGCGCGAAGTAAGTCCTCGAGTGTCTGAATGGTACGCTCACTCTGCCCATCTGTCTGCGGATGATATGCAGAACTCATCTTTAGCTCTGTCTGTAGTGTTGACCTCAACTGATGCCAATAGTGCGACGTAAATCTCGAATCTCTGTCAGACACCACGTGTGGTATACCATGTAGCATGATAATATTCTGCACATAGAGCTTGGCCAGTCTGGATGGAGTGTAAGTCGTGTTGACAGGTATAAAATGGGCTGACTTGGTCAACCTATCAACAACGACCCAAATGGAATCATGGCCACCCGGTGTCTTCGGCAATCCCGTGACAAAATCCTTAGAAATGTTCTCCCACTTCCATTCGGGAATGGGGAGAGACTGCAGTAATCCTGGTGGTCTCATGTGCTCAGCCTTGACCATCTGACAGGTCATGCATCTGCTGACATGTAGTGCCACATCGCGCTTCATTCCATCCCACCAGAAATGTCGACACAAATCACGATACATTTTTGTGCTCCCTGAATGGATAGATAACCGTGAACTGTGTGCCTCATCAAGAATACCTCTGCGCAGCTGCTCATCATTGGGTACAACGACCCGTCCTGCCTTCCATAAAATAGACTCTGCTATGACAAAATCATCAACTTCGTCCTTGACAGCGTGCATGTATCTATCATGAATCCAAGGATCGGTCTTCTGTCCTTTTACAATACTATCCCAAAGGCTGATGTATCGAGGAGGCACGGCGGTAGAAATGGATGTGCTCTCCTGCTGAGTGCATCAGCTACCACGTTTCCCTTACCAGGATGGTAAGAGATCGTGCAATCATAATCCTTCAGCAGTTCGAGCCATCTGTGCTGCCTCATGTTCAGCTCCTTCTGATCAAAGATGTACTTCAGACTCTTGTGGTCTGTGAAAATCTCGAAGTTTACCCCATAAAGATAGTGGCGCCAGATCTTCAAGGCGAAGACAACTGCCGCCAACTCCAAGTCATGTGTGGGGTAGTTCCGCTCGTGCAGTCTCAACTGCCATGTGTGGGCTCCATGGATGGGAACTGGGGGGATCCATAAGCGGCGGGCGGCTCATGACGGGGAAGCAGGGGGAGGGACCTCCATTGACGCGAATTGGGTGGGGCTCCAACAGCGGCGGGCGGCTCACGGGAACTGGGTTGGGGGGGGGGGGGGATCCATCGACGGTGGAAGTAGGGGGGACCTCCATCGACGGGAATTGGGTGGGGCTCCAGCAGCGGCAGGGGAGGGGAGCAGCATCAGCATCGGCGGGTGGAGGGGGGGACTATGGCATTTAATGTAAATTTGATAAACAAAATGGGTATAATTTAAAAGAACATAACGGAATCCGGTTACTTTTAACGGATAAATGAACGGGGATTGACCACAGGGTTTGTAGTGTAAGGGTTACTAAGTTTACGGGGTCGGGGGAGGAATTATGATGTTTCAAAGGTCGTACAGGTAATTGCAAAAGATTACATGATCTGTCGGGTAAAAATCCCTTTCTATTATGGCTAAATTTCATGCAGAGATACTCAGAACGTAACAGTAATGATCGGGAATCGAGCCTTACAATGTAGGTGACCGCGTGCTTGGCAGTCTTTGAACATTAGATGGATATGATAATTGACGGTTCGTTGGGATGCTGCCTGGTGATGGGCATCTGCTTGGTGTGATATAATTCCACACTACTGATATATACTTCTGCTTTGTGGCGTTGCCCATACCCATAAATGGATCGCAACAGTACTGTGTATCGCTCGTGGAATATGTGCAATTGCGGTGAAATAGTAAACAAAATCAACCCTATATTGATATAGCTTATATACACACACAGTATTCATGCTTGAAGGGACTAAACTCTACATCATGGGATCGGAGATTGCTCCCTCTGTATGAAGATACTTTCTTCGTGCTCATTTGCACTCAGGTAATTAATTACTGCAACAGTTAATTAATTAACTGAAATAATCATCTTTACTAAGTTACTAAACACTCGAAAATTTGTACAACCAAGCCTATGCTAAGGCGTGGAACTTGCATATCTCCTCCTAACAAACAACAATTTATACAACTAAATTCGAATCCAACTGCACAAGCGTAGTACAATAATAATACAGGTTAGGTTCCATTCAAATTCCGCAAATATTTCTCAATCTAACAGACAACACAGACATAATGCTAAGATTCCTTGAATTCCCAGCAAGATCTGATTCATTTCAAAGCCTGGTTTTGCGTCTCGAGTAGTGGTTGCTGGGCGAAGTCCGTTGTCTCAAGGTCGGGGATCTCGCTTCCCTTTTGGCGAGATTGAGGGGGATCTAGGGGAACATATGCATCACCCTGCAGGGCCATCGAGGAATAACCCAGTTAAGGATAAACCTCGTACGTCTCTGTGTTGTGTGATTATTTGGTCCTTTTTTCTTGCATTTTTATTCCACTGTACACAACACTTAAAAACATAAAAGATGCGATTTTTTAGTAGATCGAGCAAGTTCTAGATAACAAAAAACTTCGCTAGTTGTAGCGGATCACATGATTGATCACCACTGTGAGAGAAAAAAATCTCTTTTATCCTTCAATGATGTGCTTATATATAGGCAGTGAAGACACAAATTAAGGAAGACGAAGAAAGAAGGGACGAGGAAGAAATATTTGTAGATGTTGCTATAATGGCTAAGACAATTTATAGCTAAATACGATAGCTAATAAATACCATTAGAGCGTGTTCATCGTAATTTGATCCACATAAGACCTTTCGGAAATATATATCCTCTATAGTTTTCTGAGTGCAGATCAATCGTTATTCCCTCTCTTTTCTTTCTTCCCAATCACGCTGTCGGTAACAAATGTGTTGTATTTATTGTTTGTGGTAGTACGGTGTTAGTGCCCAGTGGTATTTGTGATGCTAGTTTTGTGATGTTTATGTTACTAGTCATGGTTGTAGCATGGTGTTTGCGGTGGTGGTACTGGTGGTGCAAAGGTTGTGGCATGTGCTTCCGGAAAAATATGGGAAAATCCTTAAGCGCGTCATGGAGATATGACGATCGCATCGAATGCGATCCGGAGCGACTAGTCGCACTAGTTGCTCAAGGCTGCGGAAATTAAAAATTTTCATGAGACAAAATCACATGATCTAAGAACACTTCTCGAATCGTTTCGTCTAAATTACAAACAAGCATTATGGTTACCTCTTGAAGAGTGGTTGTAATCGAGTCTCTAAACGAAGAGACCTCATGTCTCAAGTCCGATCCGACGGAGGAGATGACTGTGGGTTCCTCGTGGGCCCATAATGGCTCGTCGTTGGCTCGCATGTTCAACCACTATAAGAAATTGGGCCTAAGGCAATGAATAATTTGAATATTCGGTGCCATATCTTCCGATGTTAAATATACAAGAACGAATATTATTCGTTGCCAAATCATCTTTTGTACTTGTAATTAGCAATGGATATCATATTCGTTGTTAAAGGTCCATATAACTATGATTTTTTCGTTGAATTATTCGTTAAAATTCACACTAATAGTTGCTAAAATTGACAACGATTAGAAGAAAACGACAACGAATAATCGATGTTATATGATTCGTTGCGAGGAATAGAGCAACGAATATCATTATTCGTTGCGAATATAAAGAAGTAAGCAACGAATAATATTCGTTGTTATATATGTAGCTACGAAAGATATGGCAACGAATATTAAATTATTCATTACGTTAGGTCACTTTTCTTACAGTGAACACTCCCTTCAGAAGGGGTCATGTTCATTACCAGTAGATGGTGGTGGTGATGGTATATGTAGTGATGTTAGTTATTTATGATATACTCATAAAAGAGCGAAGATGGTCTGATTTTTATATCTTGTTATTTAAAGTGTTGTATTGCGAAAAAAGTTTGGATTATAAGTAATGCTGGTTGGAGAAACATGAGACTATGAGAACACAATTAAGGAGCACGGACTCAAGAAGATTCGATTTGATCGATTTTTATTTCAAGTATTTAATTCAATCCACAAAGCACAAAATAAAAAGGAAGACAACATATACCGAGATATATCCACAATATAGCATAATAGACAAGAGGACAATAGGATAGAATACAAGAGAGAGAGAAGCATAAGAACATTAACAATAAATAAGAAGAGAGAGAAAGGCCAACACAAGAAAATCCAGAAGAATAAATGAAAATACGAAAATATATGTTCGCATTGCTAAGAAATATTTTAATATTTTGATATTTTTATAATTAAAATACATGAAATAAATGAAAAGTATTTTTGGTACTAGGAAAATAAAAGAGAGAGGAAACTCACATACTGTTAATTGTGGCTCAATTGAAGTCCAAAATACGTGACGATGATTTTTTTAACTAGACAAAAATCTGGAGAACAAAATATGATCTTGTTTCCAAGGTTCGGGCACTATAAATTTTTTTTATTATTTATGCAAGTTTTTTTTTATGTTTTTGGTGTTTTGGGCTCTAAACACATCTCTATATCTCATTCGAATATGACGTAAACAATCAAATTTTTAGAATTTCAAGAACATGAAAATTACTCTTTAAATAAATTCACCAATCAAAAACTTGTAGACGAAAATAAATATTGTTTTAATGAACATGGGAGATAATTAAGCATATCTTAGATCTAGGAAAAAACGAATCAAAATATGAAGTTTATAATTAATTATGAACTAACCAAGGGATTTACCCCACGAACCCTATAAACTTTGTAAATTATCTTCTTAACCTTTTAAACAACGTAATTTCATTCCCTCATTGTTCCATAAACTTGCTAATTCTTACCCCTTGAATCTAGTGGTTAATCTATTTGAAACTCGTTGAGCTTCTTGAGGTAATTTAAAGGGGGTCAATGTGATAATTGCGTTCTGCAAAAGATTATAGAGGTAATTTAACAAGTTTCTAAGATTCGTGAGAGGTAATGCTCTCATCAAATAATTAGAAATGAAACTTTGGATTAAGAATTCGTAATTAATTAATGGTTTAACAAATTCATGAAACTCTGATATAAATGTAGTTCTGAATGTTAGCCATACAACAAATATTTTTTTCATGATTTTTGAAGAAACGAGATATAAAGACTAGAGTTAAGGGGTATGGATAAAAATAACTTGTTAGTATTAAACCACAAACTAAAGAGCATAAGACTCCATCTGCTATTACCAAAAAGTTTGGAGGTCTTAGTGTCAAAGTTTCAGGCTGTCAGCCGTCGAGGGATGAAAATGAATGTAAATATATTTATATCCGATCCATTATGTATTTGTTTTATACATATTTTGACATTCGTATTCGTATTCATTTTAAAATAGATGCGGATATGGAAATTATTTTGACATTCGCTAATATTCGCATTCGTATTTGTATATTCATTTTTTTACATAAGTAAAGTGATAAATTTATTTATAACTATGAATAACAACATTTTATTATAGCATTCACCATTATTAATATAATTGTTACAAAATTACTATATGTGATATATATATATACATATATATTATGTGTAACCGTCTTAAATATGTATATTTTTGTTAACCTATTAAATATTTCTGTTATTATTCGTATCCGATTCGTATTTGTAATTATTTTTAAGGATATGGTAACACAATTTTAACTCCACATATTTTGCTTTTCATTGCTTTATATATATAGTGGGTTATGTTGAATTATCAGGGGTTCGTGAGAGGTCGCTTCGACAATTATTGATCCGCCGTATGAATTGATGAGACCTCCACAAAACCTTGGTTTTCAGTCTTTGCATGTGCACGTGTTGTTTGTGTTTGTGTTACTTACAATGGCTCGGCTAAGGCCATTGTCTCCTCCACACCTCCATCATCTCATTCCATAGGGGAAGGAGCTCACTCTCTCCCTCTTCTCCATCACCATCTTGTTCGACAACATGTCGAAACGTGGGTTGGGTTTCAACTTTTAAACAAGGACATACTCATCATTAACCCCAAAAAGTTCCTTATATTAATGATCCTGGGACCCGAATCGTTACAATTTAAAGATCGGGACCCATTCTGAGATCGGACCCATAGATAGGGACCCAAATTGTAATTTACCCAACAAAAATATATAGCAACTACTTAACCACCATATATAGTGGTAAAATTGCACTTACAATTAGATCTGTCCAAAGTGCGGGACAGGCCGGACCATGGACCGGTCCGAATGTACCGAGGTTCTAAAACCCCCTTGTCAAGGGCTCAACCCGGTCTGTCCCATGGGCCATACTTTAAGGCCCAAGCCTAATCCATGTCTATAGAGATAAATAAATTTTTTGAACATCATTTAATCATTGTAAATCTAGGTTACCATAATATGTGTTACTTGACATGTTAAATATAAAAAACGATATAATACTTGATATGTAAAATAAAAACTTGAAGTATATTATATTAGATGTATGTAAATTGTAATTTTTAAATATATTTTTATTTACGGGCTGGGTTGGGCTTTGTGGCACATGTTCACGTTCCGTCCAGGTGGGCCGGTCTGGATCAACCCATTCATGAAATCTCTTAGCCCAAGCCTAGCTCATGAGCGGGATGGGCGGACGAGCCTCCGACCCATTGACCAGGTCTAGTAACAAAATCAGCTTTTTTTTCTTGTAGCGAAGGATTCATATTAAAAAGGTTGTCTAAATGCTCCTTGAGACATGGATTCCATAACGTCCCGTTTAATGCAATGCTTACTTGTTATCTGTCATGGGCAGTTGTATTATGTCTCGCCATTGTAGAGGATCTATTATGTTATGTCAAACATATTCGTGTCCACAACAACAAATTTTGTCTATCATGGTGCATATTTTAGAATCCATCCCTATATTCTTGGTACTGTGTGTGTATGAACGAATATTACCAATTGTAGAATCATAATTTGTATTTAAAATCTACCGTGAATCAAAATAGCCTTCTTATTATTTGTTAAATTGTCCTTATTTTTAGCAATTATTAGTACAAATGTCTATTACATGCATTAGATAATTGTTATTACATGAACCGTTGAAAGTGACGTAACAAGAATATACATTTATTTTAAATTTTAAGCGCAAACAGTGGGGAATATTCTAAATTATTTGTATTTAATAATGACGATATAACTAGTGATGGGTTTCAAAAAATTAAGCTATAGGCACATTTTGAAGATAATCGAGCAAAGACTCGACATGCAATTTTGAAGATAACTACGCTTCATAAGTTGTATGCAGTGAGTAAGAGATTGATAATTATCGGTAAAAGTTACATGCTTTCCCTGTTAGTGGTGTTGAAGAGCAGGACTTTCCCAGCAAGACATGTTGCCCTTAAAGGTTCTTTAGCAAAAGTGGTGAAGCACGAGAAAGCCAGCACGGAGAATCAACATGCCTTCGTCCCTTTTGGTTTTGACACATTTGGTTTCTTAGCACCGGAAGCTATTGCGTTTTTAAAGAGGATCCAAAAAGTGATGAACAATAATGTGATGGACCCTAGATCTATGGATGTAGTGTTTAGAAGGATTGACTTTGCAATTCAAAAAAGACAAGCGGCGCAGCTTGTTGGCCGCTTGCCTCGTGTTTCTATGTAAACATTTCCCTATCATATTATTTATTCCAAGCTTATCCTTACTTATGAAATGAAAAAAGTACAAGGTCATGTCTGCAAATTCACATGAAAAATAGGCCTATCACCCATGAAGTGAACCATATCCGGACAAAGTCCTCTGAGGTCTCAACCTCCCCCATATAAACGAGCAAACCCACCTTTCCTTCCTATGATATAATTTATATATATAATGCCGTTAATCACGAGTTCATCGCTCCTCCTTTATGTCCTCCGCCGAGCCACAGCCATCGCCTCCTCCGCGTACTTCTTCCCCGATGAATCCGTAATAACTCCCTCTTGCCGCGTCCACGATCAAATATATACAATCGAGATGATCTCCAACGGGAGAGACGATCGTCGACTCGCAAAGACGGGTGCAAAATCTGTGGCCGTGGGACTCGCCTTCTTCTTGACGAGTGCCGCAGGATGTGCGATCATGGTGTGGTGGCTTCTGGAGTTCCACCCTTCGAACAGGCACCAGTGGATGGTCCCTATCAGCCTCCTACTCTTCGGGACGCCGGTGGTCATGTGGTTCTCCGTCTTCGCTTCCAACCTATGGCAGAGGATCGAGAAGGAGCGGTGCGCGGACGATCGGCCGGTCATTGCTTCCCCAGGACCTCCGATGGCAGAGAATGTGTAGCTGCAATAGTGTCTCGGATTGTAATTTGGAGGTTTATTTCATTTTTTTTCCAATTACTATACACGAAAGAAGGGGCTGCATCATGATGTTCTGTTCATGATTCTCACTTCAAGCATGGAATTCGCTTGAACGTACTGGCTTATTCCTGTCGGAGGATGTTAATATCATTTCGAGGATAAGCGGTTTGCATCTTTCAGCTTCCATCTCCATGTTACTGCTAACAGTGAACTGATTTGTTGGGTTATATGCATAAGAACATGGTTGTAAGTTGACGTCTACTCGAACCATCCACCAAATGGAAAGAAAGGGCAGACTGCAGTGGACATTCGTAGTCAAGGAAGGCATATAGGATACGTGTCTGGTATATGAACGGTTTATTTTCCTGACATGTCCATTCTAACGAATCTAACCTCTTCCCCATTCTGAATAAAAGACTGGTATCTGAAACATCTAACCATAAAAAATATGGGCATGATGATGTCACCCTCCATTCCACGCTGCAGCTTGATACGTCTCATCTCTGTCGTTCGAATCGATAGCTTTAAAAACATGATCCACTGTTATGTTGATATCCAACTTTATCCAACTTGACGTATAAAAAAGGGACCAAAGTGGGTGCAGAGAAAGAATAGGGAGGGAGGTTTTACGTGGAAAAGAAGGACATGGGGAAAGTGGAAGGAGGAAGAAGGTGGGGGAGGGGGAACCCTGGATAGGCAGCATCCAGGGGAGATGCATACTGTTCACCACGCAGGACAGACAGTCCCATGAAGAACCAGTAAACCTCAACATGATATACCCATTTATACAACATATGCACAGAGCAGGAGACTGTCAACTGACGAGTCCGTGTGTGTTGGGGTCGTCAACAGCTGCCCGTGCATGTAAAGCTAGTAATTACTGATTCTCATGAGCCATGCTTGACTTTATTAAGCTTCTAATCATTGTTGGGTGGATTTCAACCATATGATCGTCAATAATATACAAATATAAGCACAGCTATAGAGATCATAGACCTGCATTAGTTCAATAATGGCAGTGGCTGATCGTGTACTATGGGTCCTCCTACGGGGAATCTTTTGGACTCGATGACTTGTCCCCTTCCGACTTCTTGGTGCAAGTCGTTCCACTGAGGGGAGAGGATCCTCTGCTGTAGAGGGTATTGCAGCAGAGGTGCTGTAAACTCGAATAAATTTTTTTTTGTGATTTAGATTCTAAAATCCAACTTTATAGATTGAATCTTAGGTTAATTCTCTATATATTCTCTAAATTTCGCTTAAATCAGATATTATTTGCTATTTTATCTTAATGGTCAAATAACAGGTCAAGATCTAAGCAACTTGAACTCCATTTAAAAAAGATCCGAATCTTGAACTATTAAGATAAAATAGCAAATAATGTCAGATTTAAGCGAAATTTGGACGATATGTAGAGCATTAACCTAAGATTCAATCTATAAGGTTGAATTTTAGAATCTAAATCATATAAAAAAATTATTGGAGTTTACAACACATTTGCTGCAATACCTCTGCAGCAGAGGATCCTCTTCCTCCGCTGAGACGCGATTGTTTACCAAACATGACATCATCGATTCCTCATTCATGTGCCTGTGATTGGAGAGGACTCGTGCATCCAATCTCGTGATCGAGACAGAATACGGGTGCTGGTAATTCTTTTCGTCAGAGTAGAATCAAAGGTGTGTTGCTTCTTCCTCCTGCTTAAATTTCTACAGTGGGGATGCTCCGTGGATCTGGTTGGCAGAGCAACTAAGGAAAAGAACAGCATACGTTTTAAGATTTAAGGCATCTCAACATGTCTAACTAGGAATAAATACCTCCTGATATGGATACGATATGAATACTTGTATTATCACACACATGTGTACATAGAGAATCATATCATCAAAATACAGATACCGATGCAACACGGACATTGACAATTTAGACACGGAGATGTGACAAACGAGTGCTGATTAATTTACAAGCATTAGACATGTCCGGATTTACTCATAAGGATAAACATTTTGGGTTCAAACAATATCTAATATATAAAAAGTATATTATATATTTTAACAATGAATATCTACCTCACAATACTAACTAATAAAAGAAAGACTAAAATATGTATGAATAATAAAAGAATGCTTATTAATTATTATACTTATTTGTACGTGTATCATGTTAATATTAGAATCCTCCAAATTTTAAGCACTCATACTAATATCCATATTCGTACAGTACAAGAAAACTGATCTAAGGCAACCAATAATTTAATATTCGTTGTCATATCTTCCATAGTTAAATATATAAAAATGGATATTATTCAGTACTTACTTCTTTAAATTTGCAACGAATAATGGTATTCGTTGCTATATTCCTCGCAACGAATGTTATAACAATGATTATTTGTTGCCATTTTCTTCTAATCGTTGCTAAATTTGACAATGATTATTGCAAATTTTAACGAATAATTCAACAAAAAATCGTCTTTATATGGACCTTTAACAATGAATATGATATTCGTTGCTAATTACAAGTAGAAAAGATGATTTGGCAACGAATAATATTCGTTGTTATATCTTTAACATCGGAAGATATGACAACGAATATTCAAATTATCCGTTGCTTTAGGTCCAGTTTCTTATAGTGATAGTGGTATATGTAATCATATCTTTCAAAAAATGAATATTTCTATTCGTATTGTATAAAAATTGAACATTTGTATTCATACTCGTATTCCTCAAAATTAAGATATCAAATTTGTATTCATCAAATGTTGAATTTTCATATTCGTATTTTCATTTGTATTCATCATAAATAAGAAAATGGCATCCATACCATTTATTTGACGAAAGCAGAAATGAACGGATATGATATATTTGTATTTGTTTTCATCCCTAACAATAATATAAGTGTTTCGAGTTGTAGATAGACTTTAGTATTTTTCCGGATTAACCTTCCAAGCTTACAATTACAAGAATCCGCTTGGCCTACATAATACAAATTAACATGACATAGAAAGCAATTTAGAGTAATAATTTCTTAGAAAGACATGGATGGCTTTGTTTGGGTGACGTCGTGCAGAGATATACTTTAAATGTATAAGGATGACCACTTGGGTATCGTGTGGGAGGGGATCCATTTACATTTACCTGAATGTGTGCATGGCGTGGGTCACATACTGCCAAGGTGAGGAAGATGTGTGTGTGATGGTGTTTCGATAGGTAGCCAATCCGTCAATATTTCGGACAAATGTATTTATTATCATGTTAGACCTATGCGTAAGACAATGATTGCGGGACGATATGGACACTAACGGGACCTTTCTTCGAGGCAAAGTGTCGGCTTGCACTGCAGCCCATCCAATCCACTCCGATGATCTCAAACTCTCTCTAATAATCTTACATCGCCTATCTTAATTTATTTATATTAAGTCCAGTATTTTGTTTATCATTTATTTTAATTTTATTTAATCATGTGTTTGAATAGGTGTGGTCTTTCTATCGTTTCGTATTTGGCTTTTGAAGATATTACGTTGCATAAAAAGGTGTTACATAGAAGTTGATGGGAGACGAGAAACAAGCTGCGTCGTAAATTTCTTTTAGATGGCAAATCCAACTTTTCGGAACACAACATTCATAAATATAGAACTCATAGCATTGCTATGCATAATTTTTTGGACCCTCTTGAGGAGCTCAACAACATCACTTGTCAATAACCCAAATGTATCAAATCCAAAGGGGATGAATACATGTTGATTGTCCATACAAGCCTTCTCATGTTTAGTCACTTTAGCTGATGCAGCTTTTTGTGCAGCGTATCTCGCGATAAAATCACTCCTTATAGGATCCACCAAGGGAGAAATCCCAGTCAAATCAACACACGCATGTTTCCCTCCGATCCATCGGAATATTAAAATATCTGCCGGTCTAAGGGTCGATCTACCCTCCTGTGGATCCGTCAGAAAATTCCCAGGTGCTTCTTTTTTTGAATTAACCCCTGCATGCCTGAGAGCATCATAAAGGACATCCCTGACAAAATCATGCCTATGTTTAAAATCTGACAATTCGCAACAATGAACGGCAAAGGCATCTAAACAGGATTTGTGGCATACTGGACAAGCCTCATCTGCTGGAAATAGAGAAATCATGAGGTGATACTTGAGAATAGTACAATACTCAAAGAGTGACATATGCATTGCAAGCTCCTCATTAGGAATGGCAAGAAGAAAATCTTGAGAATGTTCAGCTTGCAAACATCGGAAAATTACTTTTTGTTTAGCAGTCATGTCAAACTCAACCTCCATTTCTTTTAAAATTTTGCTAAAATTGTAAAAGAGATGTGACACGTAGACCTTCCAAAGTATTAAGAAAATAAGAATCCATACCATGTATCCCACTGTCTCATAATATGTAGTCTTCGAGAAGATTGAGCTCTAAAGGTCACAAAAGTATACGAAGAAGCCTTAATAGCCGAGTATAGACCTAAGCCACTGAGTCTAATTGATAGCGACGCCACTCGTCATTGAAGATCACCAAAGAAAGAGCCTCCACAAAGCATAATATCCTCAATAGCTCCATGTAAATCTTTAAAATAAAACAGATTTGGCAGACGCAAAAGACGCCATGTATCACTCGAGGATGTACGTGAAGTCCACGTGCCAGATGATTATCTCGACCTTCCTTGCCGATATTCCACGTGGATTCCTTCATCATCAAGCCATACAACCCCCATTTCCCGACTTCGACTATATAGCATCCATCCCTTCCTCATTCTCCGCATATGCGCCTCCATGCAGGACGGTTCTATGGTCTATACTATGTTCGCACCATTAGATTACAAATTGACATGTGAGACCCAGACACCTCGTGGCAGAATCCCTTCCATCTACCACTATAGGAAAAATAATTTTTAGTAACAGATCATGGTAACATTTCAAATAAATTATTATAAACAACTTATTATTTGCAACATTTTAAGATTTTATTGTATTAAATTAACGCTTGCAACACATGCATGGTAATAAATGTTGAACTTGAATGTCACAATTTTTACCACTTAAATGAGTTTCATACAACCGTTGCTCGCATACCCCTTTAAAAAGAACCAACAACCACGATTAGATAAGGGTCGTGTTCTTGATCTGACGGTCGTGAAGGTGGTATGAAGAACAACCAAAGAACTGGGCTTTAACTAACTTCGATGTCTGATTTCTTCTTGCTCTGGTGGTGGATCTCTTCTCCAACAGCTCCAATAGCTTGTTGGAGCTCCTCCGCATATGTTGGTCCCTTCAGATGAGATCAATGGGGTTCAATGAGGGATCTGGAGGTGATTGGGGTTCCAGGTGACCCGGAGGTACTCCAAGTCCAATTCCTAGCTCCAGAGGGCACCTTAGTAGGTCCGGCCTACACCAAAAAGTCAGGTGTCTCAAGGCGATTTGCCTCGGTCCAAAAATGAAACAAAAAATCAAGGAAGATGGAATGGAGGACAGATTCTGACGAGGGATGGTTGAGAAAATCTCGATTCGCCAAATCTTTGACGATTTGGGTTGGAAGCAGGGGGCCAAATGTAGAATGCCTCAAGGATTCATGTGGGATGGAGAGCGGGGAGAAATGACAATCGAATCACGATGATTTGGCCTGTAGCTCCAACTCCATGCAATTTGAAGGCATTTAAAATTGGACAAAAAGACTAGTTTAGAATGGATATTAAAAGCAACGAATGAAATTAGAACCTCAATTATACCTAAGAACGTCAGAAAGAGGCCTTGACTCGATCGAAGTCGAGGAGGCGGAACCAGCCGGAGACCTCCTACGACGATGGGAGGATCAACTCCTCCTCGACTCCTCCTCACTGCAAATCCACTCATTCACTTGTTGTCACCAAGGAGAAGAGATCTGGAGGACCTAAGGGCTAAGACTCGATGAAGAGCGATCTAAATTAGAGGCAGAACAGAGAAGGTTTATTTATAGGCTACTCGAGAAAGACATTTTCGAAGGATCGAGTCGATGAAGATCGACCAGATCTTGGACAATGGCCGGAATTAGGAAGATCTAATCTCCAGGAATCGCACGGCATGCCATGGGAGAGCATGATATCCTCGAGCGGAAAAAAGGGAAAAGATCGGAGTTCTGTCAGGCTGGTACTCGAGGAAGACAGAAAGGGGTCCGTTGACCCGAGGTCAATGCTGGAAAGAACCTGGCAGGAAATTCCATGACTGAATTCTTTGTAAAATCAGAAATAAATAATTGATTTATTAATTAAATTTTGATTAAGACATGAAAAATGTTTGTAATTTAGTGTAGTATTTTATACCTATTTTTATTTATTTTTATGAGACTTTTTATTATAAGTTAATATTTACATGTAATATATGTATATATATAAATGGCATAATTTTGATAATTTTATTTTTATTTTGTGTTGTGCATTTTATTATTTATACATGTATCTGATCAGGGCAAGTCCCATGCTGAACCTATAACCAAGGAACCACAGATAAAGATTTTCTGCATAATTTTCGAAGCAATTAACAGGAAAAATCCTTAAAATGCAGATGGTAGTCTATCCGATCCATAATCTTTGAAGTTCCCTATCTACTTCTGCCACATTTCTAATACCTCGACTCCATAGGAGGTTAAATATATAGGAGGATGGCAACCGCTTGCGAAGGAAAAAGAGGGGTAGTGGATGGTGTGGTGGTTTTGGTAAGTTCGCATTCCTGCATGGGAACGTGCAACGTGTCCTTACCGTCTCACAAAACCCATATCGGAACCAACACATTTGATCCAATTTCAACTTCTCCATGATCTCTCCCATCGACAACGTTTCCCTGGACGTATTGGTATAGCATCCTTTACTCTCGTATGCATAGTCTCATGAACATAGATGATGAAGATTAACGCTAGTGTGCGACTTCCTTCCAGGTCCAGATTCTCTGCAAGCTAGACCGTGCGGAGCTCAAGCATGCGATCGTCGTCTCGGAGGCCTTCCGTGATGCAGTAAGTAACGATCTCTCTATGAAGTCCGAGCACAGAAATCCTTCTTCTTTTATTCTGTGGTTTCTTACAGGTCCTTGTGGCGAGGAAGTTGCACTTCAACTTCTCAACTCCGCCGCCCAGGACGGATAACAGTTGCCTTCACAGGTCCTGCTTGCTTTTGTTTTGGAATATGGTAACAATGCCTTCAACTCTACGATCTGGTTATGTGTTTTTTGTTGTTGAATTGTGCCTGCAGGGTTGATGCCGGATCTCCTCAGGCGCCGGCGCCGAGATTGCAGCAAAAGAAACCTCGGAAACTCCTCCTCTCGCAAGAAGAGGTGCGAGCGGTTGCCGTTGCTCTCTTTCCGGTAGGCGGTCGTACGAGAAGACCTAATCCTGAGCTTGGATGGAAGAGGAGCCGAGTATCATTGCGATCCTGGCAGATGCAGGTCCCCGTCTCTTTGAAGTAGATAAATTATGCAGGTGTTTTAGTCAATCGAACTTCTGTTGCTTTATGCAGAAGTCCTTCTTTTTGAGATCGATTACTGCAATGGACCCATCAAGAAATATTTGTCAACACGAGACTTGTTCTTCGACTTGTGTTAACTTCCTTTTCTATCTTTTTGAAGATCAACTCCATAGTACTATAGTTGGTTGAAAACCGAAGAGGTTAGATTTACATATGTATCATTATGGGTAAGAGATTGTTGGATGATAGAGGTTTTCACAGTCAGCAGAAGTTCGAAGGAACTGGTGAAATGATGGTGGATTACAGACGTTTAAGTACAAATGGGTCTCCATTTCTCAGAATAAGGTAAGTAAATCTGTAACATTGCAACAAGGATTCGCTTTTCTCACATGTCTATTAAAAGATAATAAGATATATAGAATCATAAGAATATCAATTAAATGAATCTCAGTCTCTCATCTACAACATTAACAAGAATGATGGTTTAGATTCATTTGTGAGGAGATTGAGAACCATCTCTGCTGATCATTTACACATCAGTGTTGGTGACCACTGACCGACTACTGATGCCGGTATAGGATACGAACCTACTGCATGCGTCCTTTACAAGCTATGGAATAAATTATGTATCTCAGTTGAATACATCAGTAGAAACTTTAAGTCAGTAGTTTATTTAATTTTGAGGTTTTTTACATGTTATGGTAAGTGGAGAAGGGGATGAACAGGTAAGCGCAGATTGGAGATTTGAATTGATTGGATTAATGTGCTTAAGTGACAAGATGTTTAGGTAATGGCTGAGATTTGAAGGCGATGGGGGCAATGGGAAAAGAAGGTGAAAGGAGGTGGAGTGTGGGTTTGTTGACTCGGGAAGCAAAGGAGGACATCTGAAGAGCAATCTTGGTCTAAACAAGTGATAGGTGTTAAATTTCAAAAGGGATTTTTACACCCATAATCCTAAATAATTGAACAATTATAATCATAACCCTGCATAATCATGAATTACACGAGAAACCTTGGATAGTACCTCCGTCTCATACTTATAACCTTCCGTTAAGAAGGCAGATAACTTAACTATATCGTGAGTTAATCTAATCCATGGCCTATATTCAATGGATATTTTAAAATTGCAAAAAGGGGATTTTTACCGGACAGACCCTATAATCTTTGTCAATTAACTCCACGACCTTTGAAATAATCTAATTCCCTTCTCGACCCTGTAAACTTGTTCTGTCTTACCCCACAGACCCTGCCGTCATCTTTAACTTTATTGGAGTCAAAAACTTGAGTTAAACTTGGGTTAATGAAACAAAAAAATAAACAGTGGATCTTCAGTGTCCTTCTCTCCTTCCTTATCCTCTTCCTTCTTCCGATCAAATAAATGAAAATCTAGCAGTGCAAAATCCTTAAGCATAGGAAAATTCGTACAATATTCTTTCACAACTCTGACACCAGCAGGAAAAATGATCCCGCAATCCGGAGCTCAACCGCGGGGCCTGGACTAGGGTTGGGCATGGGCCGGGCTCGGGCCGGGTTCGCCTTGGCCCGGCCCAGCCCATTTTAGAATATGGGCTAACGGGTCGGGCCTAGGCCCATTTTATTTTCAAAAATTAGGCCCAAGCCCAAACCCGGCCCAAATAAAATGGGTCGGGTTCGGGTCGGGCCGGCCCAATTTAACACCTATGTATACGAATATCATGTCTTCCATTCTTCTTGCATTTGTGTGGTTGTTTCTTATGCATGTGTGCATGTTTAAAACTATAAAGTATGCTAACTAATTTGTGATTTTAACATTAGTTGTATGTTGGAAATACAAATGTGGTAAAAATATGGCGACTTAAACCACCATTCAATTCACCATTACATATTCTATTGTAGATGCGGGCACTATGACCCAATACAAATTGGTTACTTACAATTGTACATGCTGTAACACTTGAGGACACAGATTCCATTATTGCATATTAATGTAATAATCTTGTATATTAATGTAATAATATCCTCAATCCACTATTGGATATGATTATTAATGTATCTAAGCATTTATTCTACACTTGAATAAGGATAGTAAAGTTAGAACATGGTATTTGGAATGAACATGAATATAATTGATATAATTATACCGTACTGGATATAAATATACTTGCTTTAGAATGGATCGGGCTATCGGGCTAACGGGTTTGGGCCTTCTAAGGCCCAAACCCGGCCCGTTAATCAATATGGGCTCATTTTAGGGCCCACGGCCCGCCCATTAAATTTCGGGTTCGGGTTTGGGTCGGGTTATACGGGTCGGATTTTGGGCCGGGTCGGGCCGGCCCAGCCCAATGCCCAACCCTAGCCTGGACCATCTTGACGCCGATGCAGGTAATCGTTATCCACCCACAGATGGTTTCCTATCGTCACTTCTCCACCTATCTCCAGATAGAGGTGGGCGATCATCGACCCTGGTAGTACCCCAACGATCTGGTTCTGGAGGCGGTGCTACAGCACCAGCAGCTTCCCCCCGACGAAACCTTGGAACATATGCCCCTGGAGATGGGGCGGCAGCTGCAGCAGCAGGAGCTTCAGCCGGATGGGCTGCGGCGTTGACAGGCTCAAAAGGCCTTGATTTGTTACCCCGACCCGTAACTAACATTCACGTTTGCGAGCTTCTTCCTCTTCCCGTAACTTGTTCAATCTTTCCTCCTCCGTCTTCAAGTAGAAAAGCAACTTCCTCTTAGTATCTCTGTTACTCCTTCGCATTTCCCGCAGTAGATTGATTTTATCCTCCTTTTCCTTCTTAAGCCGATTGAACTCGGCTTCGCGACGGTTGACAATTTCACTCCGGAAGGAAACCTAATTCAAACAGCGAGTACAAACGAAAAAAATGTCGAAGGATCCCCAATCCATTTTAATTATCATGTGGTTGAGCATATAGCATAATCCTGATGACAGTGGTTCCAATCATAACATCATTATGGGGAAAAAGTCATCCAAATTTACGAAACTCCATTTTGGAACTAATAAAACCATCAAACCAAAGCCTTGGAATAACCAGCAAAGTTTATTTGATCTGGTGGGTTCGAGCGCATCAGAGCAGGCGAGCATGCTGCTGAGCCTGTACTCGGGGGAGGGTTTCGACGTAGAGGAGGACGACTGAAGCTGGGGTGGCACAGGAGGCCGTTGGCCGTGGCGTTTGCGTGGAAGGTTGCGGGAACGGATCCTCTGCAGGGGAGGAGGGGACGGAGCCGAAGGAAGGGGACGGGGCGGTTGGGGGAGGTGGCAGAGGAACAAGGGGAGGGAGGAGGAAGAGAAGGTAGAAGAAGATGGCATTTTTGTAAATTTATCAAACAAAGAGGGCAACTCTTACCTCTTTTCTACGGATTCCGGTTAAATTTAACGGACGAATAGATGGGAGTTAACCGCAGGATTCATGGAATAAGGGTTAGCAAATTTACGGAGTCGAGAGAGGAATTAGATTGTTTCAAAGATCGTGAAGGTAATTGAAAAAGATTATCAGGTCTATACGGTAAAAATCTCAAAAAAAACCTCCAACCCCGCTACCCCTCCCTCCATGTTTCTGTCAAGGACGCGGACACGTGGGTCGTTTCTCCTCTTACAGCTTCCCCCCAACGTCATCACATCTTCCTTGTCTCTCCTCCTCGACGGGAACTGGGCTAGGCTGGACTGGAGGAGGTGAGCATGGGGGGTCGGCATCCACGGGTTGGTGGGGGGTGGCGGGCTGGAGGAGGTGAGCGTGCATGGGGGGTCGGCATCCACGGGTTGGGGGGAGTGGCGGGGTGGAGGAGGTCTTCGACGAGGGGAGGCTGCGTCGGGAGCTTCTCTTCCTGAGCTGAAGGTGGGCGGGTGTCGGGGGGAGGCTGCGTCGGGAGCTTCTCTGTCTGGGTTGAGGGTGGGCACGGGAGGTCGGGGCTGGTCAAAGCTCGGTGCTGCTTGGATGTCCAGCGGGAGGGGGGCTTCTCTACCCAGGGCTGCCAGGTGCGGGGCCGAGCTTGGTGTCCTTCAATGCCTGAGCTGGAGGGTCGTCGGGGTCGTATGAGCTGTCAGGAGGCGGGGTCGGGGGGCTTGGGTGTTCAGGTGGGTGGGGGCGTCGAGGCCGGTCTGGTCGGGCTGGAGTAGGTGGGGCGGGGTCGGGGTGAGGTGGGTGGGGGTCAGGCGAGGGGCCGGCCTGGGCTGGAGGAGGTTGAGGAGCTGGAGGAGGTTGAGGAGGGGTTCGACGGCTTTGACTAGAGGAGGAAGGAGAGGAAAAGGCGCAAGGGCTCCTCCAAGAACCTCGGCAAAATTTTTATTGGTTTCTTAGTTTTTTTATAATAATGGCATACTTTATAAATGTGATATAGTTTTATAGGTAAAATTGGCAACATATAATTTTTCGTGAGAGGTAACAGGATTATGTCATGTAAGAGTTAAGCATTTTTCGAGGTCTTGGATGTAATTCGTGATTTTGCAGAGTTATGAATGTAATTGCAAAATTACTCAGGTTATGGGTGTAAAAAACCCTTTCTAAAAGGGCCCAAATTTTGGTGTTTTTACAACTTTTTGTGGCAGTTTTATTTTTTTAAAGGATTTTTATCATTTGTGTCCTTTCGAGAAGTTGCAATATCAATTATGCCTCTCTCTTTTTGGGAATATCAGTTGTGCCCTCAATTTTTTATCATTCTATTTGCTTCCAATTTAATTTATATTTTCAAATTATGTTTTCATATTTCCTTTTTAGGTTTATAAATATTAGTTAACTTCTAAAATACAACAACAAAGCATTTACCCACATTAATTGACTTTTAAAATAATTTTTATTTTTTATGAAAGGTTTTTGGATATTAGGTTTTTGGGTTCTTAACTAACATAAAATTATACTATATAGGTAGAAAATTAAGGAGAACATGTTTTCGTATTTTTTATTTTGAAATGAGTTTTTGATGTAGTTTCTTAACGTTTTTAGATTTTTAAGGTATTTTTAAAAATAAGAAATAAAGGAAGATGATTCTAATTATATAACTAGTGGAGACAAAAAAAGAATAATAATTATCCTGTGCATTAAAAATACCTAAGGGTACTTTTAAATGGTGAAGGACTGTGCACGTAACAAATTGGACACTTGTTTTTGTAATTTGAGTTTTGTGATTTTTTTTATAGAGAATAGGGAACTTTTTCATTTGCTTTTGGATTCTTAAAAAATAAAAAGGAATTTGGGGATTTTTTTTGCAGGACTTATGTGCCCACAGGGTACATACGTTCCCTAAATTTGAGAATTTTTCAAGAAGATATGAGATTTATATATCTTTCTATGTCTGTTGATTTTTTATTTTTTAAAAATAGAAAATAGTAATAATTTAACAAACTTAAATTTGAGATGATAAAGTATAGATGATAAATTAAAGGCCCGGAGGAATTTGCAAAACATAACACTTTGTGCGTGATAAAAAATATAACACGGCGAATTTTAAATCAAATACAAAATTAATTTTTACAAAAGTGGTATACAATTTTGTTCATAAGTGATATGGCCCTAGCATGAATTTTCTCAAGCCTAGCAATTGGCTTGATTATAGAGAAATGAGTGTTTGACCAAAAACCATTAAATTTCTCAAAACATTCTATATAAATAAAGCAAAATTTGAAATATGCAAACTCAAGTCCAAAATTTGGGTCTAGTTAATACAATTCAAACAAAATTGGAATAATGCAAACATGTTAAGAAATGACTTAGATATACTTTTGCATGAATTTGGAATAATAAAATATAATAAAAACCTAAGTTTTTAATGCTAAATGGTCCAATCAGGGATTGAAATGCAAATATGAAAACTTTGTTAAGTGCTTCGGGCGAGCCCCATGGCAGGTGCGGTGGGTAAATATCCAAAATCACGGGGATTCTTTTGCAAAATGCCCCACATGTGTCTGCTCAAGGTAAGGCATCCTTGTAATCGAGGAGGCTGGGTGAAGTCCGGAGCGGATACTCTGTTGTTGTGCAGCAATGATCTGTTGTAATCCGCAAAGGTGTCCGAGCCGTTCAATTTCGATCGAGCGGTTTGCATGCTAAGAGCACACAAAATCTCTGATTTCGTGTGAATCACTCGATCTTGATTTAGCGGCTCGGACACCCTCCGAGATTGCAGCAGATCCTTGCTGCACAGCAGAGGATCCGCTCGGGGGTGAAGCCACATATCACGTGCATGTGCCTCCTCCGATAGAAACCGGCAAAGGTAATGGCGCTGGAGCAGAGCTCTAACGTCAACGTTTCAGCTTCATCGGCTCCTCCTAGCTACTACAGATCTCCAAATAATCCATTGAAGGGTCCTGGAGGTTCTCCTTGATTTCCTCTCGTCAATGAAGACGACAGTGAGGTTCGAGGTCAATTGGGATGCTCAAACGAGGGAGATGACCGGAGTTCGGCTACCCCATCCGACCAATTAAAGACAGGCTCAAAAACCTTTATACTCCTCCCTGAAACGAATCCAAAAACGAGTCGTGACCGATTCCATTATGGATTGAAAGAAATGGACAAGGACTCGAGTTACCCTGAACTTTCGTCAAAGGACATAAAGGGGTGGTTGTCCTTAACCTCACATTTTCGGATCCTGCGGTGGTTGTCTTTAGCTTTACATTTTCGAGCTCCAGTTCGATCCGTTGACAACCATTCAAAATACTTGACCTTAAGAAAGTTGATGATTTGTTTCCTTGTATAGCTAGTGAGCACGTCGTACTTGAATTTCACCCTGTACTCTGGCCACTACTTCAACTCAAAAATGTATTAATCATTAGTGAGCCCGTTGTACTTGAATCCTTTTGTAACTTTTGTTGGAATGTTCTCTCCAAAAAAACTTGATGACTGCTCTTTTAGCTCGCTCCATAGCATTCCCAAACAATCCTTTCAACATCCTCCGTTGATCGGTTCTTTGCTTGAGACTATAGTGAATGAAATTAGAATGATCGTTCTTTGTTTGTAGTGCAATAACTCAGTTACCTTCCACATGCTTTCCATTTTTAAGCTTAACTTGTAAAGTATGCTCTTTGTCATGGCTTATAAATGCGTTTTTATTCCATGTCATGTGCTTAATACAACCACTATCCAAATACTAAATATCATTAAAGTAGTATATTGGAAGCCTCATATTTTGCTATATAATTGAACTCATGCTTTCAGAACCAACAACCACTTTGCGAATGATTTGCAATCTTGCATTTTGTGCATCAAAATATACAATTTTTAGATTCATGATTGTCTTTATTACAAATAACACAATGAGTAGAGGATTGTTTTGTAATTGGATCTCTTTGATTATATCTCATCTTGGTCTTCCATTGTCTTTTCCTTTTTAGCATCCATAACTTCCAGCATTCTCTTGTCTCCTTGCATATTTCCCCTTCTTTGCTTATCATGATCTCCCATTTGAGTTTTTTTTTCTTTTATTCACTTAGTCAAATAAGGCATTTGTATCTTTAACCTTATCATAAACTTTTATGACGAGATATCACAAGTCTTGTGAGATTAAGAGAGTTTTCATTTGAGGACTCCAATAATCACAACATTCTCCATAAAATATATGAATGGAGTTTTGGATGTAGCTGAATAAAAGTGTATTAGAAGTTGATGTCATGGTATTGATAATCAAAAAAAAGGTTTCAACAAGGATGTATCTATGGATATGCTCTGATACCAAATTTGTTGGGAAAGTATAATATTGGTAGTAGATTAGAAGCAAATTAGAAGAGTGAATATATATCAATAATAAGGTATGACCGAAAGTTATAAACTTCTTTTCATTAAGAACTTGAAATTTGCATACAAGACTTTAACTTTTACAAAAACGAGATTTGCAATATTTGCAATAATGGAAGAAGAAATTACAACATTGGGATGGACGATACTTGTGAACTCTTGTGGTGGTAGTGGTGTGTCATACTTCTTGCTATGATGGTGTTAAATAAGAACCCCTTAGGTGGTATTTATATGCCCTCCAAGACGGTGAAGATATTCTCGAAGAGAGATCTAGAATAATCTTCCATGCTTCTCAGTTGGGTGGAATATCTAGATCTTTCTGTAAGAGCTGGAAAATATATAAATATTTTCTTAACATCTCTCTTTTCTAGAATCTTCTCCTCACATGCACCTCTCTCTCTCTCTCTCTCTCTCTCTCTCTCTCTCTCTCTCTCTTTTAATAATTATTTTAGTGGACTTTAGGCCCATGTAGGTAACTTTATCTTAATGTGGGTGGAGGATTATAGGTCCATATGTATAACAACTCATTGCAATAATAATTCTTTATGGGTAAATTGCAATTTATATTTTCAAGTAGCTTCTCGCAAATCTTATATGTAGAAAATCATGTCATATATGTATGAAAAAAGAAAAAAGGGTGAGTGGTTGAATACATCCATACTCCAAGCTCTCAATTACCATGATCAAAGAGCCCGTAACACATTGTTTCGTCTACAAGATCTTTATTCAAAATCTCATCATCCGAGCGACATCGAAAGAAAAACCGGTTCAATGCAGCAAAACTGGTTCAAAGGGTGACTGGTTGACCCTCCACACGTTTCACATAAGAATACATAGTAGTCAGTTCTAGGTGTAAGAACTAAGAAGACGTTTTCATGTTAGGCATGGACGTACTTATTGGAGATATTTTTGTAAAATCTCTCCTCTAATCTTTAATCTGAAGGGATTCTTTTTAGAAGCCACGACCATACCACCATTCCAAAAGAGGCTTTTAAGGATTAGCAACCTCTTAATTATACATGCCAAAATCTATGGCACCTTAACCATCAGTAGCTTCAGTACCCACTTAGAAATTCGATACTCTTTGAAAAGCATAGGATTTAGATACAAGCCCCATCCTTGGTTTGCACACCTCCTCACACTTCACCGTGCAGATGCGAATTCCCCTTTCGTCGCTAAACAAGACGAACTTGAGCGAACCAACCCAAGCTCGATTCAGTTTGTTTAGCATACTTTCATGCTCGGATTCGATTCGGCTCGATAAAATGAAAAGTGTCATCAAGTTCGGTTCAGCTCAGGTAAGATTCATAAAGGTTCGGTTCGATTCGTTAAAGGTTCATTTAAAAATAAATATTGTGCAGACTTTTCTGTTCAAAGGGAAAACCGCAGCCCCAAGGGAGAGTTTTGTGAGGTTTTGAGAATAGGAAATATAGACTTAGGAAGTGGATGACTAGAAGGTTTGGAAAAATTATTGAATAATCCTTATGTTAATATAGAATTATTTTTTCCTTATATATACAATATGTATGTATATATACTTTTATGTATGTATGTGTGTATATAATCGAACTTTTAACGAATCAAACCTAAGCGAACCTATGTTTTTGAAGTTTGATTCATTTATTTTCGAATTGAATCCGAATCGAACTTTTAGCAAGCCGAATCTGAGCGATTGTCGAACTTGAAAATTTTCTGACAACCCTAATCCCCATCAAGGTTTTAAAAACCGGACCGGACATTGAACCGGTTAGTCCGACCGGATCGGACTGTCGGTTCAAACCGGTCGGACCGGTGATGATTTCAGCATGACGTCATCACTCACATCGACTCGAAAAAAACCGAACCGGGCTTAATTTACTGGTTCGACCGATCGAACCGATTTTTTAACCGATAAAACCAGATAGATATATATAAATATGTATTTATATATCAATGAAATAATCATTTAAAATGTCAAATCTTTCAACATAAAAACATGATTGTCTATTTCGAATAAAACTCTACAAAAGGTAGTCACATTTTCTAACATTATATATGAATATAATATTGTAATAATTTATTTATAGTGCAAAATTGTGCAAATCGAGTGGTTCACACGACTACCGCAGAATCAGCTGCATTTCCATCTACAGTCTCCAAATTTCCATACCAAATCATTGCCAGAGCAGAGCACTCCATGTAAAATTGGCAATTTCTTACATAACCGGCATTGGGATATTCTCCACTTCTATAACCATCAACAACGTCCATTTATCTCATCAAACCCCATCAACACCAATTATACTCGAAAAGCATCAGACAGTCATAATATTTTGTAACAGAACGTACTAAGATTTCAAGTATTCAATATCAGAAGTCTTCATTACTTGAGAACAGAAGAGCTCTTCTGTTAGTCAGAATTTCGGCAAGAAAAAACTACACATTCAAGGCAGAAACGATCATATAACCCCACAAATATACAAGCATAGAGATAAACAAACGCAAGATTTCATAACTCCTAAATCAAAACAGCTCTCAAGCGAAATCCACTCGAAAAACAACAACTACAGAGCCTCGAGACGTACCAGGAATCCACGATCCAATGGAGCCCATTCAGGAATCAACAGGAACGGCCTCGATGAGCCTGGAGAAGTAGAACTGCGTGGTGATGAGGCCCCTCTTGGAGACCTTCCAGCCCACCTTCTCCAGCGCCCGCTCCACGTCCTTCTCCGCGTGCAGGTACGCCCTCGTGGCCTTGGACGGGCCCGGGAACAGCTCCCCCACCCTCTTCAGGAGGTCGTAGTAGAACGTCTTCGGCGCGAAGCTCAGCACCAGCCTCCTCTCCGCCAGGGACGCGAGGTGCGCGATCATGCCGTCCGCCTTGCTCTGCGGGTAGTGTATCAGCACGTCCAGGCAAACCACGGTGTTGTACCTCCCCTGCAGAGACTCCAGATCCGACACCTCGAATTTGGGGACGGGAGCGCCTTCGGGGAGCCGATCCTGGGCGTTCCTGCGGGCCTCGTCCACCATCGCGGCGGAGATGTCGCTGGCGGAGACCAGAGCGCCTTCGGAGGCCAGGGGGATGGAGAGGCTGCCCGTGCCGCAGCCGGCGTCGCAGATGGTGACGCCCTCGAGGGGGCCGCCGTCGCGGAGCATCGAGAGAGTGGACTCCACCGTCTGGGCGTGGCCGAGGCGGATGTCGAGCTGGACCTTGTTGACGTCGGAGGTGGAGTCGCCGTAGATCTTCTTCCACCGCTGGAAGCCGGTGTTGTTGAAGTAGTCGCGGACGACTTCCTTGTCGCCGCCCCCGACCTCCTCGGCCTGGAGTCGGCGGCGGCGGTCGGGATCGGCGAAGGAGACGGCGGCTGCGAGGGCGGCGAGGGAGCCGGTGCCGAGGAGGGTGAGCGCGGCGGAGGGGGAGTAGGCCGAGGGGAGGGCGTCGGAGAGGAAGGTGGGGAGGGCGAGGGTACGGGTGGTGGGTCTGGCGGAGCGGCGGAGGGTGTGGAGGGGAGAGGTGGAGGGGAGGAGGGCTGTGAAGGACGCCATTGGTGTCGGAGGTCGAGGTGAGGTGGAGCTCAAGTTCGTGGGTGTGGTGATGTGTATAAGGCGGGGAAGAAGATCGCGCTATCCTTTGGGAGATTTCCTCTATTTTTATTTATCTTATATCTAATCTCTTTAGTAAGGATTTATACACGCAGAAAGAAAACCACGTGGAAGCCAATAACGATTTACGGAGCTTTTTTTGTAGGGATAAAATCTGTTGGATAAGAAGAGATACGAGATAAAAATTTATTATGTTCGATAAAATTATAAGATAAGTAATAATTATTTATATTTTTATTGGAGAAAGATTGATGATGAAAGGATAGAGTTTTAACCTCTACCTCTCATGTTACTCAAGAACTCAAATCTTCACTATTTTTAGAGGAATAGAAATGTTGTAGGATAATGAGGGATACAAGCCATGTATCCTTCAAATAAACAAGGCCCAATAAATGTTGACTAGTGAATTTTGGATCTTGAATTTTTAGATAGAAGTCATATTGTTTGAATCGTCGGAGTATTTAAGTCACAATTACTACAACTAAATGGTGCTACATTAACTAATAATTTGAATATTTGTTGTTAGATTTACTAATGTTAAAATTATAATAATAAATATCACTCCTTACAAAAGTCTACGTAATGATGATTATTTGTTGATTTCTTATTCTAAAATTTGTATCAAGCTTACTAACGTAGAAACAAGAACATTTTTTGAAAAAGTAGACAAGTAATTATTGTTATATGATTTGTTGCCAATGATATATCAACAAATATGGCATTCATTGTCAATTTTAAGAATAAATAATTCAAAATGTAAAAAATAACGTAAATTTGAGAGTAAAATTACACAAAAATCCTAAATGTTACATTTAAATTCAATGTAGATCCTGAACTTTTAAAAGTCGCAATGTGACATCTAATTTTTTGAGTAAGTTTCAATGTAGTACGTACTTCCGTTACTGTTTATGTTAAATGAGAGGTTATCTCTTAACTTATAGACAATTATACCCTTCTGCATTCAAAATATCAATTAATCGTTGCTATTTTTTAGTTCAAAATTTTGCAGCGATTAACTAAAATTTTAAAAAATAGCAACGAATAAGTGTCGTTATGTTAACCGTTGCTAATGGTATAACGACAAATACGATCTTCGTTGTTAATTTTGAGTACGAAAACTCATTTCGCAACGAATAATATCATCATTATATATTTAGCAACTGCTAATTTAGTAAAGGATTTTTTCAAAACCGTCACTATAACTCAATTTTTGCAGTGCAGACTGAATATGAGTGTAAAGTTAGGAGACTTTTATGTAATTTACTCTAAATTTAACATTGTAATATGCAGCAATGAAACATCAAATTACATATCCTTTGCTATAATTAAGATATATTACACCAAACATAAACAAATATAATTAAGAATATAATTAATATTCTTCGGGTTCCACTCCCTCACTTGCATAGAAGCCACCAATCGCTTCTGGTAGTGCTCTTCTATAGGAGTATCTCCACTTTGAGCTTTGCTCCAAAGGTTCTACACCGGCAACACTCAGCAATTCCAAGTCTCACGACCAACGTAGGAGATGTCACATCAACTCAACTTTGCTGGAACCCTCTTGAATCCCTCACGATAGCTTGGAGAATAATCACCTATGAGTTACCCATCATATGAGCTACTCGAAACTCGAGCTCCCTCCTCCCTTATACCTGGAGCTCTTCACTCACCCTCTCTTCTTTTGAGTTAATACGCTTTTTAGAGTTTTAGCTTAACCAAATCCTTGATCCCATGCAGATCAGAAGCAGCAAAGAAGGACCAATTCATCCGTCTAACATCCCTCGTCATCAAAGCAATAGCTCGTCTACGGGGTAGGTTCGTACATCCTTAGGCAGGATGGGTTCGTACCATCGGAGCATGTCACCAACTTGCTCTGCAATACACTAGAGATTCAATGGTCAGCTGAGAAAAACACTTCATCGGACATACAACAACTTCATCTTCAACACAACATACCTCAAATCGCATCAAACGATACCAAAATCATGTTGGAGTTCCTCCTCCAGTGCTATGAGCACATCCACATCCATCAAGCGACACCCACAATCATAAGTGGTTTTAGCCATCGAGTTTCGTCGTGCACGGAGCCTCCTTAGCCTCAACGTACATAACGGAGTTGGTGGTCTTCTCAGTTCCTCCATCGTGAAGAGGATGCTTCGTCAAAGAATAAAGGATTTGATGAATATCTACAAGAACTCCAAGATCCCATCTTGAGCTTATCGAAGATTATTGTACCCTTCTATTTTCCTTAACCAAACGTTGGTTTGAAAAACATCATGGTTTGATTCATGTTATCGATGGCTAAACTAACGCAAGACACAAGTGATAATGTTGCAAGAAGGTAGGACACAACTGATATTGTAAAAAAGGGTAGGATATAACAGATATTGCATAAAATTAAGAGGGCATAAATGTAAAAAAATCCCTACAAATTAATACCACAATATCGTAATACATTCCAAAAAAGGATCACGTGTTACCTTCTAAATCACATAAAAATATGCACAGAAGAAAAGGCAAAAATAAGAGGCACAAAGAAGTCTATATGAAAGAAAGACAGAATAAATAAGACTTTAAGTACTATCTATAATTGTATTCCAGAGTCCAAGATCTCAGGCCTTTATCAACTCAAAAAAAAGTATGAAAAATAAAGAAAGCCCTAAAGTGAGCTATCAAAATGTACATGTACAAAACATATACACATATACAGACAAGCATATCTGTTTATGGTTCATTTTTTTTTGTCCTATATCTTTTTTTATTATATAAATTTAATCAAAAATAATATCCTCAATAACCGAGAAGGGAACACGAACCTACCTTGTCGATTTGACAAATTCTCATGCCTGTATTTATTTAGGGATATTTACCCGGCAGACCCTCAAATCTTTCGAAATTACCTCTACGACCTTTGAAACATCATAATTCCTCCCACGACCCCGTAATCTTGCTAACTCTTACCCTACAGACCCTGTGGTTAACCCCCATCCATTTGCCCGTTAAAACTAACCGAATTCCGTTATCTTCCTTTATATTCTACTCATTATATTTGTAAAATTTACATTCAATGCCATCCATGACTCCCTGCATCCCGGTCCTCCTCCTCCTCTCTTCTGCACTCGCGCACTTGCAGGTTCATAGTTTGATTAAGTACACCAATCGTAGTTTATATATTTAATTGTTGCACTATTGCAAAATCATGGTCCATCGACTGTGGCTCCACCAACGGCACGACGTCCCCCAACATCACTTGGTTAGGAGATGGCACCTTCATCCGATCCGGCGTGAGCTTCATGGTACCCAACAAGAACGGCCCTCGAGACCCTTCGTGCCTTCCTGAAGAACCAGAAAAACTGCACACCATCCCCGTGGGGATCGGCAGAAAGATACTGGCGACGCCGAGCTTCTATTACTGCAAATTTGACAATCTGATGATCTTCGACGGCGAGAAGTTTCCTGTACCGCTCGGGGATGTGCCGTCGAGTTACGTGATAAATCTCTGTAACGAAGAGGAATGAGACGAGCATCGCCCCTCCCCCTCCGGCCGCTGCATCGCCCCCCCTCCCTCCCCCCGTCCGGCCGTTGCATCCCCCCCCCCCCCCCCCCCCCCCCCCCCGCAAGGCCATCCTCACCAGCAACCCACGTCCTGCACAGCACCCCACCGCCAGACCTCCCATAGTCCCTTGTCCAGCCGCTGCATCGCCCCCTCCCCCCACCGCCTGCACAGCACCAGCACCCCACCCCGCCCCATCGCCACCCCCCACACATCCCCCCCCCCCCCCCCCCCCCGCAACCCCATCACACCCCATGCAGCATCGCCCACCCGTCCCATCGCCCCCCGCCCCCATCTCCCCCCGACGACCCCATCGTACCCTCTGCGGCATCGCCCACTCCCGCCCCATCGCCCCCCTGCCCCCATTCCTCACCCCCCGCGACCCCATCGCACCCCCTGCGGCATCGCCCGCCCCGCCCCATCGCCTTGCTGAAGCCCACGCCTCCCCAACACCTCAGCCAGCCGTCGGTTAAAGCCCCTCCCGTCCCACAACCCGGCGACCCCCAGGCCGATGCCTCCCTGCGAAGCTACACGCCGCCCACCTACTTCCTCCTGTTCAGATCCAGAGGTTCGACACCGCGGGGGGAGGCTGTCTACAGGGGAGGTCAAAGGAGGATACATTATTCTTTCTTCTGGGTTAATTTTAGCCATCTGATCGTGGTTTGGTTAGATTAACTCATCTTTAACTCAATGAAGTTAACTTTAGATGTGTCAATTTAACGGTAGGGTTCGTGAGGTAATACGGAGCAAGATTACAGGGTCGTGGAGGAATTAGGATGTTTCAAAGGTCGTAGAGGTAATTTCGAAAGATTTTAGGTTCTGCTGGGTAAATATCCCATTTATTTAATACAACTCCATATTGATCGAACCCATCTCTAAACTTAATATTATAATAAATACTTAATTCAAACATTAATCCAAAAGTATTCAGATTAAAGGACATATATCTTGTTTAAAAATGAGGTGCATATTGCCCTCTTCCTCCAACACCCTCCATTCTCGCTCGCAGCCCGAAACTCTCCTCCTAGGCTTTCACCTTCCCTGACCTCCCCTCCTCTTGAACCTCCGTTCCATTCCACGCATGTATGGAGAAACAAGAGACGATAGGAAAGAATGTGACTTCCATTTCATTCCATATTTATCATATGGGATTTTTACACACATAACTCTGAGTAATTATGCAATTACAATTATAACCCTGCATAGTCATGAATTACATGACAAATTCTCGAGTAATGCTTAACTCTTACATGACATAACCCTGAGTTATATTCCGTTTGAGATACCGTTATATTTGACAGTTTCAATTGACAAATACAAAACTACCCTTAAAGACTATTTTTATTTGCAATAGCATGCCATCATTCTCTCCAACCCCTCCCTCCCCCCAAACATCAAGCTTCTCGAGACCCAGCCGCCGCCGAGCTGCTATGCCCCGTGCTCGTCCTTGAAGCAACACCCCCTGCGTGCACCGAAGATGCACCACCCCTGCTCATCGAAGCCCCCCGGGCCACCTCGTCCCCTGCTCGAAACCCACCCCGCCACCTCCAACGACCCCCCCCCCCCCCCCCCCCCGGGCTACCTCCTCCCATGCCTGAAACCCACCCCACAACCTCTTCCCCTTCTCAAACCCCCTCCCCATGCCGAGCTGCTACGTTCACTGCTCAAGGCTCCCCACCCTACCTCCTCCCTCGGTCGAACATCCCCCCTCCCCCCGCGCCTGCTCAGGACCCTGTCGTCGCCGAGCTGTGGCACCCCGTGCTCGTCCTCAAAGCAACATACCCCCCCCCCCCCCACCCCCACCCCGCACGCACCTGCTCGAGACCCCACCGCTGCTGAGCTATGCCGCCTCATGCTCGTCCTCGAAGCAACAACCCCCACGCGCGTCGAAGCTGCACCGCCCCTGCTCCTCGAAGCCCCCCCCCCCCCCCCCCCGGCCACCTCCTCCCCTGCTCGAACCCCCTCCCCACGTCGAGACATTGAGGGAGATGGTTGGTCGACGGTGGGGGAAGGGGAGGAGGTCGGAAAGGGGATGTTGAGGTAGACGACGTGTGAGTTGGAAGGGAGATGATATTTTTTATTTATTTCCTAACCATTGGATTGAGAATGAGTTAGATTAACTCATTATATGATTAACATATTAAATTAACAGAGGGTTTTGAGTGTTAGATGGAGTGACTATACAGAATTTCTCATATAATTCATGATTACGCAGGGTTATGATTGTAATTGCAATACTCAAGAGTATAGGTGTAAAATCCCTTATCATATTAGCAGCATCGAAACAGAGAGGAGAGGAGAACAGATCGCCCCATATTTAGCAACAACATCGTTACACAATACCCCTCCTCTCCCCCACCATTTCTTTATGCATGGAGCCCCCACCATCGCACTCAAGGCAATGGTGGATACTCGACCGGTGGGCGACGAACCAGGTGCGTGGGATCATCACGAGAATGGTGGAGCAGCAAGCACACGAGGTGGTGATTTCGGCACAAACGTGCGTGCGCCTTCTTTGCCGATACAGATGTAGCGAGGGTTGGATGCAGACGATGGGCTGGCGGCACGGGCACGCCTATGACGGCGTCGGCGTCGAGGTTAGGCTTCTCCTAGGGCCGGGGTTTCTGGAGCTCGCCACGGAGCGCGGCTTCCTCCCTAGTGAAGCGGTTTAGCAGGAGGAAGTCGAGGACGCCGTCGACGGATTCGGCCATGGACCTGGACGAGGGCAAATCGAGAGCGTGCTTGGGGAACCCTAGAAATCGGCGAATCGAACCCCTGGAATGGAAGAGGGTGGGGTTTACAGGATTTGGATTCGGTCAAGAGGGGAGGGGCATGCCAAGGTAGACACCCATTTGCTCGTCAAATGTATTTGTTTAGCAGCTCGAGATATCCGATTAATTGATTTAAGAAATTATCCATAAAATCTTCAAAAAAAAATATTTTTATGATTGGGAGAGATGGCTTATCTGGATGGAGATGGGATGAAAAGAGAGAAAATAAAGATGAGGACGAGGAAGAATAAGAGAAAAGAGACGACAAAGGAAGATTAACCCACATTATTGACTCAAGTAAAGGTAAAATTAATGGTAGAGTTTATAGGGTAAGACAGAGCAAGTTTATAGAATCGACAGAGGAATATCAATATTTCTAAAGTTAAGAAGGTAATTTACAAAATTTATGGGGTTCGTGGTAGGGATGCAAACGGTCGGATACGGATACGGATATAGGTATTACCATATCCTTATCCGTTTTTTAATACGAATACGGATGCGGATACGGATATTGACGGATATTAAAACTATCCTACCATATCTTTAAAAAACGGATACGGATGCAAAACGGATACTGATCGCACACGAGTAATGTTAGAAATACTCTATAGAATCGACTTAAATATATAAGAATCAGATGGAAAACACATGATATTATTTACTAAATGTTTTTGTATCATAAAAATTATATAAATATGGTGAAAAGAGGTAGAGAATTATATTATATATGGTTAAAAATAAATCTGACTACATTTATATACAAAAACGGATATACGGATACTGATACGAATGTTTACGGATATCAAAATGATATCCATATCCGTATCCATTTTAAACGGATACGGATGCGGATGTCAAAATCTATATAAAACGGATACGGTGACGGATCGGATACGGATATATCCGTATCCGTTTGCATCCCTAGTTCGTGGGGTAAAAATTCATACATTCAAGGGTCGATATCTCACGCATATAATATTATTTCCAAACTTTGCTCACCATTAAAGTTCATAGATAAATATAATATAAATCCTAAGAATACTTTGTGGGTATTAATAATTACATGCATGACCCTAAATAAGTACCTTGTTTTACATCTATAACCCTCCGTTCCTTTAGTTCATTAACACAATCACACGATTTAATTGATCTAACCAATCCACGATCTAACGGTTTAATGTAACCAAAAGTTAATAAGTGGGAACAGCTCCATCAAGATCGAGCGGCTCCCAGCTTTGCAACAGAGTTTGTTGCAGCCCTTGCTACAACAGACGATCCAATCTCTCTTAAATGAGATCATCTGCAGTGGTAAATTTCACCATCTTGATTGATTTGCATCACCATGACGACGACTGTAAACTTAGTTGGTTTCCAATTATATTGGATAAGGAAAGAAAGCCTATTTAATTTATGGATTGTTATCACGGTGTCTTATTAATTTCTACAATATCAGTTATGCCTTTTCTTTTTTTGAATATCAAATGTAACTCTACCTTCTTACAAAACCAGGGGAATAACTAGAATTATAAAAAAAAGTAAACTCGACATAACTGATATTGTTGAGGTTAAGAAGTGCATAAACGATAAAAACCTTTATTTACACTCTATTATGAATAGAGTTATTATTTCCTTTGAAAGAATTAATTATATGAATGTGATTCATGATAATTAATTAAATTTGAATATGAGGTGGAGGATCACATAAGTGACATTCATGGTCTTCCGTCAAGGCGAAGGGTTCCGTCGCCAGGGATTGCATGTGGGAAACGCTTGTCCGAAGTGACAGCTCCTGTATGCAAGCGCATCTAGATCGGACTCTTTACTTCTCGAAAGAGTAAGGCCGTATGCGTAGTGACCCCAGCCCCCTTCCCCTGATGAACCACCTCTACCTTCCCCTCCCATTGCACAAGAAGGGTGACAGCTTCTCCTCCCTCCGCCTTCCCCTCCCCTCGCACAGGGAAGCATGTGTATGAAGAGTACCTCGAGCCGGTGGTTCAATAGGAGGAAAAACATGCTCCTCTGTCACGACGAGCCCGGGCAGCCAAAGTAGGCTCTCAAATCCCATTGGACCCTCCTCCATCTCGCTAGAGCCACCAGGGGACAGTTCCTACTCACACCTGGTCTTTAGTTACCTGCTGCTCCTCTTCACGTGAATGGAACGAATACGAGGTTGAGCACCTCTCCTCCACCAAGACCTCCTCCCTTGTGTGTGTTGTTGCTGATCCAAGGAAGAAGAGGGGGTAATCGATTTCTTGCATTAATCAAAAGCAACTTGCCTAAGTTGAGAAAGATGAGAGGACATCATTTGGAAATGTGATATTATCTGAGAGGTAAAATTATCCAAAATTGACAGAATTCGTAAAAACTAACAGTGAAAATAGATGAAACTTACAAAGGATTTGTCATGTAAAGGTTAAGCATTATTCAAGATCCTGCATGTACTTATGAATTATCGAGAGTACCTGGAGTAATTATGAAATTACTTAGGGTTATAGGTGTAAATATCCCAAATAAAATTGAAAAATATCTTAGCCACGTAGAGAACACTTATTAAAATTATTGAGAAACACTTGCTGTGGATTGATAAAAAAACGAAGTTAAAAATGCCGTTACTGATGAAAACGATATGTGATGGCAACAATGAGTGAGGTTCCATGCTGGCATAATTAGTCGGGATTTAAAAAACAGGGATTAGGTATGGAAAATTGTTAAACTTCGTTGCTACCTGCGAATTCCATAGAAGAAAACAAAAACCACCATCTTATCCATGTCATTATATCAACCACATACGTCGAACTTAGCCTTACCAAGCAACAGATACGCACGAGAAGGCGTATGATTCGGAATCAGGAGCAACAGTTAGGTGTCTAACCTCAACAACTTATTTCCGAATATGTTGACTGACGGGTACGTAAATGTGAAGAACGCAACATGTATTTTGGCAAAGGTTTAATGACTTAATCATATAGATATTGTTCTCGTCCTCGGCCATAACATCTCACATCACTCTTGGGGCTGAGAAGTTTTCGATTCGATCGGAGTTCTTAAATTAAAGACACTGAAACACAAGAGAACTAAAACAACTAATATTCCGAATAATTGTTGCTATATCTTCTGATATTCAAGTTATAATGATTGTCTTTCTCATTCTTCTAATCATTACTAAATTAACAATTGACATAATATTTTTTTAAAAAAAAGTGTCCATTGATATGGACCTATTGTTGTTGTGATCTCTTAGGGTATGAATCACAGGCGTGATTAATGAATGGCACCTTTTCCTAATCAGATCAGAGATCAGACTTTGGACCCAGTCGTCCATTGCAACATCCAAGTCCAGATACGAACATATCCGACCGGAACTGTCACCTGCTGCACCGTACACTACCTACTCACGCTGCCTGCATGAACCCAAATGACGTCAAGCACATAAGCCCTCTCCTGCATAAATAGAACAGCCATTAGGCAATTGGACTCTGCAGCCGAGAACAGCTCTAGTGCATACCATGCTTCTGTCACCTGTTCCCCTTGCGATTCTCATAACATATTACCTCCTCTTCGTCCTTTGTTCATCCTACACCTCGTTCTTGTTCGGCGATTCCTTGGCAGATGCTGGTAACAACAACTACCTCTTCACCCTATCGAGAGCCGATTCACCGCCCTATGGCATCGACTTCGCAGCTTCAGGCGGCCGACCCACTGGTCGGTTTACCAACGGCAGAACCATATCTGACATCATAGGTAAATAGTCATCACCTAAAAAAAGTGCTTTATCGATGACTACAGGGAGAGTGGGTTCACTAGCTAACTTGGCAGGTGAGGAGCTGGGTGAGACAAAGCCTCCACCCCCTTATTTGGCACCAACTACCTCTGGGGACACGATATTTAGAGGTGTCAATTATGCTTCGGGGGCTTCTGGAGTTTTGGATGAAACGGGTTCTTTGTTCGTGAGTTACAGATATCGATCATTCCCCATTACATTTATCTCTATTCGACACTATGTAATTTGTAAACTTTACCTGTCCTTGAGAAGATTGGAAGAGTTCCATTGAGCAGGCAAATAAGCTACTTCGAGCAGACGAGAGCTTCCATGGTCCAACTTCGTGGAGAGAACGCCACCAGCGATATGTTAAAAGATGCAGTCTTCTCCATTATAACAGGTTCAAATGACTTCCTCAACTACCTCCAACCATCCATACCTTTTCTAGGGGAAGCCAAGTTATCATCTGCGATGCTTCAGGAGTTGATGATTTCGAACCTGACTGCACACCTCAAGGTGCGTAGGTAAACAGTTATTCTAACATATATGACATGATTACCTGCCCTTTTCATTTTCTCTATGTACTGCAGAGGCTGCATAAACTTGGAGCTCGCAAGTTCGTAGTGGTGGGCGTTGGACCACTTGGTTGCATACCGTATGTTCGAGCACTCCAGCTCTCCCCAGGTCGCATGTGCTCGTCACCTGCAAACCGATTGATCCAAAGCTACAATGTCAAGCTCAAGAGATTGTTGGGACGGCTAAACAAGGAATTGGGACCACGTACCTTGTTTGTATATGCAAATGCATATAACATCTTTCAAGGCATCATCAGAAACTACAAACGTTACGGTGAGATCCGCTTTAGCTTAAACCATGAACTGCACCAAACATTTACAGTCGTTTCGTATCCTGACTAGGATTTAAAAATGCAAACCTTCCCTGCTGCGGTGGGAGTTTTCCTCCTTTCATTTGTTTCAAAGGTACGAGCAAAAACTCAAGCTCTGCACTGTGTGAAGATCGATCCAAGTATGTGTTCTGGGATGCATACCATCCCACAGAAGCAGTCAACATAATAATCGCAAAAAAGCTACTTGATGGAGATGGTGGAGATGCTTATCCTGTTAATCTGCGTAATCTAAATGAATACAAACTATGATGTAAGCACAAAATGTTCATTCCACAGGAGAGGATAGTGTATTAGATGTAGCATGCATCCAGTAAATTAGTGTTTCCTCAATTATTAGTTCTATTACAACAGGAAGTGGAGAGCTTTTGTACCCTTTTAAGGGAGTGAGGACAACTTCCCCTTCAGAAGAAACAAATAAATGTGGCAATGTAAACAGAAGCATAAAAGCACACATTCTTTCTGTAGAAGAGTAATGTGCTCAACAAAGCACCACGTCTATAAGAAAGGAGAAAGAACTCCCATATATTACAAAAAGATGCCCAGTAACATGGTGGCCTTGTATCGGAAAACATTGCGAAGACCCCAAAAAATCAGCATCAAACAAACCTCGTATGACTAAACAGCTGAGAACTTATTGAGTACTGACCGAAACAATCCAATCTCAAACGATGAATATTCTGCAACACCCAATCCGTCAGAAATGAACAAACCATAACCTGATGCCTGCATGTATATCACTGGTGAAAATCATCAAGTCACTGAAGACTGTTCGTATGCACAAGATGAATGATCGTCGTGACACAGGAGAAACATTAGAGATTTCTTTCTGTCAGCTATTATGGATGGACATTGCTCATGGATGTCAGTCTCCACGAAAGGGTCATATGTAAATCTCAAACCCCGTAACAGAATATGGAGCGTTTGCCTCGAAATCTTTTGCATGCTCACTATTATTTCTCCACCATTATTTGTCATTTATCCCTTTGTAACTTACATCTTATGCCGATTCTGCCGACTCTGCTTCCTCCACCTTTTTAAAGCGTGAAGGGCCCCCGCTCCAGCAAATAAGCCTAGCGCAGAAAACGCTAGGATGGTAGAATTACTGACGTTTTGATAATATCCACCCTACCATTACACAATGATCAGATAAGGAAATGTTACGAACCGCTAAAGTTAGCACCACCCGTTAAAACTAAATAGAAGAAGCATGGCGTACTTGAATGAGAAAAAACAAAATGGCAGCACTTGAAGGTACTAATGATAAGCTTATCATGCCTCCACGCACCTCAGTGGGAACATACCTGCCCATGTCAGGGTATCCACATTAAGAAAAGTTATTGTGAAAGGGTAGCTAAATAGTTTCATATCGAACAAATGTAGTTCCTACTTATAAAAATTACTAGAGAAACTTACATGGTTCTCAAGTGTGCCAGTGAAGGTGAGATTAAACCAGCACATATATTATAAATGCAGAATAGTATCATCAAAACATCAATCTCCTGGAGATCAAATCAGCCTAGACATTAGCATTAGATGGTAAAAGTTTATGCAACTAATAATATCTTACCTGATAATCATATGCCACAACAGCCAAACAAAAACCAGCAATGATGAATGCAGCTGCTGGATAATCCTTATTGAACATGGGTGATGCTGCACTAGAAAACCATGGAATGAATGTGCTCCCTAGCATCCTCGACCCAAGGAAACAAGGGTATAAAAGTGGCAAGCGAGCTTCCCTCCCATCAGCCTGAATTTGAAAGTGTCAAGAAGCAATTGGAAAAGATTTAAGTTTTTAGCAATCTATCACATTTCAAAGATAATGTGGGAAATAAATATGTTCCATAACACACATGATACATATAAGGCCTATGTGCTACCACGTGTCTAATTTCAGTGAAGGCCTCCCATCCTCTCACCCAGCGAATTTCAAAAATATAGTGTGTTTTTATTAAGCAGCTCATTATACTTCAACTTGCAACAGGCCTTCTGCGGTTAGGAATCCAATTATAATGCCCTAAAGTAGATTCTTGGGTAAATTACAAAAAGAATGCACTAACTAGACGTTAATTCCTAATTATGTAACAAAGAGGGGCCTGGTATTGATTTTTGTTGCCTCAAATACAGGTCTATGTAAGGTTTCACGACCCATTTATGCCGACATTTTAAACCTTAAATTTAAAACTTCAAGCCCCTCTTTGTGACATTTAAAATATAAGACTCCAGGTTGGGAATTGACGCATAGTTGATGTCCTTTTTTGTAATTTACCTAGATTAATCATAGAGACGGGTATCTCAATGCATCTACAAGAAATATGTCTAGGCCATAGAAGGTCACCTGCTCAAGGTTTTAAAATACAAGCAGATCGACGTGATATCCTATAAGTGAGGCAAGGCGTAATACAAGCAGATCGGCCTGATTTCCTGTAAGTGAGGCAACATGTAAACCAAGGTTCCTATGTAGAGAAATTAAATTACTAAAATTATATGTTAATAGATATATTATTATAAGAAATTATGTTCATGTCTTTTCATTTCATTAAGGGTAGGAAGGCCAAATATTTTTGTTGTCTAGTCATTCTTAAATAATAATAGACTATAAACAAAATTAGGAATTATCGTAAGATGGTCTAATTTCCAATATTATATAAATGAATCAGGTAGCATGCATGACTAAAATGTCATCATTGTTGGGAAAAGAGACTTCGATAATCATTCAGAAAAACCCTAGGCTCTCTTATATAGGGAGAGACCTTAAGGGTAAATTACAAAGAGATCTATAAAAGATAAAGAAAAAACGACAAGATACATAAAGAGATAATAATACTAAGAACTATCTCTACACTCCCCTCAAGGTGGAGCATAGATGTCTATCATGCTCAGCTTGGATGAACATCTCTGAAAAGGTCCTCTGAGCAGTGGCTTGGTGAATACATCTGTAGTCTGATCTCCTGAGCTCACATGTGCAGTAGATATCAATCCTCTCTGGATCAAGTCTCTAGTGTAATGGCAGTCAACTTCAATATGCTTGGTCCTCTCATGGAAAGCTGGATTGTTGGCAATGAATAATGCTGCCTGATTGTCACACTGAAACTTCATAGGAAGGGGCACAGCTACATGTAGATCTTCTAGTACGGACCGAACCCACATCATTTCCGTGATGGCTTGAGCCATGGCCCTATATTCGGATTCGGCACTGGACCTTGCCACAACAGTTTGTTTCTTGCTTTTCCAAGAAACCAGAGAGCCTCCAACAAACACTGCGAACCCTGAGGTTGATTTTTGATCCTTAGGGCATCCTACATAATCTGCGTCTGCACACGCTGAGATGGAAAAGTATGTGCCCTTTCTGAATAGCAGCCCTGACCCTGGAGAAGACTTCAGATACCTCAGTATCATGTGTATAGCATCCATGTGAACATGTCTTGGCTGCTCCACAAAATGACTCACCCTGCTAACTGCAAATGCAATGTCTGGACGAGTTATGGTAATGTAGAGGAGTTTTCCCACCATTTCTCTATATCTCCTCTTATCTACTTCATCAGTATCACCATCGTACAACTTCATGCTAGGGTCCATGGGAATACTTGATGGTTTGCATCCATCCATGCCAGTCTCAATCAGGAAGTCTGTAATGTACTTCCGTTGGGTCATCACCAAGCCCTGTGCATTCCTTGCAAATTCCAACCCCAGAAAATATCTTCGGGTTCTAAGATCCTTTGTAACAAACTGACGGCCTAGGAATGCCTTCGCCCTTTCTATGCCCTGAACATCATCACCTGTAACAAGAATATCATCCACATAGACCATAATGACAACCGTACCTGCCGATGACTTCTGGACAAACAACGAGTGATCGGCATTTGACCTCTTGAATCCATGTTGCTCAATTAGGTTGGACAGCTTCTGGAACCATGCTCTCGAACTTTGTTTGAGGCCATATATCGCCTTGTGAAGTCTACAGACCATCTGCTTCTCCCCATCAATAGTAAACCCAGGTGGCTGTTGCATGTAGACTTCCTCCTGTAAGTCCCCGTACAGAAAGGCATTCTTGACATCTAGTTGAGATATACTCCATTCACGAACCACAGCAACAGATAAAAGAATACGAAGGGTAGAGTGTCTCGCCACTGGAGAGAACGTATCCATGTAATCCACGCCATAGGTTTGTGTAAACCCACGGGCGACCAAGCGTGCTTTGTATCGATCCAACGTGCCATCTGCATAATATTTAACAGTGAAGACCCACTTACAGCTCACAACGGATGCATCAGGAGGTGCAGGGACCAAAGACCATGTGCCACGGGACTGCAAGGCCCTCATCTCTTCTTCCATAGCTAATCTCCAGCAATCATTCTTCAAAGCTTCCCGATAGGTCCGTGGTATATCCACGGAAGACAAGGCTGAGGCAAATCTCTGAAAATCACCAGTGAGACGGTGAAAGGAAACCTGTGAAGCAAATGGATAAGAGGCACATTGCCGCCTCTGCTTCCGAATAGCAATCGGAACATCAAGAACATCATCTGCTGTACTGGATGGGCTAGTGTCGTCCTGTACTGAAGAATCCTGCACATGTACCAAACCTGACCCGTCAGTAGTAATGCCATCTGAACATACCTGAGGCGTGATGAGTGTCTGATGAGTAGTCTGAGCAGGACCTGACCGACGCGTATAGAATTTTGGTAGCGGTGAAACGATAGGCCGTGGAATGGGTGGAGGAGGAGATGGTGGGGGGGTGCTGGCGTGGAGACAGGCACAGGGGAAGACTCAGGTGAACTCCATGTAGGTGGTGAACATAGACATCATCAGTGGTAGTGGATGGTACCAGTCTGTCACCTGCAGGTGAGAAATACATGACAGACTCAAAGAAAGTGACATCAGCACTCACGAAGTACTTCTTATTCGTAGGATCATAACACCGGTAGCCCTTCTGAGTCCTGGAATAACCAACAAAGACGCACTTGACTGCTCTAGGAGAGAGTTTGTCAAGTCCGGGAGATAGAAGATGAACAAAAGCCACAGTACCAAAGACACGTGGAGTCGGTGAGAATAACTCCTTGTCTGGAAAAATAAGAGAGATAGGTATCTTCTCACCAAGAACTGAGGATGGCATTCGATTGACCAGATAACATGCAGTAAGAACAGCATCTCCCCAGAAGGAAATAGGGGCACAACTCTGAATCAACAGGGTTCGAGTAATATCCAAGAGATGGCGATGCTTTCTTTCCGCCACACCATTTTGCCGTGATGTATATGCACAAGTGGTTTGGTGAATAATACCCTTTGATGAAAGGAATTGAGAAAGTGAGCGTGTACAAAATTCAAGGGCATTATCCTTCCGAACATATTTGACTGAGGAAGAGAAAACATTGTGCACTTCATTAATGAAATTCTTGATCACATCTCCTGCTTCAGATTTATTCTTCAAAAGAAAGACCCATGACACACGAGAAAAATCATCCACTACCAAAAGATAAAATATGTGCCCCTGATGATCGGGAACACGACTCGGACCCCATAAATCTATATGTAACAACTCGAATGGGGAGCTACTTCTCCGACTCTGACGACTTGGAAAGCTCGACCTATGATGCTTTCCCAACTGACATGCTTCACAACGGAAAGACGAACTAGGAGAGATCTGGGGCAGAAGATGGCGCATTTTCTGGAGCGGAAGGTGACCAAACCGGAGATGCTAGATGTACGGAGAGACTGGTCCGGCAGAATGAGAGGAGACGCCAGCATAGGAATCCCGAACCAGCCGATATAGACAATTCTGCTCAGAGCCACTGCCAATCACCCTGCCCGTGAGTATGTCCTGAAAAATGAGAGAAGACGGGTCAAATAGGGCACGACAATGCAAATCCTTCGTAATCTGACTAATAGATAGCAGATTCATTGAGAACTCAGGAGCATGTAGGACGTTCTATAGCTGCATAGTGGAGGAAAGGAAGACCTCCCCCTGTCCAACAAGGGGAGAATGGGTACCATCTGCGATCTGCACTGAACAGCCGGGAGGAATGTCCCTGTAGGCCTGTAATCTATTTCTATCTCGCCAGAGATGATGTGTGGCTCCTGAATCTATAACCCAATCAGATATAGCATGAGATGGTGTGAATGCAGTAGATCTACCTGAGGTACTAGCAGCGGCAGATGAACTGGCGGAGGCTGTAGCAGCAACATCTGAAGGACCACCAGACGAATCACCATATGAATGTGGCATAATATCTCGGAGACGTGCCACAAGTTCGTCAAATCGATTATCTGCAGTAGTCGATAATGGAGACTGAGAATGCTCTGCAATACGTGCCGATGCTGGGAACCCATGCTTAGAATAGCATGTCTCCTCCGAGTGTCCTGTGCGGTGACAATAGGAGCATGTCTGACTGAAACGACCACCCCTTCCCTGGGCTCCACGGCCACGTCCACGACCACGACCAGAAGTCGGGCCACCTCTCCCACGCAAGACTGTCATCGCTGATGGGGTGGAGTAGAAGAGCTGGAGGAAACTGGAATGCGATTGAGCCTTCTGTAAACATCCTCCACTGGAGGAATAACTGAATCAGCTAGGATCTGAGACCGGGCGGCATCATATTCAGGATCAAGAGCCGCAAGTAAAACACTCACCATGGTGACGTTCCGAAACGTCTTTTGCTGTTCAGGAGTAGCAGTGAGTGGAATGGTACTGTATAGCTTCTCAAACATCCCTCTTAGGGATGTGTATAGGGAATGGAGAGGTCTGCCGCTTTGCTTCATTGTGAAAATGTCATGCTGAAGCTGCAACATCTTTGTCTCATTTTGCACCTGCGAATATGTAGCGGCAAGAATGTCCCACATCGCCTTGGCAGTGGGCTGATAGAGGACGTCATTAGCAATCTCCATCGTCAATGTGCCAGACAACCAGACCTTTGCGTAGGAGTCATCAGCCTCCCATGAGGCATATATCCCTGTCTTCTCTGCGGGCTTATCCTCGGTAAGAATGTGTTTCATACCATTCGACTTCATGAGGCTCATGAACTGCATAGCTTAAAGCTCATAGTTAGACCCGTCCATCTTCACTATTGGCGCAGGACCTTTGAATGCGCTGGTAGAGGGCATATCAACCTTCGATTCTGGCATACTGCCACTGGAGAAGAACAAGGGTATGTAGACAAGCTAATGAGTGTCTACACCAACTGCATCGGATTTGAGTGCATATGTAGACGTTACGCACTCAAATCCATATATCGGCCGAAGAGACGAGGTGGACTAGGGCACGCTTTAGATGAGGCCTATAGCCCTTGCAACGGCAAGGAAGCCGCCTGGTGGTAGGGGTACTGCGCGGCGGGCTGGATGCTGCCAGGGGGGCTTCTGCGACGGGCTGGGATGCCGCCGGTACCTTGGGAAGCGAGCTGGAGGCCGCTTAGGGCCTTCTGCGGCGGGCTGGAATGCCGCCTGGGGCCTCTGGCGGCGGGCTGGGGGGCGCCTGGAGCTTTGGCAGCGTGAGAGAGAGAGACGGCGGGTGGGGAAGCCGCTGCTGGAGGGGCGATGGGCGGGGAGGAAGCCGAGAAAGGAGAGGGTGGCAGGTGGGGAAGGGGACGGCGGGTATGGAGAGCCCTAGGGCGGCTCTGATACCATGTTGGGAAAAGAGACTTCAATAATCATTCAAAAAAACACTAGGCTCTCTTATATAGGGAGAGATCTTAATGGTAAATTACAAAGAGATCTATAAAAGATAAAGAAATAACGACAAGATACATAAAGAAATAATAATACTAAGAACTATCTCTACAATCATCAAAATAGAGGATTAAATAGATTATGTGATAAAGTAATAATATGGCAATACTCTAAGTAGAATTTGGAAATAGTTTGTAGCCATACCAAATTACCAACAAAAAAATTAGTTAAATATTTTGCACTCAAGCAACAAAAATATCATCAAATAATATTATATTCAATATAGAAGGCTAAAAAAGAGAGGATGCAGAAAAATCAAGTTTAAACAGTATTCAAATAAAGATCCAAAAAGTATAGAATGCTTTTAAGATTCTAAAGATTTATTTGACAAAGTTAAATTCTAATTTTCTTCCCAAGTTTCTTAACTACATCGTAGAGAATACATAAAAGTAAAATTTTCTTTTAAAATATCTTCATATCCCTAAATGATTGAGGCGGCACCTGGCATAGCCTCACCGTCACAGCCTTGGCACTGCCTCGGAGAATCAAGGTGTAAACCTCACTAAAGAAATATCAGGCTGCAGCCACGAGGCTATATTTCCTCAAGACTGCCTTGAGGCACTGAGGTAAATCATTTCACCTGGAACTCTTGCAACTTTCATACAACAAGGAGAATCATTCTAGATTTTCAACTGCTGATCCCATTTTATGGTCAAACATCAAATGGTAAAACCTAATAGGTCTGCTAGAAAATCGACTTGGTAGCCTCAAACAGAGTAAACAGAGGCGAAGAAACATGTTAGGAATTACATTCTTTTGCAAAGATGTCAGGTTTCTTTAAGTAAAGACGGTGAGCCACATTGAGTAGGTGGTTGCCCAAAAGCTCATTTTATTCAGTATTAAATTACAAGTGTGATCTCCATAATTTACATAAGTGAGATGGGTAAACAAAAACATTGTTAACATTGTGTCCCCCTCCTTTATAATATAAACGTGTTCATAGCAAGCCATAAGGCCCAATAAAATGCAAGGATGTCTGCAGGTAAATATTATAATGAAAGAGAGTTAGAGACTCTGGCTTCAACTCTAAAGATATCCGGCTCAACTTGAAGGGTCTAAATATTATTTGTTTTTGACACTTGCAGCCTCAGGAAAGACAAAAAAAATGATCCTATTAAATTATTTTTCAGTTTCAGAAAGGACTTGAATTGCACATTAAGTATGTAAACTACCAAATATAACATGATTAATGAAGAAATGTATGCAATAGTCATCTAATGAATTCATAGCACAAAGAGGGAAAAAAGATGCTCATGTGTTCAGAAATATTGTTCGTACTGATGGATAATAGCACATAACAGAACAATGAACTTTAGAATGATAAAATCAGAAAAAGGCAGAAATATTACCACTATGGTCGGTGCCCAAAGAATCCAAAAGATAGATTCAGAGAAATGATGACATGCTTGAGCCGTTATCAATAACCATATCCTTTTATCTGTAAAAATTAACTGCATTTGAAGGAAGAAAACCTGGGTTTGTATATCATGTGATAAATTAATTGGATCTAAAAGAAGAAAACCCAGTTTCTCATATTATAACAATCCATCTACTTAAAATACATCAGGGTGACATCAAACAAGAACGCAGAGGAAAGCTTATTAGCTATTCAAGATTATGCAAATCTTTTTACCTGAACACATTACAGGATACAGCGATGAAATAATTAGATCACCAAGTGGCACTGTTAGTATAAGACAAACATGTAATAACATAGAAAAAATGACCACTTGCTTCAAGATGAACCGGTCGTGATACAAAAGAACTACTTGATTGTCATTTTAGCCAAATTATATCTATCCGAGCTCTCCCACTAGTCAATGGCAACTTTGTTTTCTTCTCCTTCACTGTCTAGGTTTACTAAATATCTCTCTCAGGTCCCGACCATTAGCCCCTCCATAGACTGCCCATCCATTCTCTAATCACACCCTTCTTTAACCCATCCTTTTCACCTCACAACACGTCTTCTAGACAAGCACCAATAACCACCCACAATATGTCCTCTAGACAACCATCAATAACCACCAGCAGAGCGAGCAAGGCCTGTTTGGTTGCCAGGGTACACTGGGGTACCCTGGTATACCCTAGCTCCAACCCTGCATTCTCGGGTCGGGATTACTTGTATTGACTCTACAATTTCTTTGGTATAATATTTTTTTAACCATGTTCAAATAAAATTATTAACATAGAAAACATATTATAATCATCAAGGCCCCGTTTGTTGTGTAAGAATAAAGGGGAGAATAGAATCACCATTCCTTTGTCGATTCCATTCCGGTGTTTGTTAGATCATATTAAGACAGAAATAATGATCACAAAGGAAACATGATTCCCCCAACATGAGAATCGCCATTCCTAGGCATGGAATTAAAAAACGCGCCTCGAGGCGCTCGAGGCGTACGCCTCGAGGCAAGGCGGTCCATTTTGGTTCTGAGGCGTACGCCTCGGCCTTTCTTGTGAAGCGGGCGCCTCATTGACGGAAAACGCCCTGAGGCGGTTGCGCCCTGAGGTGGTTGCGCCTTGAGGCGATACAAGGTGTTAACCGAGGCGTTTGAATTTTATGTGGGTCGCGTGCATCGCACGTGACCCACTTTAATAGGTTTCTTCCGCCCAAAAGCTCGAAGACCCGTTTGGTCGACCTGATTCTCTGTCGTCTCTGGAAAACCCAAAAAACATCCCTAAACCCTGTTGAAATCAGAGAAGTGGAAGCGGAAATGATAAATCAAAATGATAAACATAGGAACACAGAGGATTTACGTGGAACCCTACTCCCTAAGGAGTGTGATGAAATCACGGGAGAAGCCCTCAAAGGGGCGGATATTCTATTGGAATTTCTCAATGAGTACAGGGGGTGGGGGATCCTTATATAGATGCTCAAGGGAGAATATTCTATAGAATATTCTCTATAGAATATTCTCTTAATAAATAGCCACACAGAATATTCTCTAACACTCTCCCTCAAGCTGGAGCTGAGAAAGCTACAGCTTGCAACAAAAAGAAAGTATACAACACATCTTCACACGATACATCACAAGAAGAATACAAGTTCGCTGCTGGTAGAAGACCTCGCAAGAAGACCGGTCTGCGGCTTTCAGGTCATCGGAACATATCTCTGTCATGCATGTAGAACTGCTGCGATATCAGGTCACCGGAACATATCTCTGTCGTGCGTGGAGAATAATCGCTGCAGAAGAAGTCCAGTGCGGGGAACTGATCGGGTCGTAAAAGAAGAAGTATAAGCCTCGACGAAGAAGTTGATGCTCGGTGAAGACGGATGATCTGTAGAAAGCTGGAGTGTCGATTTGTCAGTCGTGGATACACAGAATTCCTAAAGAATATGTCATTTCTGACTCCCCCTTTCTCCCATACTTGATAGAATAAAGAGCTTGGAACATCAAGTTGGGAGAAACAAAACATGAAACTTGTGGCTTTTCATCATTTTTTTTAAAGCCGTCCATTTTTTTTGTTATTTTTTTAAATCTTTTTTTTAAAGCCGTTTCAATATTTTTTTTCGGCTTTTCGTTTTTTCCAACAATTTTGCGTACGGCTTTTCTCATGTAAGCGCCTCCTTTTTTTAAAAAAAACAAACATCTCCCCTTTTTTTAAAAAAAACCTGTGTCCCCGTCCTTTCTTTTACTCTTCTGAACATACAGCCCATTGGGCTTACATGACTAGTTTTTTTTCTTGGGCTTTCAAGTAATTAGCCCCTAGGGTTTCCAATTATTGACAGGCGCGGGAGCTTCTAGGGTTTCCAATTGAAACCCTCCTTCGAACAAATCCCCTCGCGATGGTTGAAGCGTCGCTCGAGGTTGATGGAGGTGCCGCTGAGGTCTGGCGGAGGTCTCGCGCGGGGAGGTCTCGCCAGGGGATGGATGCGCGCCGCCGCCTTGCGCGCTGGGCGAGGCGCTTGGAGGTTACGCCGGGGCTGCGGGAGATCAGAGGGGGGGTTGCGGCGCCGCCAAGGTGCTTACGGGAGAAAGGAGGTGGCGCTGCTTCCAACGCGTTAGAGATGCAGTCGCCAAAAGGGGGGTTCGCCGCCTTGCACTAGGGCGTCAATGCGCTACGGGTCTGGCGGCTTCGCGACAGCCTGGAGAAGATTCGCACATGGGATGGAGATCGGAGCGGCACTGCTGAGATGCCCTGGAGTTTCCGGTTGCCGAATATACGCCGCCTCCCTGTATGCGCTGCCAGAGTTGTTGGCCTGCGGAGGAAGGCGGATCGACGCTGAAGGGGAGCACGACCGATAGTCTACGGAGAGCATTGCGCGCCTGGGATGCATCGCTTGGGCGAGGAGAGTGCGCCTGTGCAGCGCAGAAAGGGAGGTTGGTGCCGCTTCTAGGATCCCCGTCTGGGAACATATTCCCACGAGGGTTGCCGCAGATCTGGAGGGTATGCCCTTGGAGAGGGACCCTGCTAGCCGCCTGGAGAGAGTTTGGAGAGGGAGCCGCTTGCGTGCCTGCAGCGTGATGCAGAAGCCCTAGCGATTGCTTGCTAGGAATAAAGAGCATCGAGATATCCAGTACCGTATCTCAATTTCATAATCGAATCTCGAATAAAACCAACAAATATAAAATCCTCGAGAATCGAACCCGCTCTGATACCATGTTGAAATCAGAGAAGCGGAAGCGGAAATGATAAATCAAAATGATAAACATAAGAACACAGAGGATTTACGTGGAACCCTACTCCCTAAGGAGCGGGATGAAATCACGAGAGAACTTGCAAGCTTCCATAGTTGTCTTCTCCTCCTCCCTCGCCGCCGCCTCCCTCCGCATCTTGTGCCGCCGCTTCCGTTTCGCAGGTATGATTTTATGCCTTAGGTGTTACCTGAATAAGCTCAGAAATCTTTTGATTTGAAAACCCAAACATCATAAAGTTCACATTCTATAGCAGAAGCAAAACCATTATTGATATTTCTTCGTATTCTGCAATATATTTGTTCCCAACAAGAAGTAGGATTTGGCCCTTCAATCTGAAAATCATAAAATGATACACATTTCATTGGAAAGCATCAAAACATAGGTAAACTAAATGCATGCATCATAAAGATAAAGAAAGATACCAAAAGGGCTAGTCCTGGTCGGTTCAATCAGGCGTACATTGGAAAAAAAAACATATTCGCCACACCAGTCTTCTCCTAACTATCATATGATACAGAAGAGAAAGTGGGAGTGTCGACGAAAATCAGTTTTTGCGTTGAGCAATGAATCCTACACTCACTTTTGTAGGAGAAGAAGAGCCAGTTTTACATGTTTACAAGGATTGCAAAGGGGGTCCAACATATAATAAAAGCACAAAATTCCTAATCCATGATTCCCTTCCCAAATTGATATGCAACGAAGATGCCATGGTGACTCAAATCATTAATTTTAGTTAGCTTTTTCGTTTTCGTTGTCTTGTTGGGAATCTTGTTATTAGTGAATCTTGTGATTTGTGAATTGTGATTGTTGAGAATCTGTGATTCAAATTTCAAACTTTATGACAAATTTAATTGTTTGTAAATGTATTTGCTTTTGTGCAATAAAATTCAGAAATGCCAAAAGCAAAGAAGAGAGGCACGAAAGATTTCGAAGGAGATCGAAGCGACCTTGGGTGGAAATATTGTGTCCAACTCGAAATGGACGAGTCTACGAGAGGAAAGGTTATGTTTACGTACAATGCAATTTCTGTGCTAAGAGGATTACCGGTGGAGTTGCAAGACTCAAGCACCAACTCGTCAAAAGTGGGAAAAATGTTAAAGCATGCCCAAAAGTTCCAGCTGAAGTTGTCAATGAAATGAAGTGTTTGCTAGCAGTGCACGAAGAAAAAAATAGAAGAGTCGTAGAAGAGATGGAGGAACTTTGCAAAGTAGGTGCTTTTGGAATGGAAGAACCTCGTGGAAGTAATGATCCTCAAACATGCGCATGAGGATCCAACAGTGTGAAGCATGTGAGGGGTCCTATGGACTTATTTATTGGTGTGACCAGCTCGGGAAGTCCCACTATTGGGACTACAAACATCCTCGAGAAGCAACATCATATGACATTGAATGCACCATGGAAGAAAGAGGAGAAGACTCGTGTTTGTCGTGATATTGGAAGATTTTTCTTTGAAAATGGATGAGCATTCAATTGTGCAAATAGCCCATCATTTCAAACCACGGCCTCAAATTTCAGCGAAATTCGGTCGAATTTCTGTCGAATATCGATATCCAGTCGAAATCGAAATTCGATCGAAATGACCGAAATATGGGGGTCCTAGTACAAAAAATGACCGAAATGATCGAAATTCTGGTCGAAATTCCATCGAAATTCTGTTTTGGTCGATACCGAAATCGTGACCGAAACCGACATTTAAGGCCTTGTTTCAAACAATAGTTCATTCTGTTGGTGCATTTGGGAGGGGATTGAAACCTCCAACAGCACACGAGTTGAGAACATGGAAATTGAAGGAAGAAGTGAATAATATCGACAATGTAATGAAAGCAGGAAAGGCTTCTTGGGCAGAGACAGGTTGTAGTATCATGTCTGATGGTTGGACATATACAAAAGGTCGTTCACTTATCAATTTTTTAGTGAACAATCCGTCTGGGACTTGGTCCTTGAAGTCCATTGATGCATCAGACAGAACAAAGAGTGCACAATTACTATTTTCTTTGCTCGATGATGTAGTTGAGGAGGTTGGTGAAGACAATGCCATACAAGTTATAACCGACAATGCCTCAAACTACAAAGCAGATGGAAAATTGCTGATGGAGAAGAGACAACATTTATATTGGACCCAGTATGCCGCCCACTGCATTGATTTGATGCTAGAAGATATTTTAAAATTCCCTTTACATGTTTCTGTTTTCAAAAAAGCCAAAAGAGTGATCAACTACAACTATACACATGGTTGGATTTTGTCGATGATCAGGGCAAAGATTGGGGGAGATTTGGTCCGACCTGTCGTGTTACTCGTTTTGCTACGACATTGATCACTGTTAGGGACTCCCTTGAGTCTTTTCTTACTTCCTATGCATGGAAGAGGAGCTCATATCCTTCCAAGCCCCAAGGGCAAAGTGTATGCAACACAATTTTGAGACGCAAATCTTTTTGGCCCGGCGTTGCCTTTGTGATTAGTACAACCAAACCTTTGGTTATGGTTTTAAGGATGGTTGATTCCGAAAAATACCCCCAATGGGATTCATTTATGAAGCCATGGACAGAGCCAAGGAGGAAATTGCGCATGCGTTAGGTAATGAAGAAGAAAAATACAAGCTATTTTGGGACATCGTGGATGCTAGATGGGGTCGCCAACTTCATACTCATTTGCATGTTGCTGCCTACTTTGTCAATCCCCAATATCACTACGAACCCTCATTTTCCACACACAGAGAGATAAAAATTGGATTGTATGCTTGTATGGAGAGGTTGATAAGTGATCCATTCCTCCTCGACCTTGAGAAGCAGCCATCGCTGAGGAAGTCTGACTGGCAATGGAAGATGGAATCGTAATCTGATTGAGTCTTCGAAAGGCTTCTTGCATTGGAGGAATAGTAGAGTCTTCCAAGATATGAGAACGAGTTGCCTCGAACTCCGGATCTAGGGCTGCAAGAAAGACACCAACCATGGTGGCATTCCAATAAGTCTTCTGTTGCTCACGAGTGGATGTCAGAGGTGTGAAGCTATAAAGCTTCTCAAACATCCCTCGTAGGGATGTATATAACGAGTGAAGAGGACGTTTATTCTGCTTGATGGTAAAGATATCATGCTGAAGCTGTAGAATCTTCGTCTCGTTCTTCGCTTGTAAATAAGTGGCAGCAAGAATATCCCACATCGCCTTGGCAGTGGGTTGATGAAGTACATCATTAACGATTTCCAATGCCAATGTACTTGAGAGCCAAGCCTTGGCATAAGAATCATCTACCTACCATGAGGCATTAACTCCAATCTTTTCGGTCGGTTCTTCTTCGGTAAGAATGTATTTCCTACCTGTAGACTTCATCATACTCATGAACTGCATAGCCCACAGTTAATAGTTTGATCCATCCATCTTGACCAGTGTTGCAGAAGACGGTATTCGGTATTCAGTCGGAGGGGTCACTGAATAGAGAATAATCGGTATTCGGGCGACTATTCGAAATTATTCGATTTTGTATTTTTTATTATTTTAATATATATAATATTCAAGGAAATAGTCTTCTATAATTACATTAATATATATTCATTCCATCCACGGTAAGAATGTATTTCCTACCTGTAGACTTCATCATACTCATGAACTGCATAGCCCACAGTTAATAGTTTGATCCATCCATCTTGACCAGTGTTGCAGAAGACGGTATTCGGTATTCAGTCGGAGGGGTCACTGAATAGAGAATAATCGGTATTCGGGCGACTATTCGAAATTATTCGGTTTTGTATTTTTTTATTATTTTAATATATATAATATTCAAGGAAATAGTCTTCTATAATTACATTAATATATATTCATTCCATCCACGATTATACTTAAGTTTTTATTAAAAGAGATGTTTTAATTTCAATTTTAAGAGATAAGAGTTAAATGAACTATGTAATCTAAATAAATTGTGACAACAAAGAAATTTAAGAACCAAATGTTAGCAACATTATACATGCTAGAATGTTCAAAAGCACAAAAGCACAAACATAGTATGTTTAACATAATACATCAAACATCACAAAATAACATAACATGCTAAATGTAAAAACAAGTGCTACTAATCACCATCATCATCCAAAGGAACATCATCATCTTCCTCTTCTTCATCTTCATTATCTATCTCTTCTTCAAAAATGAATTCTTCATCTTCCTCAGATATCGGCATTGCACTTGAGCTTGAACCAGAAGCTCCACCTCTATTGCTTCTTCGTGGTTGTAAGATATCTTCAGCACCATATGCATATGCAATTGCACCCCATGTTAAACCTGAACCAGGATAAACCTCATCATCTTCAGCTTGCTCCCCACCAATCCATTTATTCATGTGAGTGCGATCTTTTGAAGAAATTGGGTCCCGTGATTGGTCTTGTCGACGTTCCTTGAGATTAGCATTAAATCGCACATAAACAAGATCATTTAGCCTCTTAGCGTCCAGCTTGTTCCTTTTCTTTGTATGAATCTGAAAAATAAAGTTGCATACCAATTGAATGTATGTATATAATCCTACACTTCAAATAAATAGGTCGATAGATATATTACCGACTCAAATGTACTCCAGTTTCGCTCGCATCCAGAGGATGAGGAAGTCAAACTCAGAATCTTGACAGCCATAGCTTGCAAATGGGGTGTTTCGGTCCCATGAATAGACCACCAGGTAGCTGTTCAAGCATGTGAAGTTTAAAAACCCAATATATGACTGATTCTATTCAAGTAGTACATTATGCTAACAAATATAATACCTGGGTCAGAATGTCCATCATTTACCATCCTTTGTCTCATTGCCAATGGCTTACAAAACAATCCTCGAGCTAGTTTATATGCAGTTAACTCCTTTCTCGTGATGATGTCTTGAACATCCAAATCTGGATAAAACTTTTCCATGCAATTCATAAATCCATTCTTCACAACAGCATTTGTATTGAACATGCTACAATCATTGTAGAAGAAGTACGGGTTCAAGAAATATGCAGTGAGGTGCAATGGGGTATCAAGCCTTCCTTTTGTTTTAGAGACAATTGCATCAACAAATGGTTTATAAGATGACTCCAAACCATTAAAAGATGACATTATCTCTTGCTTAGCTTGTTCTAGTCCGCCATATACAAAGCCCATGGATGGCTTGCGATCTGCATCAACAACACGTAGGAAATGAACCAATGGTGTAAACACTTTAATTGCAAGTGTAATTTGGTTCCAAAATGTCGGGCTCAAGACTATAGATGATACTTCCTGCCCTTTCTTGTCCTTGACCATTTCAAAGCTCTCCATTCATCTGAAGAGAACATCAACCGCAATTTGTCTTTTTTTTCTAAAATGCTTTCCAAAGTTAAAAATGTTGTTGCAAATCTAGTTTGCCCCGGTCTTGCAATGTCTCTCTTATTTGTGAACATCCACATCAAGCTTAAAGTTTTCGTATGACCATATATAAAAACTGTGAGTGTCCTTGCCTTTGTAATTGCACTTTTGATCTTTGGTTCTTTGCTAATTTCTTCCAATGCAAGATCAATAGAATGAGCAGCACATGATGTCCACCATATATGTGGATACTTTGTTTGCAACAATCTTCCTACTGCTACATTTGCGGAAGCATTATCAGCAACAACTTGTACAACGTAATCCACCCCAACTTCTTTGATACATTGATCAACTGATTGGAAAATATACTCCGCAGTATGTGCATCTTCTGATGCGTCCATGGAATTTAGAAATGAAGTCTCAAGAGAATAGTTGACACAAAAATTCATGAGACTTCTTCCACGAATGTATGTCCATGCATCAGTCATTATCGAACAACCTGTTGATTTCCACATCTCTCGGTGGCAATTGAACTCATCCGAGACTCTTTTCATCGCATTCTTCAAATATGGACCGCTTATTTCATGCCTCGTGGGAGGTTTAAGGCCATGACCGTATTGCCCAACTGCCTCGAGCAACTTCCAAAATGATTTAATTGTTAGTGCATGAAATGCAATCGATGCCATATATGCCCAATCACATATGTAAGAGACGACTCTTTCTCGATGATCCTTAGCAAATGCATCTTTAATTGTCATTTGGCGCGTGGGTCCATGGCTTCCCATGTCCTCACCAACTGATTCAGATAATCGAGGTCGTTTATCTATTGCTCCTGATCCAACATCACTCATGATGTCTACTTCTCTTCGGATATCATCAATTTCTTTTGCTTTTTGTACCTTCTTCTTCATGAGTTCATCTAAATATGCATACATCTGCTTCTTTGTTTCTTCATCAACTTTTGGACATGGGGCGATATTCCCCCTTCTGTATGCAAGGTGTTGCTTAAATCTGAATATTCCTCCCTTCAACACCTTCTTGCAGAGTCTACAAACAACAGTATTTGCATCTGACGATTTTTGAAGATAACCGAATTGCCAAGCGGGATCATTCGATCCCGGTGGCGTATAAAATGTAGTCACTATCGGACCCAATATTAGAACGTGCAGCCATTTCTACAATTCACAAATAAAAAAAATCAATTCACAAAGAAATATATTGACCAATTTTTCCAAATCCAAAATCTGAAATTAGAAACATGGCTACATGCAAGGAGGAACAACACATTATTTGATAAAAGAAATAACTTCAAGGCTTCAAGCAAACATGGTGAGTAAGATGGAATAAGAGGGTCTTAGCTTAATGGTTGGAAGTGATGATGTTTAAACACATCACTGGATATCTACCAGAAAGAAGTAATAAAACCATGTATTGAATAAAGTTTTTGTGAATAAACACATCACTGTGACACAAAAGCAGTATGTACAGAGGTCAAATAAATCTTTTTTGTGACCAACCAAAAACTAAAATCTTGCAACCAACATTGCAAAACCATGTATTGCAAAAGCAGTATAACATATTAGAAACATTGTTTCGAGACCCTACCGAAATCGAAATCGAAATGTCGATATATGCCCTTCCTTCACAAATCTAGACCGATTTTGGCCGAAATTGTCGAAATTTCGTCGAAATTTCGACGAAATTTCGAAATTGTCTCGCTTTTTCAGCATCTCGAAACGAAATCAAAATCGAGATTTAAAACCTTGATTAGAAAAAGAGCCGATCGGGGCAAAACCATGTATTGCAAAAGCAGTATAACATATTAAATCTAATTCAATAAAACCATTAAACTGACAATAAGATGTATACATATAAAATAACTAATGAAAAAAATCCTTTAAGATGTATAAAATAACTTCTGAAATAAAAAAAACATTTACCGACGATCAGGGGATGAACGGCGATGAACGGCAACTCGTTGGAGGCCGATCAGGGGATGAACAACGATGACGTTCGAAAGGAGTTGTCGTCGAAGCTTCTTGAAACTCCGAGCTTGGCTGCAACCCGCGAGATCACCGGCGCTGCAGGCTTTGGACTTCTGTATTTCGCTCGCAGGACGACAGGATGTGGGTTAGGGCATATCGAACATTTTTACCCTGAATGGTAGGGTTTGGGATATTGGGTTTGGGTTTCATATGCGGGTCGAATCCGTAAACGGATCTGACCGACGATCCTTAAAAGCCCAGTCGGCCGATTATGCGCCCGACTATCCCGATTAGTCGGGCCGCGTAGTCGGTTTACCGAATAATGGCCGAATAAGGGCTATTCTAATTGGTGTACCCCCCCCACCGCTTATTCGGTCCGACTATTCGGTCTAGTCGGCCGAATATTGCAACACTGATCTTGACTATAGGCGTAGGGCCTCTGAAGGCGCCTATGGAGGGAATTCCAACCTTACTTTCCATCATGACGACACGAGAATAAATATTAAGACTAAACGTGTTCTTGTCTACACTGACATGGAGAGATATGATTGCATGTGTAGACTTATGCAATCAATCTCATAGGCGAAGGACCCCGAGTTGTAGGTGCTCAGACGATGACAAGAGTCACGTGGAGGACGGTCGGGGATGGCAGGGACCGGAGAGGGCCCATGCGACGGCTGACAAGGCCCACCCAGGTCCGGGAAGGCTTAGGTGAGGTCTGGCGTCACTGGCTGGAGCCCCGCGGTGACAGGTCAGTGCCTAGGCGGGGACCGGAATGTCCAGGCAGTGGTTGGGTTGGGGATGCCTAGGCGGTGACCGTGGAGGTCCATGTGGGATCAGAATGCCCAGGAGAGGCACCCTATACCCAGGCGAGGCACCCTATGCCCAGGCGGTGCATAGGCAGACAAGGAAGGCAGTAGTTGGGGTCGCCCTAGGGCTGGGGGCGGTGACACCCTATGCGAGGCCGGGGGCGACGGTGCCTTACGTAGAGAGGGAGAAGGTGGGGGAAAGGCTAGGGTTAGGGTTTCGGAGCTCCAGTCTAAGACTGTCGCCCTGATACCTTGTTGGGAAAATAGAAAGAATTGTTTATTCCTTGAGCCCTAGGCTCTCTTATATAGGAGAGACCTATGGGCAAATTACAAAGAGTAGACAGAAGAACTGAAATATATAAAGAGATATAGAAATATATAAAATATCTCAACAGTAATGTTTGTCTTTATGCAAAGCAATAGACCACCCCAAATCACTCTCATGTAGTGGTTATGGCTCATCATGTATATGTGCATGCACATTCTGTGATTGACCCTGTACATCATGCATGCCACTAGTACCATTAATCGAAACCAAACTTTCAGAATTTAGCTGAGGTGTGATGGATGATGAGGAAGGCACTACTGGAGCATGGAAGATAGCCGAGATACGTGTGTAGGTAGAGGTGGAGGAACAACCGCATCCTCAGACTCGGAGTGACGCAATCTGTCGCTTGTAGGAGAGTAATACATGATGGATTCAAAGAAGGTAACATCGATACTAACATAGTACTTATCTTTGACAGGATAAAACTACTGATAATCCTTTTGGGTGCGAGAGTACCCAACGAACATACATTTGAGAACTCGAGGAGTGAGCTTGTCACGATCAGGATGAAAGAGATGGATAACTATCATGCTACCAAATACCTGTGGCGTAAGAGAGAAAAGATCCTTCTTTGGAAAAGCAAGGGAGAAGAGTGCATTTTCACTCAAAATGGTAGAGTGCTTGATTTATAAGATAATATGGTATCAACACAGCATCACCTCAGAATGAATGAGGATCTCGACTATGTATGACGAGAGTCCTGGTGATATCCAAACGATGACGGTGTTTACGTTCAGCAACACCGTTCTGTTGAGAAGTATAGTGATACGAAGTCTGATGGATAATGCCAAGTGAGTTGAAAAATGAGAAAGTTGTATAGTACATAACTCAGCATCATTATAAGAACGAATATATTTTATAAAGGCAAAGAAAATGTTCTTTATTTCAACCACAAAGTTTTGAATCAATGTGCTAGCCTCAGACTCATTCTTTAACAGAAATACTCAAGACAATCTGAAAAAATCAACACAAACTAAATAGTACATGTGTCATTATCGATCAGGCACACGACTCGAACCCCGCATATCCAGATGGAAATAACTCAAAAAGATGCGTGACTATTATGACCTTCACGACTTGGAAAGTTGGACCGATGATGCTTTATAAGTTGACATCGTCTACACTGGAAATTGGACTTGGTAGAGATGCCAGAAATGAGGCGATAAATCTTTAGCAGTGGTAGATGATTGAATTTGAGATGCTAAGTGTAGGGAAAAATCGACTCTGCAGAGAGAGAAGTGGCACAAACATAAGAAGACCATGTCAACCTGTACAGCCCTCTATGTTCACAGCCACATCCAATCACCTTGCTCGTGAGTGTATCCAGAAAAATAAGGGAACTAGGGTCAAATATAGCACAGCAATGTGAATCTTTTTCAATGTGGCCGATGGATAGCAAATTCATGGAAAAGGTTGGTGCATGGAGAACGTTATGTAAACGTATGGAGGGAATCAAATGAACCTCCCATGTCCAGTAATAGGAGAATGTGTCCCATCAACAATCGCCATTGATCTACCTAGTTGTGATGGACTATAAGTACCAAACTACAAGCAATCTCCGCATAGATGATGTGATGCTCCAAAGTCCATTATCCATTCTGAAGGATTTAGTTTAGAGCGACCAGTAAATGCATGAGTAATACCTGATGTACTAGTGGAGGCAGAAGTTGCAATATCTGATGGATCGGTACTAGAAGATCCGACAACTGGTGGCATAATCTCTCTTAGATGGACAACGAAGTCACCGTTACGATGATCTCTGATATCAGAAGTAGTCTGAATCTGCTCAGCATCACAGGTCGATGATGGAAACCCATGCTTGGAGTAGCATGTGTCATCTGAGTGGCAAAATTGATGATAGTATGAACATGGCTGACGTGAGCGTGGATTGCATATGACACGTGTGTCTCGTCCTCTGGACGGTGATGAATCATTTCTACCATGAGAAGCTGCCATTGGCGACAATGTTTGAGAAGACGTGGCAGAGGGGATACTCAATCGGCTCATCATGTAATATGCTTCCTCCATAGGAAGTATGGTAGCGTTGGTGAGAAGTTGAGAGCTAGTCGAATCATATTCTAGTCAAGAGGGAAAAAAACACCCAGTCATAACAAAATCTCTATATGGCTTATGCTGCTCTGGTGAGGCCGTCCAGGCTATGTAGCTATGAAGTCGCTCAAACATACCCCTCAGAGATGCATACAAGGTGTGAAGAGGATCACCATGTTTGGTCGTGAAGATATCATGCTGGAGTTGCAATATCTTCGATTCATTCCTCTCCTTAAAGTATGTTCCTATGAGGATATCCCAACCACCTTTGTTGTGGATTGACTCAGGATATCATTGGTTATCTTAACAGAGACAGTACCAGATAGCCAAACCTTGGCATATGCATCATCTACCTCCCATGAGGTGTTGGTCACAGTCTTGTCCATCGGCTCATCTTGCGTTAGAATATTCTTCTTATCATGGCTATCCAGTAAACTCATGAATTGCATCGTCCACAACTTATAATTTGTGCCGTTCATCTTGACAATAAGTGATGGACCTTTGATGGCACCGGTAGACGGCATATCAACTATGCTTTCTGACATCGAGGACAAATAACTGGGACCTTAGAAGATCGTGAAGTGTCTACACGAACATGAAAAGAGTGGTCGAGGGTGTAGACTCATACCACAACCAGCCCTAATCAAACTTCAGAGCAAAGGGACAAAAACGATCTGAAATCAGGCCAAACAGCCCTCCAAGCACTGCTGGGTGGTGCGGGAAGTCACTGGGATTGCGCTTGGTGGCGTTGAACAGTGCCGGAGTGGTGCTGGAATGCAGGATGCGCCTGTCGGTGGCTGGACAACACCCTAAGACACAACTTGGCGATGCTGGAATGCACTTGTCGTGATTGGGAGGTGCCCTAGGGCACGGCCTAGCGGTGTTGGACCCCCGTAGAGCCTGCTGCAGCGTTGGGTTGCAGCTTGTCGGTCCCTGAGGCACTACCGGACAACAGTACGCCGATCCAAGGAGCAACGGGAGCGATGTTGCAAAAATTGGCCCACTAACCCGATTAATCGACTCGATCATGTAACTGAGTCAACTAGGCCAAATCATCATATAATCGGATGTCCCCAATTAATTAGGTGTTAATCGATCGACTAGTTTATTATTTTCTGCATAAAGAAATGGTTGGAGTTGAATGAGTTTTGGTTCGACCTGAATAATCGTTAACCTTTGAGTGGGGGCTTATTGTTTGACAGTAAGCCTCTCCCAAAGTTCTGATCCATCGTGCAATAACCGAAAGGGTCGAAACCCTCATCGATCGTCTAGATCTTCGTCGTCGATCTTCGCCATCATCGTAGATCGCTGCTCCGATGCCTTGCCAGCCGCCGTAAGTCCTCCGTGTTTTCCTTAGTGTTGCTCTGACTTGGTTAGGTTTTTTTTCAAATTTTATTATTTTATTCTTCTTGCTTGGTTCAATAATATAATGCTTGATCTTTGATGTTATTGGTTAGATTTTCTCTATTAGTTTGCTTGTCGGTTGGTTTACTAGATTATTTTATGAGTAAAACTTAATTTTTCATAATGAAGATATGTTGGTTAGCTTATATAAGGTTAGCATCGTATTTATTATTCTCTAAATGTTGGTTAACTTAAATACTTCTTGTCAATTTGCATGTTGGTGTGCTTGCTAGATTATTTAAGGAGTAAAAATTTAGATATTCTTACTGATTTCCATGCTGGTTAGCTTATATAAGGTTAGAATTGTGCTTATTATGCCCTAAATTGTTCATTAACTTAGATATTTCACGTTGAGTTTGCATGATGGTTAGGTTATTTACCTTTTGTGGATGTTGATTAGCTTTGTTTTAGTTAATTTATAACTTCAACTTGTGATTTCGTTTGTTGATTAATAACTTGAACTTGTGAATTTAGTTAGCTTTGTGTTTGTTGATTGGCTAACTTGTGAGTTTGTTGATTAGTAACTTGTGAGTGTGATTAGCTTTGTGTTTGTTGATTAGTAACTTCTGAGTTTGTGTCCATGTATATGGATACATCTCCTGTGAATGTCACTTCTGATAGTGGTTCATCTTCTTACATGTCGCCAAGATCAACTTATCCTTCATGGCAATATGGTTACTTGCAGATTGTGCAAGAAGGTTGTCAAGGACATGGGATCAAATTTCGCCGAAATTCGGCCGAATTTCGATCGAATTTCGGTTTCGGTGGGTGACCGAAATTCGACCGAAATGGCCTATATCGGCCGATATTTGGGTGCCCTAGTTCAAAAACCGACCGAAATGACCGAAATTTCGGTCGAATTTCGACCGAAATTCGACCGAAATTTCGTTTCGGTCAGTCACCGAAACGAAACCGACATCCGACATTTAAGGCCTTGGTCAAGGAAGGTGTGTATAGGTTCAAGCAACATCTACCATACCGAAGAGGTAACGTTGATGCATGTCCCAAGGTGGATGAAGAGACAAAGAAGAAAATGATAGTGTACCTTGATGATGTTGCTAGGATGAAGACCCAGAAAGTCATTGATGTTCAGGAGATGAGAGAGGAAATTGATATACTAGAGATGCAAGTTCGGCGAATAGATCGCGAGTATCCAACTCCTTGGAGCAGAACGTCGTAGTGAAAGGGTCATCACGTCAGATGACCATAAAAGATACATTCTCCAAGGATCATCGTGATAGGGTTATCAAATATATATCTAATTGGGCATACACATCGACGATTCCTTTTAATGCATTGACGACAAAGCCCTTCATATGGTGGAGGCGATTGGAAAGTACGAGCCTGGACTAGAGACTTCCACAAGGTATGAGCACGGTGATCCGCTTCTAAAGAATGCAGTGAAGAAAATGCATGATGACTTACAATGTCATCGTGATACGTGGAAGTCAACAGGATGCTCTTTGATGATTGATATGCGGAAGGAGATGCAAGAAAGGAGCATCATCAATTTCTGTGTCAATTGCACCATGGGTACTTCATTTATGAAGACCATAGATGCATCAAATGAGGTTCACACTGCGGAATACAACTTCAACCTGGTGGAGGAGTGTCTGAATGATGTGGGAGTAGATAATGTGGTTCAGATTGTGGTGGATAATGCATTTGTCAATGTAGCAGTAGGAAGAATGATGCTCACAAAATATCCGCAGATTTGGTGGATTATGTGTGCCACGCACTCCATTGATCTTACTTGGAGGAGATAATCAAAGAGATGAAGGTGAGGAGTGCAATCACAAAGGCGAAGAGGTTCACAGTGTTCATCTACACTCATACCAAAACTCTAAGTTTGATCATGGTTCGAAAAAATGCACCTCGAGGCGCACGAGGTGTACACTTCGAGGCGAGGCAGTCTGAAAATACCCAGAACAACCGCCTCAGCGGGTCTTTAAGAGGTGATCGCCTCATCTGCTCGACATCGTCGAGGTGGTCCTCAAGGCATTTTTTATTTTCAATTTATTTTTTATGTAAATCAATTGCCTTATTGACAATTTCAGGTAATTATAAATGTCTAGTTGTTTAGGATATAATTATACAAGAAGAATGCTCAAATTTGATCGCTTTCATGTTCATATTTACCATTAAACATGTCCAATTATGTCAAAAAAACTCTTAAATTATACCCTTAAATATACAAATCTATAAATATCATAGAAAACAATACCCATAAGCTTGTTTTTAAAGAGAGGTCACATAATGAGCTATGTAATATACCAAGAAGGATAAAAAAGATATAATTCAAGGGGAAATTATGCACTACTCTCATACAAGCATATCCATATATCCGAATAGAAATAAAACCCTCAATAAAAAAATTTGTCGAGGGTGTTGCCCCACACCCCGACAGAGGGGAGCGTACTTGCTCCCTAGACCCCACCCACCAAGCTCGCTGATCGGGCAACAAGACACCCGTCTTGTTAGGGTATGATAAGGCAGAAGGGGGTGCATATGACGGTTCTTCAACTTGGGTTAGATGGTTGGAATTCAGGGGAATATCAAATATTAATTATCTGACTGGATGGAAATGTAGTAAAAGGGCATATACAATTGCATATCTTTTCTTTCGATATTCCTATTTTTATAATTTCATCATATATTATAGTGACATATATCATATTTTAGTCAGAATATATATAATTTCATTAATATATATCTTATTGTAGTTTTTATAGGTATTTATCCTTATAAATTAAGGTTGCGCTTCGAGGTCTCGCCTCGATTCTAGGGAAACCACCTCGTTCCGTTTTTTACTTTTTTTCAAACCTTGAGCTTGATGTACAAGTTCACCAACAAGAGGGACATTGCAAGGCCAGGGCAAACAAGATATACAACCACTTTTCTCACCCTTGAGAGCCTTAATGAGAAGAAAGACAATTTGAAGTTGATGTTTTTCTTGGAAGAGTGGAGGAACTGCAAATGGTGTAAAAGTAAAACCAAGAAGGGAGACGCAGCAAGTGCCATAGTCTTCAACTCTACATTCAGAAACCACACCGCACATGTTGTTTGAGTTTTCACATAATTAGTTCGTTTATTGCATAAGGTTGATGATCGTCGTCCATCCATAGGCTTTGTCTACAGAGGGCTTGAGGATGCAAAGCGGGAGATAATATCATTCAATGGTGTGGAGTTGTCTTACAATTTTTTTGTGGACGTTATTACCTCCAAGACCGAAGGAAGGCTCAATACTTTATTGCATCTAGCAGCTTACAATTTGAGCCCATTCTTCTTCTACACAGTCTCTCGGTGATCCGGATGTTGTGGTGAGGAGACATTTTAAGAAGTGCATGGAAAGATTTTATCAGGATTTGGATAGACAAGATGCAATTACCAAGGACGAGCTTCCGACATACAAGCTTGGTCCTGGAGATCTCGACAAGCCTGTAGCTGTAAGACAAAGGATGAGAAATGATGGCAATTATAATCCAGGTATAAACATTCATTGTTTTCTATTCATGTCAATCATATTTTTCTTTTATTAACTTGATCAATTATTTATTTCAATAGCTAATTGGTGGTATAATCATGAAGATGGCATGCCTCATTTTAAAGCCTTGCCCACCAAGATCTTGAACTTGGCGTCTTCATCCTCCGGATGTGAGCCGAACTGAGTACATTTGACTCACTAATGACCTCACCACACCTACCCAATTTATTTACTAAGACCAAAAGTAAAATTTAAAATAGTAATGGATATAAATTTAGAATTTGTTTTTTGATCTCCAGATCCGTACCAAGAAGAGAAATATGTTGGATATGAAGAAGCCAAACGATCTTGTGTGCGTGTGTTTCAATTCCAACCTAAAGAAACGTTGAGTTGATAAAGAAAGATATCACCTCTCATCTCGAGATCGTGCACACATAGCTAGACCAGAAATGTCAATGCTCATGACGACGAGGCTTTTCCAGCTTCTGGATTGACATGGGGTATTGTATGGCGGTGGTGGTGACGGCGGCGGCGACGACTATGACGACGATGATGAAGATGATAAAGGATACTGAGAATCCTTAAGCGCATCACGGAAGCGTGTCGATCGCATCGTATGCAATCGGAGCAACTAGTCGTACTAGATGCTAGATGCAGCGGAAATTAAAATTTTTAAAACTAAAGATGAAACCACATGATCACAAGAACACTTCTCGGATCGTTTCATCAAACTACAAGTATAAGGAATACCTCTTGGAGCGTGGCTGTGATCGCAAGATCCCAAAGTAGAGATCATCCTGTCTCAAGTCCGATCCACGAAGAACGCACTTGCGAGCACGATGATGAGTCGCGTTCCTCCCGCAATCCTCGATGAAGATCCAAGCGATGGATCCCCTGATTTCGTCAAACGAAATCCGTCGTCTTCCTTTAGAGCAAGCACCCCCAAAGAAGAAGGAGATTCTCGAGTCGTCGAAGGCGAAGCCGAGAAGGTCTTCTCCTTCCTCTACATAAGATGGACGACCATCCTTTTGGAGGAGAGAAAGAGAGAGGGCGAGAATATGAGAGAGAGAGAGTTGTAACCTTGTACAACTCTTAATGATCTGCTTAGAAAGGCTACCCTAGCCCTCTTTTTATATTAGTCTAGGATCCAATGGATCTCAATCCATGGGACACATAGATCCAACGGCCAGGCTGGTCTATGCAAAATCAATGGCTAAGATCGTTGTTGGTTAAAACTGTTAAGAAAAAGAGTCTTCGATATATCATCAGGAAAAACCCTAGGGTCTCTTATATAGAGCGAGGTCCTAAGGGTAAATTACAGAGACGTCTAAATAAGAGAAAGAAATAGCAACAAGATACATAAACTAATAATAAATCTCGAAACTATCTCTACACTCCCCCTCAAGGTGGAGCATAGATGTCTATCATGCTCAGCTTGGATGAACATCTCTGAAAAGGTCCTCTGAGCAGTGGCTTGGTGAATACATCTGCAGTCTGATCTCCTGAGCTAACATGTGCGGTAGATATCAATCCTCTCTGGATCAGATCCCTGGTGTAATGGCAGTCAACTTCGATATGCTTGGTCCTCTCATGGAAAGCTGGATTGTTGGCAATGAACAATGCTGCCTAATTGTCTCACTGAAGCTTCATAGGTAGAGGCACAGCTACATGTAAATCTTCTAATACGGAGCGAACCCACATTATTTTCGTGCTGGCTTAAGCCATGGCCCTATATTCGGATTCCGCACTGGACCTTGCCACCACAGTTTGTTTCTTGCTTTTCCAAGAAACCAGAGAGCCTCCAACAAACACTGCGAACCCTGAGGTTGATTTTCTATCCTTAGGACATCCTGCATAATCTGCGTCTGCACACGCTGAGATGGATAAGTCTGTGCCCTTTCTGAATAGAAGCCCTGACCCTGGAGAAGACTTCAGGTACCTCAATATCATGTGTCTAGTATCCATGTGAACCTATCTTGGCTGCTCCATAAACTGACTTACCCGGCTAACTGCAAATGCAATGTCTGGACGGGTTATGGTAATGTAGAGGAGTTTTCCCACCATTTCTCTATATCTCCTCTTATCTACTTCATCAGTATCACCATCATACAACTTCATGCTGGGGTCCATGGGGATACTTGACGGTTTGCACCCATCCATGCCTATCTCAACCAGGAAGTCTGTAATGTATTTCCGTTGTGTCATCACCAAGCCATGTGCATTCCTTGCAAATTCCAACCCCAGAAAATATCTTAGGGTTCCAAGGAATGCCATCGCCCTCTCTATGCCCTGAACATCGTCTCCTGTAACAAGAATATCATCCACATAGACCATAATGACAACCGTACCTGCCGAGGACTTCTGGACAAACAACGAGTGATCGGCATTTGACCTCTTGAATCCCTGGTGCTCAATTAGATTGGACAGCTTCTGGAACCACGCTCGCGGACTCTGTTTGAGGCCATATATTGCCTTGTGAAGTCTACAGACCATACGCTTCTCCCCTTCAGCAGTAAACCCGGGTGGCTGCTGCATGTAGACTTCCTCCTGTAAGTCCCCGTACAGAAAGGCATTCTTGACATCTAGCTGAGAAATGCTCCAATCACGAACCACAGCAACGGATAGGAGAATACGAAGAGTCGAGTGTCTCGCCACTGGAGAGAATGTATCCATGTAATCCACGTCATATGTTCGTGTAAACCCACTGGCGACCAAGCGTGCTTTGTACCTATCCAACGTGCCATCTGCATGATATTTAACGGTGAAGACCCGTTTGCAGCTCACAATGGATGCATCAGGAGGTGCAGGTACCAAAGACCATGTGCCACGGGACTGCAAGGCCCTCATCTCTTCTTCCATAGCTAATCTCCAGCACTCACTCTTCAAGGCTTCCTGGTATGTCCGTGGTATATCCACGGAAGACAATGCCGTGGCAAACTTCTGAAAATCACCTGTGAGCCGGTGGAAGGAAACCTGTGAAGCAAATGGATAGGATGCACATTGCCTCCTCTGCTTCCAAATAGCAATCGGAACATCAAGATCATCATCTGTGTCTTCCTGTAATGAGGAATCCTGCATATGTAACGAACTTGACCCGTCAGTAGTAACGCCATCTGAACATACCTGAGGCGTAGTGATTGGATGATCTGTCGTCTGAGCAGGACCTGACCGACGCGTATAATGTCTAGGAAACGGTGATATGATTGGCCGTGGAATGGGTGGAGGTTGAGGTGGTGGTGGCGGTGGTGTTGGCATAGGAACTGACACAGGGGAGGACTCAGGCGAACTCCGTGTAGGTGGTGGTGGAACATAAATATCATCAGTGGTAGTGGATGGTACCATTCTGTCCCCAGCTAGCGAGAAGTACATAACTGACTCGAAGAAAGTGACATCAGCACTGACGAAGTACCTGTTGGTTGTAGGATCAAAACACCGGTATCCCTTCTGGGTTCTGGAATAACTAACAAAGACGCACTTGACTGCTCTAGGAGAGAGCTTGTCAAGTCCAGGAGATAGATGAACAAACGCCACAGCGCCAAAGACACGTGGAGGCAGCGAGAATACCTCCTTGTCTGGAAAAATAAGAGAGATGGGTATTTTCTCACCAAGGACAGAGGATGGCATTCGATTGACCAGATAGCACGCAGTAAGGACAGCATCCCCCCAGAAAGAAATAGGAGCACAACTTTGAATCAACAGGGTTCGAGTAATATCCAAGAGATGGCGATGTTTTCTTTCCGCCACACCATTTTGTTGGGATGTATATGCACAAGTGGTTTGGTGAATAATACCCTTTGATGAAAGAAATTGAGAAAGAGAGCGTGTACAAAATTCTAGGGCATTATCCGTCCGAACATATTTGATTGAGGAAGAGAAAACATTCTGCACTTCATTAATCAAATTTTTGACCACATCTCCTGCTTCAGATTTATTCTTCAAAAGAAAGACTCATGAGACACGAGAAAAATCATCCACTACCACAAGATAAAACCTGTGTCCCTGGTGATCGGGAACACGACTCGGACCCCATATATCTATATGTAACAACTCAAAAAGGGAGCTACTGCTCCGACTCTGACAACCTGGAAAGCTCGACCTATGATGCTTTCCCAACTGACATGTTTCACAGTGAAACGACGAACTTGGAGAGATCTGGGGCAGAAGATGGCGCATTTTCTGGAGCGGAAGGTGACCAAATCGGAGATGCCAAATGTAAGGAGAGACTGCTCCAGCGGAGTGAGAGGAGACGCCAGCATAGGATTCCCGAACCAGTCTATATAAGCCATTCTGCTCAGAGCCACAGCCAATCACCTTGCCCGTGAGTATGTCCTGAAAAATGAGAGAAGACGGGTCAAATATAGCACGACAATTCAAATCCTTGGTAATCTGACTAATAGACAACAAATTCATA
>JAZKJV010009949.1:0-105781 GCA_037367405.1 Ottelia alismoides
TCGATGGACATGCTCGGTATGCATGGCAGTGCGTATGCCAATTACGCCGTTCGTGATTGCGATTTGTTGATCGCGTTGGGTGTACGGTTTGATGATCGCGTGACCGGCAAGCTTGAAGCATTCGCGAAGGGTGCCAAGATCATTCACGTGGATATTGATCCAAGCGAATTGAACAAGAACAAAATCGCACATATCCCGATTCATGCGGATGTCGGCGAAGTGTTAACTGAGTTATTGAAGGTAGTGGAAGCTCCGGATGATATTCGTGAGTGGGTCAAACATTGCCAGAATTTGAAAGCGAAGCACCCATTCCATTACGATGAATCATTCGATGGCATTTTGCAGCAACATGCCATTCGTGAATTGTGGCGTCTCACCCGTGATATGAACACGTACGTCACCGTGGGTGTGGGCCAACATCAAATGTGGGCAGCGCAGTTCTATAAGTTCCGTCGACCACGAACGTGGTTAAGCAGTTCGGGTTTAGGCACCATGGGATTCGGCTTGCCAAGTGCCATGGGTGTTCAAGCGGCACATCCAGATGCTTTAGTGGTGGATATCGATGGAGACGGAAGCTTCCAGATGAATATCCAAGAACTCGCTACGTGCTACTGCGAAAAGTTGCCGGTAAAGGTATTGCTGTTGAACAACCAGCACTTAGGTATGGTGGTTCAATGGGAAGATCGATTCATGGGACGCAATCGAGCCCATACTTACTTGGGTCCGATCGATCATAAGGAAGCATGCGGTCCAAGCGATGCGGAGCGATTCGCTTATGTGAACGACCGTTATCCCGACTTCGTCAGTATCGCGAAGGGCTATGGATGTGGCGCTTCGACGGTGAAGCGTCGTTCCGATTTAACGGCGGCTCTTACTGAGATGATTCAGTACAAAGGCCCCTATGTGCTCGATGTTCAAGTGCCGTATCAAGAGCATGTGCTGCCGATGATCCCCTCGGGCCGCACTGTCGACGACATGATCCTCGAGTAGCATTGGCCTTCGATTACACTCCACTCTCCTCCGGGAGAGTCGGTCTCTCAGGACCGGAGAGGGCCTCGAGAGACGATCACCTCAAGCGACGATCAGATAGCTGAGATGCAACTCCGCATGTCTCAGGTTCAAACGAATACGGTCTTCGTGAGACATAGGTCCAAAGGCAGGACTTTCATACGGACATTCTTCCCCGCGTTCGAGTCTCCCGAATGCTCGCTTGAGGCGTTCCGCCGCGGCAGCGACCTCATCATGATCCATACCGGTGGTCCCTTGAGGTATCCCCGGTATCTTGACACCGCTAGGCAATCCATTGCGCAGATAGCGTTTCAGCATTAATTTGAGCACCCAACGAATAATAATCGTCGGTGCTTTCATTGGATAACCGACATAACCGTATTCGATCCAAGCTGCGATGTGCGAAAAGTTTTGATCGGGCGTCCAATTGCCAACGGTCTTTAATGTCCCTGCACGATGTGCTTCAACCAACTGGTCGACGTCCTTGCATACATCTGCGATCGACTCAAACCGAAGCTTTCGACGGTTTGTAACTTTTGCTGTATCAATGCTAGCCATACTTTCCTCATCTGAAACGCTCGACTAAGGTCGATAGATCGACGCGGCTTTGTAAATCAGATTCTCCGTATCTGAATTAACGTAACAATCAGCGAGTTTATCGAGGAGTACCTCATGCAATGCGTTGAGCGGAGCATTCGAGAAGAGATGGAACGCTATATCGGCCTTCACCACAAACGCACTCGATGAACTTTGTCAGCACTTGTCACCGGACAACGAGCGTTTGCGGGAGGGTCGGACGCCGTAGCGGAATCTCGTTTCTCAACATATTGTCTTTGGCGCTGCTTCGCCTTGAAAAGACGGAGAAGCGAGGGAAACAGGCATCGACGAGGCTAACTGCCAACCCCTTGCGAACAGCAATTCATTGTGCGAACCCTAAAACACAAATTAAGATGGAACGACCTTCGGGGAATTGCGTCCATCTATCGGCAGGGCAGCAAAACCCTAACTTTCCTGGTGAGCTTGTCCGATGAAGCGATTGAATAGCTTGAATCCCTTGCGGTCCCTCCGTACCCCTGCGGCAAAGCACAGAAAAAGTTCGCAACGTCGATCGAATCGGCGGCGAAAATTGCAACTGGGATTCGAGTCGCTCGAGTCGCGGGCCCTCCTGGCGCTGACTTTCAACTTCAACTACGTCAAGAATGATCCGGGGGTCGGGTTCGATAATTCCGACTCAGGGCTGGTAGCGATCCGCAAGGCAGCGATCGAAAATGCTGCGGCGACTTTCGGTAGTTGGTTCTCGCAAACGGCTACGCTGAATGTGGATGTTTACGACTTCCGCAACGGACCGCTGGATTCCGTCGGTTTTGCTTCTACTGCCGTGGCGAACAACGACCCCGGCTTTTTGCGCACCGTTCCCCAGGTGAAGGTGCAAGACGGCAACGATCTCAACGGAGTCCTCGCGGATGGGGATCTGGCCGTGAATTGGGAAGATTCGAATCCCAATCTGGCCCTTGATGCGCCGCGTTGGAACTATACCGACAACGTCGGCGCTAACCAATTGGATTTCAAGTCCGAGGTGATGCAAAGCCTCACCCATTTGCTCGGCTTTGAATCGCGTATCAGTCAGGCTGGCGAAGACATTTTTGCCGATCCGTTTGTTCATGCTCCCGGCGAACCTGGAACTTGGGTCACCTACGACAAGTTTTTGTCTACCGCAACGGGCGAACCAATGATCAATCCAACTGACTTCAAGTTGGATTTCGGTCGCTGGTTCGGCTCCGTCACCTCGGGCTCACAGCCTACCACTGGCCTGTTTTTTAACGGGCCGCATGCCGCGGCAGCCAACGGCGGAGCACCGGTAGCCATTTATTCGCCCGGCACCTTTACACTGAACCAAACGGCCAGTCATGTTCGCGCCAGCGCCAACGTCGATCGCACGAATTCGCTGATGGTTGGGCCGCCTGAGCTCGGTGGCCAGAACGTCGGTCCGCTTGCGCGTAAGTTCTCGGCGGTCGAAATCGGTATCATGCGCGACTTGGGTTATGCATTCAACGTCGCGCCGATCGCCATCACTCCGAGCCCCGCGTTGACGGTCGCCGAAGACTCGCCTGCTCCTGGACTGGTCATCCCTCCCAGTCAGCTTTTTTCGCCCGGTCCGGCAGATGTATCGGGTCAAACGGTCACCTTCACCGGTACTCCGACGTCTCCCAATGGGACGGTTACGATCTCTGGAGGGAATCTCAACTTTGTGCCTGCCACCGATTTCTTTGGTAACACGACGCTTGTCGTAACAGGTCAAGGGAGTGGTGCATCCACAACCGCAACGTTTACCGTAAGCGTTACCGCTGTGAACGATGCTCCCGTCCCTGTCGGAACCGGCACTTTCCAAGTTAGCGAAGATCCTGCTGCCCCACTTACGATCGCCGCCTCAAGCGTGTTTAGTCCTGGGCCAAGCAACGAGTCATCACAAACTGTTGAATTGGAAATCTTTTCAGGACCCCAGCCCGAGGGCACTGCCGTCGTCCAAAACGGCTCGGTTCTCTTTACTCCGACGGCTAACTTCTTTGGGCAAGTGACACTCGTTGTTCATGGCTTCGACAACGGGACGCCAGAGAAATTTACTGAACGCACCCTGACCATCAACGTTCTTCCTTCCAACGACAGCCCTATCGCCGTGAACGACGCCCTGTCGGTTGCGGGCGTCAACATCGCTCAAACCCTCGACGTTTTGGGCAACGATAGCCCAGGACTACGTGAAGCGGGTTCGGATACCATTCGAGTCACCTCAGTAACCCAGCCCTCGATTGGATCCGTGTCGATTGACACAAACGGAGCCAATGTCCTCTTCACACCACCGGGCGGTGTGTTTAATCAACAAGTCTCGTTCACCTACACCATCACCGATGGCGGCAACCTTACAAGCACTGCCAACGCTGTAGTGAATATTCGTCCGCCAGGTCTTCCCTTTGCATCAGACGATAAACTTCAAATCTCGGAAGATTCAACGCCTACGCTGTTGGATGTTCTCGCTAACGACTTCGCCCGAGTGGGCTCAAATGCCGTGTTGGAATCGATCGACTCTATACCTCCTGGCACGACTCCTGTGATTCCTGCAACCCAGGGAAGTTTGGCTGCAGTCGGAAATTTCATCGATTTCACTCCTGCTGCCGATTTCTTTGGTCAGGTGGCATTGTTCACCTATCGAATGAATGACGACTCCGGCCAAGCACCTGAAAACGGTAGCCGGCAAATTGCCACCGTGACGGTGGTCGTTTCCGAGGTCAACGACGCTCCTGTTGCCAGTGCAATCAACCGAGGAAACGTCCTCCCCAATGTTCGCAATGAGTTCGATCTCACCGAAGCGCTGAGCACAATGTCGCGCGGTGCACCGAATGAGTCTGCCCAAACCTTGAGAATTGTCGACGTGGGTCGGTCAACTCAAGGGGTTCAACCCGAGATCTCGCCAGATGGACTCAAGATTTTCTACACGGCTCCATTGGGTACAAGCGGTAATGACAGCTTCAGCTACACCGTCGAAGATAACGGAACCACCAATGGCGTGGCCGACGTCAAGCGATCAACGGCTTCAGTCAGTTTATCGGTCTCGCCATTCGTCCCAAGCTCTTTCCGCGGCTCCGTCTACGTCGATGACGACATAAACAATCGCCGTGATCCAGGCGACTTGGGAATGGGTGGGGTCGACGTGTTCTTGCGTGATGGCGAAGTCCAGTTGGCTCACGATGTAACTGACGCGCAAGGTCGCTATAGCTTCGAAGGTTTGCCACCAGGAACGTTTACCGTTTCGTTCGTCGTGCCAAGCTTTATGACGGACTCACAACCACCGAACTTCCTAAACCAAACGATCGCGGCTCAAGGCGGCGTCAACGTCGAACATGACTTCGCTCTCTTGGGATTGATTCCGGGTTACGGAACGGTCCTTGAGAATCTCGCTTCATCCTATTACCAGCAGGATGCCGGACTCCGTTCGGCAGGTCTGGTGGCCGTCATGGGAGCCGATGGCAAGTCCGAATGGACCTTGGTCCGCGGTGGCGGATTTGAAACCGATACTTTCCATGAAGTCGTCGTCTCAGACGACAGGCGAAACGCCTATATCACGGCCGTTCGTGGGCCAACGAACGAAGTCTTCACGGCGACCTTGAACAATCGAAGAAATTTCGTGGTCGTACAGGATCCTCAAGGAAGAACGCTGATTCGAGTGATCGCCCGAAGCGCCGATTTGACTTGGACGAAAATCAACCCGGCGGCACCGCCCGTTTTGCCAGCAAGAAAGTACTTCGCTGCAGTCGAAGAATTCCTTGGGCCTGGGAGTGTGATGCTGAATCCCCCGTCGACAGTCGCGCCGATCATCCTCGTTTCGAAGGACGGTCAGCCAACCGCGTCGCTTTCAGTGACTGCCTCCGGTGGCACCAACACGTTTGCCGTCGCGCTCAATGCGGCACCGGTGAACGGCAATGTGGTCTTAAAGCTGCAACCCGCCGACTCCACGCATGTCCGAGTCACCAGCCCCGCTCCCTCCCCAACGCTGACATTCACTTCCGCCAACTGGCATATTCCGCAAACGGTCACGGTTCAAGGGAAGAACGACGGCACGCCCGTAGTTCAAAACCACACAACCAAAATCGACATCGCGGTCGACCTGACGACGACGACCGCGACAAACTACAGAGCTACGCTTCCCCAATCGGCCGATGTGGAAACGATCGATAACGTCAGCAGTTCGCTGTTGGTCGTCACCGGCAGTAGCAACTATGCCTTGACCGACAATCTCGCAGGGCAGATCAACTTTGGTGCCCTGCCTACGGATGTAGGCAAATCGAAGTCGGGTGTTCCAGTCGCTTTGGGAGATGTGACCGGCGACGGCATTGTCGACACCGTATTGGGTTCTGCGGGAGAAGGGCTTCGGAGTAGCGTGGTCACCATCATCAATGGCGCGACTCAGCAGGCTATGCAGACTCTGGTGCCTTACCCGGATTTTGCAGGACAGATTTTTGTGGCTGTGGGGGATGTCGATGGCGATGGCCGCAACGACTTGATTACGGGTCCCGGTGCGGACAGCCCACCGATTGTCAAGATTTTCAATCCGCGAACCGGTGCAGAGGTAGGATCATTTCCGGCGTCTACAAGTCTCACTCGCACCGGTGCGACCGTGGCGGCCGGCGACATCGATGGTGACGGCATCGATGAAATCATCACAGGAGATGCTGCGGGCACCGCAGTGCGCGTGTTTAACGGCCAGACGGGACAAAAGCTTCGAGAATTTACGCCTTTTGCAATCGCCCCGGGGGATATCGCGCCGGGAATTAACGTCGCGGCCGGTGATTTAGATGGAGACGGTAAGGCCGAAATCGTCACCGCGCTACGTCCAGGCGGACAACCTCTCATCCGCGTTTTTGAAGAGCAGACAAATATCCACACAAGCTCCTTTTTTGCTTTTGCAGCCGAGGACAGACGGGGAGTCTCGGTCGCTGTCGATGAACGGACAAAGCAAATCTACGCCATGCCGATGACCGGCCAGAGCAACATAAGGGCGTTAACTTCCACCGGACAGCCAATCGCAATCGGGGTTGTTTTCGGACCAAGCAATGATGATACCGTGCCACGGTACATCGCCGCTGCAAATAACTCTGTCAAGGAGACACCGCCCGTTCCCGAAATCCGTTTAGCGCCAGGAACGTCATTAAATCGGATTCATGATGGAGCACTGGTAACGAACGCTAGCCGGCTTTCGCTGATTGTCGACTTTGGCAAGTCGGTCACCGGCTTTAGTGTGAGCGATTTGCAGATCGAAGGCGCTACAGCGGCTTCATTCACTGAAGCCGCCAACGGACTCTTCCGTTTTGACGTGGATCTCTCACGAATAGTGACCACCATTAACATCGCGGAAGGTGCTGCCAAATCACTTCTCGGCATGGACTCAGCCGCACTGCCTCAACCGTTCATGATCCGGCGCGACAATGTTGCTCCTCGTGTTGTTCCTCCGGAAGACATGTCTACCTCGAATGCCAATTCAGAAAAAATTGAAATTTTTGTAAGCGAATCCGAGAAGATCTTCGATGTGCAGAAGCTGACTGCAACCAACGGTGACATTACTGATATCAAGATTCTCACCAATAATTTTGAATTCACGATCACACCGACGACCCGTGGTCAGCCGACAATCATCGCCTTCGGTGAGGGTTTCGCAACCGACTTGGCTGGAAACAAAAGCCCAGCCGTTTCTAAAACCATCACGTTCACGGCACCGACCGCTCCGGCGCTGATTCCAAAGTTGACCTCATTTGAATCGACCTCGACCACGCTGGCATCGGTCCCATTTACGGTTGATTTTGGAACACCCGTGAACGGCATCGCGACCGCCACGCCAGAGATCACCAATGGATCGGTTGTCGGCGAAGTACAGCATTCGGGCAATGGTGTTTACACGTTTATCGTCCAGCCTCAGTCGGCAGGCGAATTGAAGGTCCGCATACCCGCGGGCCGAGTCTCTGACGCGGCAAACGCGACTCGCCTCAATGTGGAGTCGAATACCGTCACGTTGCAGTTCAGTTCGACGGCTCCTAAACCCGAAATTCTCCCCAGTGCCGCCGCGGGCAACTTGGTGAATGGTGGATCATCAACGCTCTCGGCGGTTCCCTTCCAAGTCATCTTTAGCGCGCCCGTTGATGGCTTCCGCGCAGAAGACATTCAAATCACCGGCGGTACGATCGCCAATTTTGCGGGCGAAGATTCGCAGCCGATTTACACCTTTGACGTGATCCCCAACGGCACTGGACAGATTTCGCTGAGCGTCCCGGCAGGCGTTGCGAAAGATGTCGATCAAACCGATAACCTCCCTTCGGCTCCATTCACCTTCCAAAGCAATGCGGCCGGCGATGTGACGGTCACGGTTCAAAGCGATCCGTCGACCGCGCGGGCCGGAGCGGACATCTTCTATTTGGTCAGCGTGAAGAACCACGGTCTTGGAACTGTGTCCAACGTGAACGTCACCGCCGCGCTCCCGGCGGACTTGACCTTTGTTCCGATCACAGGTTTCTTGGCCGACCCGAGCGTCTCGGCAAGCGGCCAAAATATCAGCATCACCATCGGCAACTTGCCAGCAGCCGCCGAACGATTCTTTACCGTTCAGGTCAAGCTGAACCAAAATGCTGCGGTCAACAGCACCCCTTCGATCACCTTCAATGTGACCGGCACCAATGACGGTAATCCGGTTAACAACGCAGCGACGATCGCCAAGACGGTCCTACCCGCGGTAACAGGTCCGATTGTTTCCGCCACCGTAGAAGACGCGATCAATGGCGGCGATGTGACGGTGAGCGTCCCCGGAGACTCCGGTGCCACCATTTCCAATCTGGTCAGCACACCGATCCTTTCGGTGCCTGCCCTTGTAGAAGCGGCCGCGATTCCGGTGGGTGTGAATATTTCCGCGACCAGCTTCAACGTGAACCTCACACAAGGTGGCACCGTGGTCGTCACCTTACGTCCACCCGGCGGCGTACCCGCCAATGCGACTTTCATGAAATACGGAAAGCTACCTGGAGGAACCGAGCCAACCGTTTACCCATTCCTGTTTGACGGCAACGTGGGCGCAAAACTGTTCCCTGACCGGATCGAGATTCATTTGAAAGATGGTGCCAAGGGGGACAATGACGGCATCGCCAATGGAGTGATTGTTGATCCTGGCTTCGTCACCTCGCTCAATCCTTTCGCTCCTTACCAATCGACTTCGAATTCGTTGGATGTCGATGGCAATGGTTCGGTTGAGCCACTTGATGCGCTGCTGGTTATCAACGAACTGAATCGCAATGGCTCGTACACTTTACCTTCGGTGGTGCCGATGCCCGTGTCGAACTTATTGTTCTTGGATACCAGCGGTGACGGTGAAGTTGCGCCGATCGACGTGTTGTTAGTTATCAACTCATTGAACCGTGGAGCCAGTGGTGAAAGTGAGCCGACAACGACGCTACTCAATCAAGTCAACACCGACTTCAAAAGCGCATCGGATCCAGGTGCTCCAACGACGAGCGGTGTCGTGGTAGCAAACACAATCATCGCCCCGTCGATCACCGGCGGGTCAAGCAACATCGTTACGACGACCAACAGTTCCAAGCAAGCGAACGCGCCGACCGAGCTACAGCGCAAGAAGATCGTTGTCGTTCCCAGCTCTGGACCCTCGAATCCGACGAACGTCGTCAGCAACCCTCTCCTGTCGAGCAACGACGACGAGACCACGACCGACGATGCCTTGGCTTCGGACGCATGCGATGCTGTCTTTGCAACGCTGTAATTAAACATCGAGCCGTTGTGCTTACAAAGACTTCCTTGAGTTTGTGTTCGAGTTCGCGGCTCGAACGCCTGTCTTTTAATCGTTGAGAATTTTCAGCCAAGCAATATTTAATCGACCGCAATCACATCGTCGGTGGAGGATCCACTGCATCCATTTGTGAAAAACCTTGACGCGGCTTCAAGCATCGAAAGTTTTCGCAAACGTAGACCGTCGGTTCGCCGTTCTGCAATGTTTTCTCGCCGATTAGATTACGCAAGACGCTCTGACTCACTCCATCAGCCGATGTGGCAACGACAGGAATCAATTCCGACCGAGGCCGAAACCTTCCGAAGTAGATCGGCCAAAGGAATGCCAGCGATTTGGCGTCCGGTGCGAGAGCGACGATTTGTTGCGCAGGGCCTAAGTACATATCAAGGGCATGTAATAGCCTTCCCGTAGCCCCTGGCTGCTTTTGAATTAAAGGTACAGCATCAAGCAAAACTCGCTCGGCAGCATCATGCCACTTCGTGTCACCCGTGAGCGAATACAGGCGTAACCAAGCGACGGCAGCTGAACCGGCAGAGCTAGGAACACTCGCGTCGACATAATCTTTCGAGCGAGCAACAAGGGACTCATGATCGTCAGATGTGTAGTAGAGGCCTCCGGTCGATTGATCACGGAATCGCTCGACGATCACTTGAGCGAGTTCAATCGCGCGCTCGATCCAAATCGGTTCACCAGTCGCTTCAAACAGAGTTAACAGTGCATCCGTGAGATAACTATAGTCATCCAGATAACCATTCAAGTGAGATTGACCATCGCGATAGGCGTGCAAAAAACGACCGCGCGAGTCGCGCATCTTGGACCAAATAAACTCCACAATTTTCTCAGCCGCTTGTAGAAAATCAGGTCGTTCCAACATGCGACTCGCTAGCGCTAATGCTTGGACGGCAAGTGCATTCCAGTTAGTTAGCACCTTATCATCACGCCCTGGACGCACCCGTTTGTTTCTCGCCGCGAGCAGTTTACGTCGATCCTCGAGCACTTGCACGGTCAGATCACCGGACGGTACCCCAAGCTTTTCTGCGGCAGCATCGATGGATTGGGGAAGGTGGAGGATGCTAAAGCCTTCGAAGTTTCCGTGCGCCGTAACTCCATAGACTTTGCAGAACTGATCACCACGCTGTGTCCCGAGAACAGAACCAATCTCAGCGGCCGTCCAAACGTAAAACTTCCCTTCAACCCCTTCGCTGTCGGCATCTTCGGAACTGTGAATCCCTCCCGCTTCGTCTCGCATATCGCGAAGGAGATAGTCAAGCGTGTCTTCTGCGATGACCGCATAAGCCGCTTTACCTGTCGCTTGGAAAGCTTGAAGATACAAAGTCGCGAGTTGGGCGTTGTCATAAAGCATCTTTTCGAAATGCGGGACAAGCCATTCGCGATCGACACTATATCGAGAAAAGCCTCCTCCAAGATGATCATAAATTCCTCCCGCGGCCATCCGATCTAATGTGATCGTCACCGCCTCGAGGTATTCGGGTTGTTGCGATCTAAACCAAAGCCGCAACAACAATTCGAGATCGGTAGCATGTGGAAACTTAGGAGCGCCCCCAAAGCCACCCCATGTTCGATCAAACACATCGACCAAACGTTTTCCAGCGGTGAAGAGCAGTTCCTTGGAAAGCAAACCACCCCCTGGTTCATCGATCTGCCCAGGACGCATCAATGCGGAACGGACTTCACCGGTCAAAGCCACCGCCTGTTCGATCACATCCTTACGCCGTTCTTGCCAAGCATCACTTACGGCCATCACGATTTGTCCGAACGCGGGCAAGCCATGACGGGGACGCGGAGGCCAATAGGTGCCGCCATAAAACGGTTGACCTTGTGGTGTGAGAAAAACATTCATGGGCCAACCCCCATGCCCGGTGAGCATTTGGACGGCGATCATGTAAATCTGATCGAGATCTGGGCGCTCTTCACGATCCACTTTGATGCAGATGAAATGCTCGTTTAGTAGTTGTGCAACCTGAGCATCTTCAAAACTTTCGCGTTCCATGACATGGCACCAGTGACATGCCGCATATCCGATCGATAGAAAGATCGGGCGTTCTTCCTTCTTCGCCCGCTCCAAGGCTTCTTCACCCCAAGGATACCAATCCACAGGATTATGTTGATGCTGAAGGAGGTAGGGACTGGTGGAACCAGCCAGGTGATTGGCCATCGTATGATCCTTGTACGTCAAAGTGACTCTTGTTTAGACCAGAGAGCGTGAAATGGCTAGGCCCAAAGGGGTGCAAAAGCAGTGCCTAGAGTGAACCTGAAATGAAACCGTTTTCGCCGAATGCGAGTTTCAGGGAATTCACTTACAATGGCACTCGTCTTTCATTCAAATCGTTACCTTCGCTTGTATTTCTAAGGGAATCATCCCCGGTCCCGCTTGTGGTGCAGGGTTGATTCAAACGCGACTCGACACCTTGGAGCTTGCCTCATTGTTTTCAGAAGATTTCTTGCCACGTGTCACAGCGTTGTATGCACAGATCGAGCGGGAACTAATCGAAGACTGTGGTGCCTCGAACCATTGGACCGGTACCCTTGCCGCGTCCTCGTTATCGACGGCCACAGCGATTAGTGCGTTAGCATTGGTTCGCCGAGCTGTCTCGCAAAACCGAAACGCATCGAATGCACACGCAATTGCCACGAATGATCGGAGCATCCCAAGCGCGAAGCAAATTGATGCGCTCATACAAGGTGGTCTGGATTGGTTAGCGCACAATCAAAATCCAGATGGTGGCTTTGGTGATACAGATCGCAGCTTATCAAACGTGGCCACAACCGCCCTTGTCATGGCCGCTTGGCGCATCACGCAATGGGATCAAACAAATCCTCATGCGGCGGCTCAAGCCCAAAAAGCGTTTGAACGATTAGGTGGTTTCCCGGGACTTCGCGCTCGATACGGAGTCGATAAGACGTTTGTAGTCCCCATCCTCACCAACTGTGCCCTCGCAGGAATTGTGGGTTGGGAAGAAGTCGCACAACTTCCGTTTCCAGCTGCATGTTTGCCACAATCCTGGTATCGCTTCATGCAATTGCCGGTTGTCAGTTATGCGATCCCTGCGCTTGTAGCGATCGGCCAAGTACGGTTTTACCATCGTCCTACCAAGGTTCCCATCCTGCGCTTTTTTTATCGTGCTGCGATCCCGCAATCATTGAGAGTGCTTAAGCGAATGCAACCGAGCAGTGGTGGCTACCTTGAAGCAACACCGTTGACGAGTTTCGTGTTGATGAGTTTGGCTTCGATGCAATTGCATCAGCATCCTGTTGCCATCAACGCGATACGTTTCTTGAGCGACTCGGTGTTGCCGGATGGTAGTTGGCCCATTGATACGAATCTTGCGACTTGGCTAACCAGTTTGGCCATCGGTTCCATGAGCTGGCCAAAATGTGAAAAGCGTGATCCAGAAACAATACCGTCGCGGCAAACCATGCGTTGGTTGCTGAAATGTCAGTATCAAGAACGTCATCCATTTACAGGTGCCGATCCCTTTGGCTGGGGCTGGAGCGACTTAAGCGGTGCGGTACCAGATGGCGATGACACCCCCGCAGCCTTAATTGCTCTCAGCAAGTGGAGTCGGTGCACCGGGGTTACCGCGATTGACGCGACTCCTATCGCGGATGCGGCTATTCGAGGAGTCGGTTGGTTACTAAAACTGCAGAATCGAGACGGTGGCTGGCCTACCTTTTGTCGCGGATGGGGCAAGCTACCTTTTGATCGCAGCGGTTCCGATCTCACGGCCCATGCCATGCGAGCAATGCATGCTTGGCGCGATCAAATGGGGGACGCAGAGAAGGCCCGCGTGTCGCGCGCTATCGAGCGCGGATTGCAATACTTACGGCGAACGCAGCGAAAAGACGGAAGTTGGAATCCGCTTTGGTTTGGCAACCATCATCTAAGCGGTGAGGAAAACCCCTACTACGGAACCGGGCGCGTGTTAATCGCCCTCGGCGAGTGCGGTTTTAAAGATGAAACAATGGCCGAACGAGGCCGTGAATTCCTTGTGTCGCGCCAAAATCCTGATGGAGGATGGGGGGGTGGCAACGATCTGACGGACTGGCTAAAGCGCAGCGGATTTGCCTCTGAAATTGCGCCGGGTGTACCGATTACCAGTAGCGTTGAAGAAACCGCCAGCGCCCTCGAAGGTTTAATCGCTGTGGGTGTGCCATCGCGATGTTCTCGGGCTATAATCGACGCGGTTCAGAATTTGGAGAGTGCCCTGGGTACGTGCCGAATGTCGGCGGGTTGGCCCATCGGTTTTTACTTTGCCAAACTCTGGTACTATGAGCGTTTGTACCCTAGGGTGTTTGCGTTGGCTGCCCTTGGCAGATTACGGCAGGAATTATTGACGGGAAGTCGCACGAGTGCGATATCGCCCGTTAGCGCTAGTCACTAGCGCGGGAACCAACTCGAAACTGGATAATAGTTAAACGGATGCACGCCACCTCAACTGAAGCGACCTCACTGGAAGCATCCTCGTCGTCGACACCCGCGGTTTCGACGCGGCGTAAGACATCACATCTCAAGGAAGTCCCAGCGACCCGCGAGCTGCGAGAAGCTCTACGTGCAAGAGCCATCGAAGTTGCATCGCGGTTAAGTAAAGACGTACCCCTCACAAAAGACGAGATGGAATCTGTTGCTCGTCGATTACTCGATGAGATGGGTTTGCCTGAGGGTTACGTCGGTTGGACCATGGTGGTGCTCAGTTCTGCATTTTGGCAAGACGCAGTTGCAGCGGTCCCTCCATCGCGCCGTCTATTCTTGCTACCGCATTGCTTAAAGCATGCAGAAGGTTGCCCAGCCGAGTACAACGAGTTCGGCATGGACTGTCGCAAATGCGGTGCTTGTAGCATTTCCGACTTCCGCACCGTTGCTGAAGAGATGGGTTACAAAGTCCTCGTTGCCGAAGGTTCACCGGTGGTGATGAAGATCATCGTCAGTGGATATGTTGATGCTATCGTGGGTGTGGCATGTTTGAACGTGCTTGAAAAAGCCATCGACAAGATTTTGTTGTCGGGCATTCCTTGCATGGCGGTTCCGCTGCTCTCAAGCGACTGTCGCAATACAAGCGTCGATGAAGAATGGGTCAGCCAAATGATCCAGACTGAGCATCGCGCAGCCGAACAACGAACACGCAGCTACGTACATCTGATGCGGGCCGCAGCTGAGATGTTTACACCCGGTGGCATTGATCGATTAGTTGGACGTACCCGTTCGAATGTATCGCTCGCTGAACTTATTGAAAACGATTCGATTGACCAATTAGATCCTATCGCGACGACCGAAGCGATTGCTTGTGATTTCCTGGGAAGGGGCGGTAAATACTCGCGCCCATTCATTACGCTCGCAGCGTATGATGCGTTGACAGGTGATCATGGTACGTCCTCCGATGGTGCGGCGGCCGTCGAGTCGCTAAGCGAATCGATCAAGCGCGCGGCAATGAGCATCGAAGCTTTCCACAAAGCGAGCTTGGTGCATGACGATTTGGAAGATCAAGATGATTTCCGTTATGGTAAACCGGCATTGCACAAACGCTGGGGTGATGCAACGGCCATCAATGTTGGTGACTATTTGATCGGCTTGGGTTATCGCTTGGTTAGCAGAGAGACGAAAGTACTCGGCGCGGAAACGGTCGCCGATATTTTAGATTGCTTAGCACAAGCTCATACACGCCTGTCGGAAGGCCAAGGGGCCGAATTGATGTGGCGGGACGCTCGCAACAAAGTTTTGGAACCCCTGGATGCCCTCAAGATTTATGCATTGAAGACCGCACCGGCGTTTGAAGCGGCACTTTATGTCGGTGCAAGGCTTGCTGGTGACGCTCAACATCTTGCCGAACCGATTCGCCATTTTTCACGCAACATCGGAGTCGCCTTTCAAATCCTGAATGATCTAGCGGATTGGCAAGGCGATGATTCGAACAAGCTCACGGCCGGTGCCGATTTGCTTGGAGGACGGCCCACTGTGCTTTGGGCTTTGGCTTTGGCCGCTCTCGGTGAGCAAGATCGCAAAACCTTGATTGAATCTGCGAATGATCAGTCGGGCATTCCTGCCGCAGAGCGCATTCAACGAGCGAGTCAGTTGTACCGCAAAGCGAAAGTATTTGAGCAAGCGCAGCGGTTAGTGGATAAACATCAACAGCGCGCTCAGGAAATTGCAGAAACGATTGAGAATCCGGCGCTCAAGCGTTTGTTGACTTTCCTCATTGATACAGTGCTACAGCGAACGGCAGAAGCGTCTCCGCCGGTTGTCAACTTCACCCCGTCAATCGCTGTGTAGCCCCAGTGACATCTCCCGCCTCCATTCCCGCCTCGCTACAAGAAATTCAAACACTCATCGGACTGTTTTTCAAACGATCCGATGTCTTGGGCAGCTATCAAAAGGTAGAGGGAACAGAGATTCCAGCTCCCTATCGCGAGTTGCTTGATCACGCAAAGCACATGACGGTTACCGTTGAGGCGTATCATCGCCAGAGTGTAAATGTGCGCGTGCTTCAACACGAATCGACACCTTATCACTATCAGCGTGAAATTGTGCTTGTGGGAACGGAATCCGGAGCCGTCGTTCAGTACGGTATTGTTCGACTCAATCCGTCACTATTAAGGCCCGAAGTTTGGCAAGAGATCGCTTCTAGGCAAACGCCGCTTGGACGCGTGCTGATCAAACACAAAGTGCTTCGTGAAGTTGAACTCGTTGCACTGTGGCGTTTCAAAAGCGGCCCGCGGTTAAGCGAGTTGTTTGATTGCGAATTAGATGCAACCGTATATGGCAGAACTGCGCATATTCACTGCGACGGAATGCCCGCGATTGAACTACTGGAAATTGTCGCACCTTAAGCGTTTGTCTTTATGAACATGAGGCAACGTCAAGTCGCGTTTAACCAAAGTACGAAAGATCAGTGGAACACTTTTGCCGAGCATCGCTGCCGGGTGCAACAGTTAATCCAAGATTCCGGAGAAATGCGTGAACATGCCCGACTATGTGTGCTCGGTGCCGGCAATTGCAATGATCTTGAGCTGCAACAATTAAAAGCACGATTCCGTGAAATCCACTTGGTGGATCTGGATGCAGGAGCCGTAGAAGCAGGCCTGAAGCGTCAATTGCATTCCGATCGAACAGGCGTCAAGGTTCACGCACCTTGTGATCTAACCGGCTGCATTGATTTGTGGCCGAATGACTCGTCAAATCTTTCATCTGCGACGGCATCGGAGATCAAGCGGATCTTAGACACACATCAGCCGTCGATCTCAATGCATGGTCCGTTCGATGTGGTGGTCTCAGCCGGCCTATTAACACAACTGTTGACGGCATCCTTGTTGCAGCCTTGGAGCCAAGAGGAACAGTGGCGATGGGCTTCACAACTAAGACGACAACATTTGAAGCTCATCATGGATTTGTTGTCCCCCCATGGCACCGGGATTTTCATCACGGACACGGTATCTTCGGTCACTGCTCCAGAGCTGCTCGATAATCCTTCACACGATTGGCTTGCAGCGTTAAACCATTTTATAGAACACAAAAACTTCTTTACTGGCACGAACCCGGCAGCAATCCATGCAGAGTGGACGCAACTCGCTTTGAACCATGGTTTTAACGTCTCGTTCGAACCCATTTACCCATGGGTCTGGAAACAAAGTTCGGTGAAAGCGTATTTGGTTTGGGGGCTGCAAATCAAGCGCACAACGTAATCAACGATTCGAACGCCGCGGTAAGAAATTGAACTTGGTTTGGCGTGTTGCATCGTCCCAACGTAACCAAGATCGCAAGAGTTTGGCTTCAGGACTATCTTCCCAACCCGCCAACAAAGCAACGATCGAACTGCGGGCTTCAGCCACATTCATCGATACTTTGGGTGCATTCCAATCCCCTGCGAGGATCCCAGCACGCATCCAATGAGCTCGCCGTTGTGAGTCATTCGGTGAAGTCGCTTCGGTTAGTTTTTCATATCGCTTGAGTGCGTTTTCAAAATTCTTTTCCACTAGCAATGCATAGTCCGCTTCGACTTCGGTCTTCAGGGCAACTGACTGGATACCTTGTCGCTCACGATAGGCAGAGCGTAGCGAAGTCAGTGTGCGTTGCATGGCCGCTTCTCCCTCTTCAAGCTTGCCATGCTGATAGGCATTCATCGCTTGGTTGTAAGCTGTGTTAGCCTGTAACCAATGAATAATAGGATTGCGAGGTTCGGCAGCGGCCGCCGCTTCGCCGGCCGTTTGTGCAACGTTAAGTAAATCCTTCGACTCGCTAGCTCCAACGCTATAGCCCATGGCTTGCTGTAAAGCTTCCATCGCAGTCAGGATCTGCCTTGTCGTGGCCGGTGTTTTCGCGAGCGGAGCGTCAAATGAAGTCCTTGTTTCGTCGGTCTGAAGCTGTTTGAGGGTTCTTCCCAAATCCGCGCCGGCTTCAGGCATGTCGGCCGATACTGCGTCAAGTAACACCTTGGATAGTTCTTTTCCATCATTCGTACGATAAGAAACTTGAATGACAGGTTTGCTATGTGCTGGATGGTAAGCGACCGTTCGAACACGATCACTTTTTGATTCGAGTTCTCCCCAGACCACATAGTCAGCGCGAAGCCGAGCGGCTAAAGCGCGTAGCTGCTGTTCCTCAGGAATGCCATCGGCACGAAGACGTCGTAGCATCTGTTGGACATCGAGTGGCGTCACGATGCGCACATGCTTCAGACCTGAGAGTTTATCCCGCAGAGCCGTTGATACCTGGACCGCTGGATCTTGAGGAGAAAAGCTCATCCGATCAAGCGGCAAATGAGGAACGATTGCCAATCGTATATCTCGTGGCCGCGCTTGCGATTGCGGATCGGGACTCATTGCACCTTCTAGCCCCATCGCTAAGCGCTGCGCGTTGATATCCTCTTCGGTAATCCGATCGATGGCTACATAATCAGCATCGGGTTTCTTACTAGCTTCAACGAGTGCATTTCGAATATCGGAATAGGACAAATCTAACATCAGTCCGTCCGTACCGGTGGAGATTTCACTCATGAACGTCCTGGTTTGCGTTAGCGCTTGATTAAAAGGTTCCGCTACATCTTTTCCACTGGGACATAAGACACAGTTGATTCGAATATCTTTGCGACTTGCGTCTCCAATCAGCACATCGTTGGCGTAACGTCGGCGCGCTAAAGGAAAATCCGGATCTTTCATATTGGGTTCGTAGGGGGGCGCATCGCCAAACATCAAGATCCACTTGGTAACGGAGCCAAACTGTGACCATTCGAGTTTGTTGATGGCATGAAAAAGTCCCACATCGGCGAGCTCATGAAAATAAGGTGCTCCAACTTCGGGCTTTAATTGGTCTAGTGCATCGTGAATGGTTTGCGCGTCATCAGTGAATCGATCAATGACATGAGTGACCTCACCCGAAGGAGACTGGCTATCACGGTAAACAATCATGGCAACTTCGACTCGATCACCGCGACAACGCTTGAGATCCGCCAGCATTTGATCGATTGCCGAGCGAACGCCGGCGAGCTCATCCGCCATGCTATCGGTACCATCGATCACAAGGGCGACTTGAAGCGGTTGAACGGTTTGATCAGCTAGATCTAAAAAACTGCGTTGCAGCAAACCCATGGTCTTGCGTTCAGGCGCACGCCAAGGTGAAAAGATTGACTTCATCGCAGTGGCAGTCGAAGTCTCACTGCCAGCATCGGCATCGGATTCTGGCGCGTTTGTTGAGGCGTCCCGTTTTCCAGGCTCCGTTTGCTCTCGTTTTTCACCCTCGTTTTGCTGCGAACTCGCTGGTGGTGGTTCCACGTTGTTAGAGTTGGCGGCCGTTACGGGGCCCTTGGGATTGCCAGCTGGAGAACAACCAATGCTTAGAGCGATTAAGGCGACAAGTGAAAAGAAGCATCGATTGGGCAACGAATTATGCATGTCCCGCCTCAAGTGCGTTCCGGATCATTTGGGTTATCATTCACTTTTGTGTCCGGTCGGATCGCGAAACGATTATCATACTATGACGATAAACGGACCTCAGCGGACATTTTTCGAAAGGAAATCGGATGCTTTGGACAGGGCGATGGTTTGCTGCACTCGCACTCAACGCAATCTTGCTTTGGAATTTCTCCAATGCGCAGGCTCAAAAACCATCCGTTCAAGCCCCTAATGAATCCGTCTTGCCGGGCGATGTCAAGCCAAACCCAGTCCAGGTGGTCGATGAGAAGGTTCTTCCTGGACAACGGGGACCACAAAATTCAGGAAATTTGGCTGTTCCCGACGAACGCGTTCTAGCAAATGCGGCAAAAGAAGCTAATGCGGTTCAGGGAAGTGACGAAAGACCTTGGCTACGATTGACCTTTCCGGGACATACAGGCCGAATTCAAGCGGTCGACATGAATCCATCTGGAACCTGGATGGTCTCTGCAGGCGAAGACAAAGACATTCACGTTTGGCAAAGGCAATCCGAGCCAGGTGCAGCGTGGTTCCATCGTCGAACCGTACGCTGGGAGATTGAGCGAGGTGACCGCGGCCGTATTCAGACAGTTGCCTTGCGCGAGACACTTGCCGCATTCGCAGGTTTGGGGGCGCGCAGCGGTAATGGTGCGATATGGATTGTCGACATAGCGACTGGTGCGCATGTTGCAACTTTAAATGATCTCGCCCAAGGACATAGACAGCCAGTGGTCTCTCTTTCATGGGCTCCTGGAAACGCCCTTCGGCTCGCTTCAGCCGATATGGATGGTCGTGTGCTGGTTTGGGAACCTGATAGTGCGACCGGTCTATGGCAATCACAAGTCATTGATGCATCGGACCAAGAACGCTACGGGGCTGAACTAGCGTCACAGTTGATGCAGTACCGAAGTTCGTTACCAATTCATTTCATCAATGAACACGAGTTGTTGCTTCCGCAACTGGCCGAAGGCAAATCCGAGCAAGGTGAATTTCGTTGGCATCTAAAGCGAGTCCATACAAAAAACAACACAACGCAAGTCCTTGACCAAATCTTTCATGAGGGTCTTGTCTACCAATTGTCAGTCGGTAACGAAGGTCGATCCTTTCTAAGCATGGATGATTTTGGAAAGACCTACGCATGGCACGAAATCGAAAACGCCATACAAGTTGTCGAAGTACCACTTGAGAACGCGTTCCCCAGCGCGCTCTTTGTCGAACCTAAATCGACTCGATGTTTCATTGCAACAAATGGACAACAAGACCTCGCTCCACAATTACAACAGTGGGACCTAAGCACGCTTCCTGAACCTCCGAAAAAGTTACGCAGCGCAAGCCTTCCGTCGGCACCGCTGCGTTGTTTATCCGATGCGGCACATTTGGAAGTAGTGCTTGCACAATACAATCAGTTGTTCGTCTTCCCTTGGACGGAGAATGCTCCCGAGCGACTTCAGGTAAAGCAAGCACTCGCTCCCAAGGTGAAACCTGTTTTGCGAGTCGCTTTTTCGAAAGAAAGTGAACCCTATAAAGTAGCATTTGGTACGGGGACAGATGCCAATGGAAATCCTTTGTTGCAAAACGTCTTTGACTTCTCCGTTATGAAACTTGGTCGGGATGCCGCGATGGATCCTGCGCAATGGATTGAATCAAAAGAAACTTTCGATCCTTGGAGAATTGCTCCTGATACCGTGGATGGTGTTGACGGCCACTGGTTCTTTCGAGGAGATGCGAGAGGGGCACGTTTGCCCTTAGAAGCGATCATGCATGGCAATCCCACGTCATTGGATTGGATCCAGAAAATCGCAAAGGCCGAGCCGGCCGAAGCGGTCCCTCTCCAGGGAAATCGCACTCTCGTTGCTGTCGTCGGCAGCAACGGAAGAAACAATATCTACCTGTTCGAACCAAGCATGGAAGGCGCATCGCGCGTTGTCCGCCAGTTTCGCGGCCACAATGGCGCGGTCCTCTCAACGAGCGCATCGGCCGATGGCCGGTATTTGGTCAGCGGTGCAGAGGATGCGACGTTGTGCATCTGGAAACTGGAAGATGTGTTCACTGCATCGGAGATGGTCAATCGCTGGGGATTAGAGCTCGAAGTGCAAGAGGGAAAACTTGTTGCCACACAAGTCCGCGAAGATGGCCCGCTGTATTTTCGAGGAGTTAGGGAAGGTGACCAGTTAGTAAATATCGAATGGGATGATCGAACAGATCAAGATCACGCAGAGACGCAGGCCGAAGCGATAATCAACGCGTTGAAGACCGTGGAGTTTGATACCCAGGTTATCTTTCATTGGTCGCGACGAGGACGGCCTCTTTCATTCACAAGTTACCCTGCGTGGTATCCTGTTGCGACTTTGTTTGTGGATGCCGATCGCGAATGGGCATGCTGGACACCAGCTGGCTACTACACGGCTTCCATCAATGGCCACCAACGGTTCGGTTGGCAAATCAATAAAGGTGAACAGACGCTGCCATTGTTTTTCCGAGCGGATCAGTTTCGTGAAAAGCTGGAACGCCCTGTGATGATGCAGCGATTGCTTAAGACGGGAAGCTTGACGCAGGCAATGCTGCAGTCGGGACCTGGCGTGGGACCGCCCCCGGAAGAGCAAGCCATTTGGAATCAGATCCGTACGAAACCCGCAATTGAAGTGATTGCGCCGCAAGAAAACGCGGTGGTTGATCAAAACGTGCTTGTTGTGAAAGCGAAAATACGTGTACCTTTGGGTGCAGAGTTATTGCCTCCGAAAGTCTTTGCCAGCGGGGTTCCTGCCATCGAACGAAAGTTGATTCGTGAAACTTCTAACGAACTAGGTCACGAATTCGAGTACCACTGGAACGTGAGACTACCCAGCGACCGAAACTTGTCTATCGATCTCATCGCAGCAACAGATGCGAAAGTCGTTGAACGTGCCACCGTACGTGTGCAGAATCGAAGCCCACTTTCGAAGACGCGTCCGCAGCTCTTTATATTGACCGCCGGCGTGAATCAATATCGTGACTCGCAAATCCCTGGCCTGGAGTTCGCGACAGAGAATGCGAATCAAGTACGCAAGTCATTTCTTGCGGGTAGCCAATCCTTGTATTCAATCCGAGGAGAAAGCCTGCTAAATGAATTTGCAGTTCGATCTTTATGGAAGTCTTATGCAACCGCAGCCGTCGAAGAACTTCGTCATCGCGTCACACCGAATGATCTCGTGGTGTTGTACTTCAGTGGCCATGGCATTCGAGATCGAAGAACGAACCAATGGTATTACGTCACAAGCGATGCCAGATACCTCGATATCATGAACGATCGCTATGATGATTGTGTTGGCATTGATGATCTCTCTGCTTTCATCGAGTTGCCATGTCGCAAATTGGCGATTCTTGATACTTGCCACAGCGGTGCCATTCAACCCGCACTCGATCCCAGCGATCTTCGCGCCGTACTGCGATGGTTACAAGATGACTTGATCATCACACTTACAGCGTCAGAAGGAGATGAAGAAGCTGTCGAACAACGCGAGCGCCGCTTGGGACGATTTACCGGCTATCTCGTCGATGCGCTTCAAGGCACAGCAGACATGGAAGGTGGAGATCGCAATGGCGTGGTGACACTTCAAGAAGTCATTCGCTATGTTCGTTCAGGTGTGGAACAGGAATCCGCAACATCGGGCTTCTCACAGCATCCCACCGCCGGCCCCGCAGATCTGCTGGAATGGATCGACGTGCCGCTAACCGCGTCGGGGACAGCTACTGAATTCCCTCTCCGGCCCTGAGAGTTGCTGGCAAACGCTACCCTCCCTCGGGAGGGTCGGACGCCGTAGCGGCCGGGGAGGGGCTCCCTTCGTTCTTTACGAGCTTCACAATTCCCTCTCCGGCCCTGAGAGTTGCTGGTAAATGCCACCCTCCCCCGGGAGGGCCGGACGCCGTAGCGGCCGGGGAGGGCTTCCTTCGTTCTTCACGAATCTCAAAATCCCCTCTCCGCCCCTGAGAGTTGCTGGCAAATGCTACCCTCCTCCGGGAGGGTCGGACGCCGTGGCGGCCGGGGAGGGGCTTCCTTCGTTCTTTACGAATCTCAAAATCCCCTCTCCGGCCATGAGAGGCCTACTCTCCCAGAGGGAGAGTTGCTGCAAATGCCACCCTCCCCCGGGAGGGCCGGACGCCGTAGCGGCCGGGGAGGGGTCACCGAAGTTCTCTTCTTTAATCTGGGCAACTTGCATCAAAGATGCTGGTTCACCCCTTCGGGATGTAGGGTGTGTTCCATGAATGCCGACCATACCGTTGTTAACGGCTGTTTGGACGGTACCGGGGGTATAGGTTATGACACTCCGTAAGGCGGCGAATCAGTGGGGCATGAATACCATCTTGCTGATGGGAATTCTGAACGTTTGTGCGACGGCCCATGCTGACGAAGCGGCTAAGCCGGGTGCGGGAATTGAGCAAGGTACCTACCGGTTTACAGACTTGGCGGAAGTTACCGTTCAAGACATCACGCAAGTCGCGAACCAGCCACCGGCCGGTGATGCGACCGCACCGACTGACCCTCAACCAACTCCTGCTGCGCAAAACGCTCCCAATGCGCAACCGAATAACGCGCAACCGAATAACGCGGCCCAAAATCCCAACCCTGCGCCGCAGCAGAACCGCAATCAAAATAATGCGGGAAGGAACAGAGCTTCGAGCTCCAATACCTTGGCGCGTAGTTCCTATTCTGACCGTCCCAACATGATGGGAAATTTCTTCGGTGGCGGTTTGTCAATTCTCAACGGTGTTGAGCGGCAACAGTTTTCAAGAGCGGCAACTGGGTTCATTCTCAACGGCCAGCCAAACGGATCTGCGAATTCATTCTTAGGATTCCAAGTTAATCCTGGCGTGCTACCAGATGACGTGTTCTCCACCGGAACAGGACGTGATGAGAACTTCAATGGACGCATCGATACGTTCGATATCCTAGAACCGATTCCCCCTTCGTCAGCTCCGACCTCTCCAGGTCCAGGATTTACGTTCGATGGCGGCACAGCCGTCTATGCTGACGGGGTAGGGCCTTTCGCCAATGGTGATGCATGGCAATTGAACTACAGCTATTCACGCCCCTTGGCCAACGCAGCGCTTGGTGGTGTTGTGGTCGCAGGGCCTGATGTCAGTACTCGACGTGTCAAGATCTCTGAGAACTTCAGCCCGGAAGTACGCAATCGATTCTTTACCAACTATAGCTTCTTCAATGATACCTATGGTCAACTCGGAGACATCAGCCGTTGGGTCTTGGGTACAGAGCGCGTCATCTTTAATAATGCCGCTTCGATTGAATTTCGGTTGCCGATGGGTGCAACCCACAGCTCAGATCAAGACATCGCAGGGGGATCAAATCGTTCTTTCGAACTCGGCAACTTGACCGTCATTGGCAAAGTCGTGCTGTTGCGATACGACAACTTTACCTGGAGTGCTGGTACTGGTGTTACTGCAACGCTAGCCGATGACGCTCGCTTGCGTCAAGGAAACACCAATTTGCTCGTTATTGAAAACGAAAGCGTGCACTTATTACCGTTTACGGGGGCGATCCTCCAAGCAACCGACTCGACGTTCCTTCAAGGCTATATTCAGCTCGATGTGGATGCCAATGGCAATCCCGTTTTCGGAAGTATGGCAGGAGGAAACCTTCCGTATCTCGGTCGCTTTACCGATACAACGCTCATCCATCTCGATGTGGCCTTAAATCAATCATTGTTCAATAACCCGCGGAGCCAAGGCATCACTTCGATTTTGGCAAACGCCGAGCTTCACTATACAACGACGACAAGCGGTGCGGACGCGATTCGAGGGAATGGCTTGACTTATCAAAACCTGACCAATCAATTCAATATTCTCGATGCGACCTTCGGATCACACATCGTCGTCGGCAACAAGCTGGTGATCACACCCGCGATGGCAATCCCATTACGCGATGGGTTGGATGAGCAGTTTGACTACGAAGCCATCTTGCAAGTGAACTACTTGTATTAACCATGATGTCATCCGCCCGTTCGCGGAGGGTCGGACGCGGCAGCAGTTGGGGAGAGTCTTCATCGCAGACACTCCCCGTGCGAGAATTACGGAAGCGTTTGAGTCAACAAGCTCAAATCACTTCTTGCGGTCCAAGACCCAGATGTTACCTTGTTCTTGACTGCGATGAGTGAGTCGATCAACGACACGTCCCAATAACATCAAGCTGGGTCGATCATCAGGGAATTCGTGGAGAATGGTCGCAAGTTGTCGCGCGGCATTTGTCAAGTCATTCCCTTCAAAGGCCTTAAGGGCCGTTTCATATTTCGATTGCAACTGTGTCCAGCTCGACGAATTTCCAGGTTCGAGTTGGTAGATCTCCACCGGTTCCTGAATACCGACCATTTGAACGCGCGCTAATCGCCGCGTGGGAAATTTGTTCCCAATCGCTTTGGCTGTCTCGGCAGTGATCAGCGCGGTGACTCCGATCTGCTTTGAAACCCCCTGAACTCGGCTTGCCATATTCACGGTGTTACCGAGTGGCCCATATTTGAATTTGATCCTCGATCCAGTATTCCCTACACGGGCAATACCAGTATTGATGCCGATGCCCACTCCGAATCCATCCGGCGTTATCTCTTTCCACCGCTCACGCAACGGTGCAACTTGTTCAATCATCTCACAAGCCGCTTTGCAAGCGCGAATCGCATGATCGGGTTGATTGCCCGGCATCCCGAACATTGCCATGAGCTCATCGCCGATGTAGTCGACAAGCACACCGTCATGACGCATCACACATTGGCTTAGATCCGTGAGCACATCATTGATCCAAGCGATCGTTCGAGCAGGCCCGACTCTTTCGGCAACAGCACTAAAGCCACGAACATCACAGAATAGCACAGACACTTCCGCATCATGCCCGAGCAATAAGCTCTGATCGTTCTCGAGCCGTTCGGCCACAGCGGGAGAAAAGAACTGCGATAATGAGGCGCGAATGGCTTCCTGATGTTGTCGTGCAATTCCTGATGATACAGCCCCCGCTAGTACTTCAAATAAAGCGGCTTCGAGATCACCGATGGGTGTCGGTGCCGACCCCATCATCTTGCGATCGCCATAGAGCACGCCGATCACTTTCTCATCTTTATCAAAAATCGGCGAGGCGACCGCGCGATCCAGCAACATCAATGACGAACCTGCCGTATGAAGGTAATTGCGTGGTTCAAAGATCGCAGTTTGCCCCGTATTCTGAACGCGGTTAATCAACGACTCGCTATATGAACGTTTGACTTCTTCATTGACCGTCGAGGAATCTCGCTCATAGGTAGCGCGAACTTCCCAGCGATTCGCTTCCCACAACAAGACCAAGGCTCGATCAAGTTCGATCATCTCTGCAGCCGCTTGAACTGCCGCATCAAAGAACTCGTCCGAACCAGCGGATTGCCTTACCACGGATAGAGCCGAACGAACTAAATCGACAACTGCGCGACCGCGATCTTCGACAACCGATTCTTCGAGAAGCTCTCGGAGCCGGACCGGCGGACTAATGCCTGTGGGCTCGACCGTAACAGCCAGTGTGCGAAAATTGCTGCTCGCATGACTGTCGGAAAAGCCTGCACTGCCTCCATCCATCTCAGGCGTTGCGCATTGAAACTGAACTTTGCGCTGCTCAGGCAACAAAATGGTAAATGGCTCGCTCGATTCATACTGTGTTCCCGGCGGTAGCGGATTCGACTCATCGCCAACCCAGAACGGCAACCGAGGATGTATATTGATTGCACGAAGTACACCGGGGCGAGCCATTTCAACTCGCAGCGCTTGACGCGGTATGGATCGTGCAGACACCGGTGCGATGACCATCCGACGCATGCTGAGTTGATCTTGCAACTCTAAAGCCGATGCATCCCCTTCTTGCTGCCGCCCAATCTCGATCGGAGCATCGGCAATGCCGGTCCAACGGAGCTGATCCGACTCAAATACCTGGATTTCAATGCGCTGCACGACGAGACCTCAAACGTCGGATTTTCCAACCCTATCTCTAGAATACTCCAAATCGCCCCCTCCTTGGGATGGGGGACGCAGAAAATCCCAAGAGCCTCAAGGCAGACTTAATGCCCAGGCAATTTGATGATTGGCCACACATTATGGGATCACGAAAAGCTTGCATCGCATCTTCGGCGACCTTACAACGGAAGCTAGGAGCTTCCGTATGTTTAGAGTGATCCTTCTCGCTTCGATGATGTTCATTGCTTCCTCCCTTTATGCTCAGCAAGAGCGGGAGTTCGAAGGTCGCTGGAACAACCAACGTACGGGATCCAACGGCACGATGACATGCCAAGCATCGGAGACCGCTCCCGGTCAATGGAAAGGAGTCTTTCGCGGCGTCTTCCAAGGAAGACCATTTGAATTTCGAGTTGACTTTCAATCCAGAGGGAATCGTACCGAAAGTCAACTGATGGGAACTTCGACCATCGAAGGTCAAAACTATCAATGGGAAGGCTTACTATCAGCCAATCAACTGCGAGGCCGATATCGTGCATCGAATGGTTGGAACGGCGAGTTTGTGCTCAATGAAACAGCAGCGAGTCGACGTAACACTTCGAACCCAGTTGAACCTCCTCCCATCGAAGATGTTGAAATTAAGCCAATCATTCGCGACGGAGCTCATTTACTGTTTGTCGGTAATGAACTCATGGCCAACGAAGGTGGATTGGCTAACTACCTTCAAACGGCTCTGAAAAAGCGGAACTTTGAAATTACGCATGAAAGCAAGATCACAGAGGGTAAGTCGCTCAAGGAAATGGTGACTAGGGAAATCGGTGATGCGATGATGGCGACTCAAGTCAACGTCGTAGTGATTACTAGTGGTGATCTGGTGACGATGAAGCAATTTGCAACCAAGCTCAAAACAAGCGGGAAGAAGCTTGTCGTGTTCTTGACTTGGGAACCTAAACATCCTGGAAATCAAGCGACTGCCGCTCAGTACACATCAGCGACACAGAAAGCCGTTCGGTTGGCTCGTCAAATGGAGAAAGAGACGGGGGCAACGGTCATTCCCGCGGCGGTACTTTATCACGACTTAACCATACGTCCCCCGCAAGGTATGCCGCGTGTTGATTACCTTTGGAAACAGCGTGACGTAAATCAGAACGCGCTCGGCAACATGGTTAACGCTTTATTGCTGAGTGCTATGCTAACGGGTGAGTCACCCGTCGGGCTGAACTTTGATTTCCCTCCGCAAATCGTCGGGCAAAAGTTAGAGGATGAACCCGATCTTCGTCTCACGCGCGAACTCCGTGACGAACTTCAGTATCGAGCTTGGTCCGTAGCACAAGCCTGGGCGCGAGGCAAAACTCATTTGGAATAATCCGACAGTGGGATAGGCGTCTCGCCTGTCATCAAAAAGTCAGACGTAAAAGTACCTCTGCCATTTTACTTAGCTCTCGGTGCCGAGGTTTCCCCCGATTTTCGCGTACTCTTGCCCGGCGTCATCGGCACCGAAGTCACCGTCCAAGCTTCCTCGATAGATTTGTCATCTAGCGAACCGGCCCCTCTCACCCAGAACAAAGGAATTTGAAAATAGTCAGTTCGATACTCACCCCATAACTCTGTGTCGAACTCGATTCCTGTATCGAGGTGGAACACAATAAAGTTCGCAGGATCTTTGCCAAAGTAATTTAACTTTGCCTCTGTCCTATCATGTAAAACAGCTGACGACGGATCGACAGGAACCCAGCCCACTCCATTTGCGTAAAACTCTCCTATGACATGGTACGGGTAATATTCTTGACCGTCTAACAATTCGCCATCCTTACCTGACTTGGCCCATCGCCCCGACATCACTCGCGCTGGTATGCCTTCGCTTCTCATTACCGCCACGAACAGTGTCGATAATCCGCCGCAGTCGGACTATGTTAAACTTGTATACTCTGACGGTCACCGTCCGGGAGAATACTTGTGGAAAAAGAAACGCACTTCAAGACGTTGCTCGATAAAGCTAAACAGGGAGACGAAGACGCAGCGGCCGAGTTATACTTTACGTACAAAGATAAGATCCAACGGGCCGCCCGTACGCGAATGTTCAATGGGAGACTACAGCGTCTCTTCGATTCGGAAGATATATTGCAGGCCGTGATGAAGAGTTTCTTTGCCCGAGTCTCCCATTTGAGCACGCAATGGAAAATGGACACTCCAGCCGATTTGGTCAACCTGTTGTGCACGATGGCGAAGAACAAAGCGGTCAGTGAGGCACGAAGTCAAGAAACAGAAAAACGGGGTGGCAAAAACGACTCCTCAACCCTTCAAGGCGAACTAGCTCCAAGCCCCGAACCTTCTCCCTCTGAAATTGCAGCCGTTAAGGAACTCGCCGCGCTTTGCTGGGATCGGCTTCCAGCCGAACTTCGTGGCTTATACAAAATGCGATACGATGAACGAATGTCTTGGGAGGAGATTGGGACACTGCTAGGAGAGTCTTCGGATACATGTAGTAAGCGACTAAGCCGAGGACTCGAAAAAATCGCAAAACAGTTCCCGAATCATTGAAGCCGAAGTTCTCAGCCGTGCTAGACCAAGTTCTCATTTCAGTTTCGCACGAGCACGAAGCATCATGGTTTCGACATAGGGACTAATCAGATTCGGACTTAAGAATGATTCTGCGGAACGCCCGATGTAGCTAGTTTTTGGCTGCAATTCGAGTTTATTCGGCAATGCACTTACCACCATTTCCGAGCCTTGATTCATCCTCACCAAATCGAGCAGGTCAATTGATTTTGCAAAGTCACCTTCATGATAGGCTATCAGTGCTTCATGCCAGCGTTTGGTCAGCTCACCCGGGTCCGGCACGATCCCCGCCTGTTTGAGAAACTCTTGAGCAACTTCGATCGGAACGGCAAGCGTCGTGGCATTGTTACTACCGCCTCCGACATTGATTCCGATCACTCGACCTTGGCTATCTAGCACTGGGCCGCCGCTGTCACCATGATCAATACCGGCCGTCATTTCGATCATTTCATATCCACCTCGAACCGGCTTGGTTTGCCCAACTTGGCCATCCCGAGCACTCACGCGATACCAGGCCGCAGCAGTCATCCAAGGCTCGATGTACGCACTGCCGGGAAAACCTAATGCTTGAATCTTGGTTCCTGGAAGAATATCGGTTGCTGATCCTAAAGGAAGACAAAGGAACTTATCGTTCTGCCCTTGTGCGACCAAGTCGTCAATCTCATCTTCGCGAGCACCATTAGAACGCAGTTTTTCACGATCATCTGGATTGAGGATGGCACGCAGCACCGCGACGTCTTTCCCCGGAGCTGATTCGCCCTTTGCGAGTATCTCCACGGGAACGGTGATGGGTTGCGGCAATTCAAAGCCTCCCGTTCCGGACAACATGGATTTGGGTATGTCGTACTTCAAGACGAGTTCTGCGGACTTGTATTTTCCCGTTGCCGACATCGTCAACCCTGTGAAGTCAATGAGTCCATATAAACATCGTTCGGCCAATGATTCACTCGGGACTGCTCCGATTTGTTCGACAAGCATGATGATGGTTGGTTTACAAAACTCCTCTTGGAGCTCGCGATCATTGCGCAAGCCGATCATCGCCTGTGAATCAGGATCTTCGAAGACATGCGTATTCGACAGGAAAATTCCTTCGCGACTTACCGCGAATGCTGTACCTATGCTGAATACTCGGTCGCGGACAAACTTGACCTCAGTCTGTTCGGAAGGAACAAGGTATCTTCCTCGATTATGTAACAGCGTAAGCCAAAGTTCATCGGTTTGAGATTTCGCTTCATCAAGTTTACCTTCGCGTTTCAGCGCGACGGCATCATCGGCTAGCAACTGTTTATCAATCGTGACTGACTTGGGATATTTCAAATCAAAGTCGCCACGCACAAGAACAGTAAACACCGAGGGTTGTGCTCCAACAATTAACATTTCTGTCGGCAATTGAGTCGAGTTCGACGATGACTTGTCCGACGACTTCGAATGCTGCTTACTAGAGGCGGATGAGTTGCCGCATCCGGACAGAAAAACTAAACCAATGGCAAGGATCGCAACCAGTATTGCAGGTTTTTCGAGTGATCGAATCATGGGATTAACCTCAGTTTTTCACTACGCGCTTCAACATAACACGAAGGCTTTTCCTTAGTTCCCTCGGCAGGATTCGAACCTGCGTCTCTACCGACATCATCGGAGCGCCTTGACCGCTAGGCATACGAGGGATGGACGCCGCACCGAAGCAACCACCGACTCATCTTTATCGGCAATGAGTAAACGTGGCGTGCGTAACCGCCAAGGCCATTGGAGGATAGTTCTGGGCTCCAACATCTAACGGTATCCTTGAGGGATCATGGCTTCTAAAATATGCCGATAAGATCCTGCGTAAAGTTGCTTCGATTGTAACAAGTTCATGGCCCTCAGTCGCAACGGTTTCCAGTGTCCTAAAAAGGGAATAGCGGCACCGAAACCCCACGTGCGCGCTTCTACTGGCCTCTCAGCGAAGTCTGAAAAACCACCTCCACGCCCCTGAAATCGCAACTTGAGTTTCTTTCGGACAAGGTTTCCGGAATTTTTTGTCCGAGGGCACAGGTGCTTCACGATTGGAAAGTTGGAGACCTCGATGAAACTGTTTTGCGGTCGCATGGGTTGACCGGCGCAATAATCAGGTCAGCGAAGAGCTTGCTTACAGCATGAAGTCGATACGAAAACTAATGATTTCCCTTCAATCTCCACTCCTTGCGGCACTCAGATTCTTGATTTCAACGTCAAGTCCAATCTTGATGTCAATCCGGAGGAGCTTTCTTTAGAATGAAGCGACTCACCCCATGGCGAAGGGCCACATCCTCAAACGAGCAGTCAAACGGTTCGCCTAGCTTGAGTTTGATACATCCCGTTGGAAAGAAGTGATGAACTGAAACGGTCGAGTTATGGCTGAATCATTAATCGGACTGCATTCCGTACTGCTCTTCGACCAGCGGGATCGCTGGTCGAAGGGTGATCGGCCGAAGATCGAAGCGTATCTTGAACTACTGCCAGAATTGGGCTTCGATCACAGTCGTTTGCTCGACATCATCTATCAAGAGGTCTATCTAAGGAAAGCAATCGGTGAGACACCAACGCTGGAAGAGTATTTAGCACGATTCCCTAAGTTGAGCGATGACCTGCGGCTTCAGTTCGAAGTTGACCTAAGTTTGGATTGGAGCGAAGTAGACTCAATCGAAGTTTCAGCGCCACGTCCCCTCCCCAACATCGATGGTTACCGTGTGGAATCGGTACTTGGCAGCGGTGCATTTGGATGGGTTTACAAGGCTTGGGAGTATTCACTGAAGCGATATGTTGCGATCAAGCTTTTACCACTTACAGGTGCTCAAAGCAAAGAAGCAGCCGATCTTTATGGCGAAGCGCAGACTGTCGCGAGTTTGACGCATCCAAACATCGTTCAAATTCATGCGGTCGGGCATTGCAATGAAGGCATCTACTTTTCGCAAGAACTCGTCGAAGAAGGAACTCTTGCAGACTACATTCCGACACATCGCTGTTCGCCACGTGAATCGGCAAACTTGATGATTACGTTAGCTGACGCAGTTCACTATGCTCATTTGTGCCGAGTGATTCACTGCGACCTTAAGCCTGCAAATATTCTTTTAAAGGCGATTCCAAGATCGTCATCCGAACCAAGTTCATCTGGCCTCGATCAATTCGTTGCAAAGATTTCCGACTTCGGCCTTTGTCGTTCGCTTGATCCAGAGCACTTCGTAGAAAGCAGACATCTTACCGGCACACTGCACTATATGGCACCGGAACAGACCGGCATTGAAGGTGCAGTGATCAGCCCCGCTTCGGATGTTTATTCACTCGGTGCAATTCTGTACGAACTCTTGAGCGGCCGCCCGCCTCACTCGAGCGATAGCAAACTCGAAGCGTTTCTTAAGCTTCGACGCGAAGTGCCTGTTCCGCCAAAAGTCATTAATCCTTCGACCCCTTCAGATCTCAATGCGATATGCATGAAGTGTCTCGCAATCTGTGCGAAGGATCGATACGAATCGGCAGCCGCGTTATCGGAAGATCTAAAGCGATATCTAAACGGATTGGCTCCTAAAGCAATCTCAGTGGGATTAATTGGCCACGCGATGAGGTGGGCAGTTCGTAAGCCAGCGGTAGCTATCTTGGCCGTAATGCTCTGCCTGGTCAGTGTCATCGGAATGGTTGCGGTAACGGCAAACATGTTAATTGCACAAGCGGCCGAGCGACGGGAACAAAAACGCGCAAACGAACTTGATGCTGCCCTCTATCGAAACCAATTCCGCTTGGCTGCGATGGCCGCGGAAACAGGGGACATTCGTAGAGCTCGACATACTCTAGATCAAACGAATCCAGCTCAGCGCTCTATCGAATGGAGCTTGGTCGATTCGCGATTAAAAACTTTGGGTCATAAGCTTCCGTTCAGTGGTCGCGACGTTACACGCATGGTCGTTAGTCAGACTGGCCGATGGCTTGCAGTCGGTGAGGGCACCGATTCAACCCTGTTGTTAGATACCGGCAGTAAATATGAGTCGATTCGATTGCCCGGTTCACACGCCAATGTCTGGCATCCTCCTGTCTTCAACTCGGATGATTCCTACATTGCGACTTCGATCTTGGACGATAATCGAATCGTAATTCGCTTGTGGAACATTCACCAAGGTAAAGAGGAGCGAAAGATAGGGCCGCTAACCGGTAATCTCGTTGCATTTGGCTTTACAAAGGATGATCAGCAGTTGGTGACCGTTGGCTGGGTCGATGCGAGACAATTGCCGTCGGTCACGGCTATCAAGTGGACAGATTCAGAAAATTTATCACAACCCGTCTTCGGCGGGGGACTAACGCAAGTCAAGCTTGCAGACCGTTTAACCATTGAACGGTGGGAGGTCGCTTCGGGTAAAAGGTTGAGCGGCGTCATCGGCCCGAAAATCGATCAAGTCTTTACACCCCTGGGTGCGATCGATCCGAGTAGCCATTATCTCGCTTGGACGACAAGCACCGCGTTGAAACCGAAAGAACAAAGTCAAACACACTTGATCGACTTAGAACAGGGTAAGGAACAATGGACATTGCAAAGTCACAAGACGCACCTTCAACGCCTCTGTTTCAGTCCAGACTCTCGTATTTTGGCAACCTACAGTGAGGATGGTCATTGCATTTTGTGGGACGCCGCTACAGGAAAAGAGTTACGAAGAATCGCCGATCATCGCGACGCGATCACTTCCGTGGTGTTTAGCCGTGATGGAAGACTCATTGCTACGGCAGGAAACGACTTTAACATCCAAGTCAGCGACGTACAAAACGGTCAAATCCGAAAAATATTGCATGGTGCATCTGACATGATTCGCTCAATCGCTTTCTCCGCGGATGGGAACGCTGTTTTTGGTATTGATGCAAAAGATGCTCTCGCGCGATGGGAATTAAATTCACAAGAAGCGATTCACGTAAACGCTGACGGTGTCACACGAATCACCTTTGATGAATTCCAGAAGGGCTTATATGTCGCAAGTATCCAAGGCGATCTAAAACATGTCACTCTAAACGGCGTTAACCAGGACAGCCAACCACGCAATCAAGTGCTCGTGACGGATGATTGCTTAGAGTTTGCGATATCCTCGCAAAACCTGCTTGCAGTGATCAAAGCCACAGATAAATCCATCCAGCTTCGAGAACTGCTGAAACAAGGCCAAGAGGTTGATATCGAGAAGCTTCCTGAAGCATCTCCTAACGGTGATCGTCCGTTAACTTGGTCAGCGGATGGCAGTGTCTTGGCATATATACAAAGTGACCGAAAGAGGATTCGAGTCGTCAATGTTCGAGCGAAAGCAACAGGCCTTGACTGCTCCGCTGGTGACGCCAAGATTCTGGCCATGGATGTGAGCGACAACTATCGAATCGCGGCATGCTGCGACGACCGGCAGATAAGAATCTGGGACCAAGCCACCGGTAGATTGATGCAAACCATTTACTGTGATCAGATTCCCCGGCGACTTGCATTTCGTCCACATAGCAATGAAATCGCCGTCGTGCACGATTCCGCCTCTGACTGTCAGATATGGGATGCCGCTTCCGGAAAGCGGCGCATGACCATAGAAGGTCACAAACGTTCGATACGCTGTTTGACGTACACAGCAGATGGTTCGCGTTTAATAACAGGGGGTGACGATCGATTAGTCAGTATTGCAGATGCAGATTCGGGAGAAGAACTATTAACACTCAATGTTGATGGGCCGGTTGAACGACTGGTGGTCGACCGGGAAAATCGGCAGCTTGCCATCACATGTATGATGGAGCTTTCGAACATGCGGAGCGTTGTTTTGGTTTATGGAGCGCAGGGAGAACGACGATGTCGTTGAGAGTAAACTGAAGAACATCTTGGATCGGGAATTGGAACGGCACTAAAAAGAGACGTCCCGGCTTGCAAAGGGGGTGGATGGTGGAATCGATTGAATCGAGTAAAATCGGCTCCGGCACCTAACGGGAGCGCCCATCGCGGCACAACCAATTTCCGTTTAGGGTTCCATTAAGAAACACCCCCTTTCCGAACCCGTTCACCTCTTTTTCGCGACGAGAGTATCTCATGGGCCGAGCCTTTGAAGTACGTAAAGTATCGATGGCCAAAACCGCTGGCCAGAAGTCAAAGCTGTACTCAAAGTACGGGAAGCAAATTTACGTGCTCGCAAAGAACGGGGGAACGGACCCTTCAGCAAACGTGTCGCTCCGCAGCATGATCGAAAAGGCGAAGCGTGATCAAGTTCCGAGCCACGTGATCGACAAAGCGATAGACAAAGCCAAAGGAGCAGGGGGGGAAGATTTCGTGCAGGCTCGTTACGAGGGTTTTGGTCCGGGTGGATGCTCGGTGATCGTCGACTGCTTGACGGACAATAACAATCGCACGATCACGGATGTGCGCAATTGTTTTACGAAGACCGGTTCCAAGATGGGAGCTCCCGGCGCGGTCGTCCACTTCTTCGACCACCTCTCGGTATTTTCTTTCAAAGGGGACAACTCCGAAGCGGTGCTCGAAGCTTTAATGGCTGCTGACGTCGATGTGAACGACGTTGAATGCGAGCAGGGAACGATTACGGTATTCGCTCCTGCTAAGGAGTTTTTTAAAGTGAAAAGCGCACTGGCCGAAGCGTTCCCATCGATCACTCTCGAACTGGAAGAGATCACGTTTATCCCGCAAGCTCGCGCGAACCTAACGCCCGAAGATGTACCGCTTTTCGAAAAGTTTATGAATATGCTCAATGATTGCGACGACGTCCAAGACGTCTATCACAATGCAACCCTACCGAGCTAAAAGGTACTGCAATTAAGGCAATCCCTTCGAAACCATCACCAAACAGACAGCTGTATCCTAGACGTCACCTTTTCTATTTTTGACCTTCGCGATTTACTTAATATTAATTCAAGCCGTGACAGGCATGTCTGATTGAGTTGAGAAATTAGTCCCCGTAGAATGTTCTCTTGAATGCCTATACTGGCTTTCACCGACTGCCTATTTGAGTTTTCGGTCGTTGTTGCTAAAAATCGCTTGCTCATTCCACCGCTTGCGAATTTTTGCGGAGAGATAGCAAATGCGTCGCCAGTCTATTCTTAGCTCAATTGTTTTTGTTTTCAGTGTTATCAGTGTCCAACTATCTGGAGAAGTCAGGCAAGTCACGTTGCCCGCCGAGTATAGCGACTTTGCCATACATCCTGAGACGGGTAACATCGCTGCACTCTCTGCCGAGCGGGACGAAGTCGTCTTGATCTCGCATGAATCACTTGAGTCAGGCGCGGGGGAAGTGATATTGCCGTTACAGCCCACGATACCAACCTATCCACCAGTTCGCTTCAGTACTTTGTCATTGCAGAAGTGCCTGTAGGGCCGTTGTTGTCAAAATTGACGCTGGTGTTCCAGCTTTAGCTGGCTCTTTCTTTACAGAGATCGCCTAAAGGCTCCACACCAGCGCTTTACGACTCGGGATCGAAAAAGATTTCGCGTATCTCTTGTTTGCATCGACAAGCTTTTGCGAGCCGCTCCGCCCAAACAATCGCATCGTGTTTGCTGGGCACCTCAATGATTGAAAACCCACCAACAACCGCTTTCGTTTCTGGTACGGGGCCCTGCATAACCGCACCATCCGGCGCAACGAGAGTTGCCTGTTGGCGACCGATTCCACCGCCAAAAATCCAGACCCCCGCAGCTTTTGCTTCTCGGACCACAGTCCGTGCCGCTTTATCGACCGCGCTCAAGTCTTCCATAGAAATATGGTCCATCGACCCATCGTCGAATGAGATTAAGTAACGTGGCATGAGTTGCTCCTTTATACCAACATTGCTTCCTGATACCTGCCGCTGGGCTCAAAGCACAAGGGCATAATGCACTGAAGGCTAGCCCTAAATCTGTGGTCGCGAAGTTTCTGGTTTAGTTGGCGTCACGGAATTGCACGTTCGCGAAGCGAACTTCGTCACTCGCCATTACGGTAGTGACTGAACTTTTCAATCCAGTTGAAATAGAGGTAGTGCAATTCGGTCTCATTTAATCCCACTCGTGCCATTGGCTTGCCATTCGAGAAAGGTCGTACGGTTATATCAACTTCGAGATCTGGGCAGTCTTTTAGTTTGACTAACATCCAGTACAGAGAATTAAAACACACACTACGCAAAAGTCCTTCCACTGCAGCTCTTTGGACATCCGTCATGGATGCGAACACGTCACCGCGGGCAGCCTCCTCTTCTTCATCGTCGCACTCACCAGCGACCACGCTAAGTCGATTTTCTAAAACTGCCTCGATCGCACCGATGACCTGTGCGCCCACGATATCGGCTGCAAGTTGTTGACGATCGTCCTTGCTCTTAGGCCACGCGACACTTCCATCCTTACGAATTGGAAGGTCAGCCCAAAATTGATCCCGCTTATTCATGGGTAAAGTTCCTCGTAGTCTACTGCTGATTCTACAGTATTCACCCAGCAAAAGCTGCCGCGCTGGTGTGAAGCCTTTAGGCGCCCTCTGCGCTGGTGTGAAGCCTTTAGGCGCCCTCTGCGCTGGTGTGAAGCCTTTAGGCGCCCTCTGCGCTGGTGTGAAGCCTTTAGGCGCCCTCTCCCTTATTAATCAAAAAGAAAGACTGTCCTGCTTAGCCCGGAAGTCAAGCAGAATTAATCAAAGAGATTTTGGGAACTAAGGGCCCGCGTGAATTCCTACCCTGAGCATTGAAGAGAGTAAAACACAGAGACTTCTGAGTTCTCGTCAATCGCTTTTGCAAGTCTTCTTTGATTCGTCGCGAAAAAATTCAGATTAAGCTTTTTTACCGGAATGTTCGCGCGAAGACACGAAAGGCGCGAAGTCTGAATCTGCATCCACTTATTTACTTCGCGATCTTAGCGGCTTCGCGCGTTGATATCGCCCGATGGAGACAAACTGTGGATTGAACAATAGATATTTTGCATCGCACAATTGAGAGAAGAAGGATATTGAAACACAGAGACACGGAGACATGATTCTCTCCTCTCTCTGCGCCCTCCGTGACTCTGTGTTTCACATTCTTTTATTTCTAAGCAGGACAGTCTCTTTAGGCGCCCTTCCCTTTATAAAAGAAAAGAACCAGCTAAAGCTGGAACACCAGCCTTAGCTTGTGTATTCCATCTTCTTTGCAAAATCCAACGTGTCAAATTGAACTTCTTGCCGAATGATGAGGCCATTTCGGAAACTAAAGATCATGATGCATGGAAAAAGTTGGATTTGGCCATTGGGTAGATAGACGATGTTGTCTCCACGAAGCGTGATGTCATTTCCGGAAATAATGAAAGTGCATTCAGCGAGATTGGGCGGATCTTGACGAACCGTGCGCCAGCTAATCTCTGTCGCATCTCCAATCGCTTCACGCCCGCGGTATTCACCACCAAAAGGAATCGTACCGCCCCCGGCAATCAACAGCACCGCATCGGGGTCGTAAAGATTTACGTACGCTTCGCGATCATGGGATAAAAACGTGCGGCTCCATAGCAACACTCTCTCGTAATTGCCATCGGCATCCACCGAAGCATCCGACAGCAATCGGTATTGATCGACCTGAAAAACTTCGGCAATTCGATTGAGAGATTCCAAGTCGATGCGATTGCCTTGTTCCGCTTTTCGAATCGTTTTAACGTCGAGCTTTGCACGCTCAGACAAATCCTGTTGAGTCAATCCGAAAGACTTGCGAAGAATTCGAATTTGATTTCCATTGGCAAAGACGCCACGCACGATTCTGCACCTGTATCGGTTAAAGCCACCGGTCAACTGCGTCACACCTTCGCAGGTAACCGAAATCCTGGGTTGAGTCTAAAAGCCGAATTGCGCATGTCAATTCGCCAGGGGCCCCAGGAGCCCGAAAGAACCACAAAATCACACTCGTGAGCCCAGAAACACCACCCATTAGACCACACCATTGCAGCAAGCCAAGTGTGAAGACGCGAAGTCTGATTCTGCATCCTCTTATTTACTTCGCGATCTTAGCGGCTTCGCGCGTGGATATCGCACGATGAAGACAAATTGTGGATATAACAATAGATAGTTTGCATCGCACAATCGAGAAGAGAAGGATTTTGAAACACAGAGACACGGAGATCACAGAGAGAGGAGAGAATCATGTCTCCGTGCTCTCCGTGTCTCTGTGTTTCACTCCTTTTAATGCGCAGAGCAGGAATATCAGCGAGTCCATTGGGTCCTAAACTCTCGTTGATTCACCGAACCAAATTGTGTCAACAGCAGTATTCTCGTTTTCGATAGCTCCTTCGGACATCTTTTGTTCAGTCGCTTCAGCAGGTGAGCAATTCAGTCATTCTTGGTGACTCGTAAGAGAAACCACTACACATGAAATCAATCGCTTAGACCCAATCATTCTTTCGGTTTCACGACATTCGCTTGGGTTTTCAGATTAGACTTCGGTGACTCCCTACGGAACACACGCGAGAGAAATAACTCCTTATTGGAGACCTGCCGTGCCCGCCTCTATTCTCCGATTCAGAAGAAACCGATTGCGTCCACAAATTGAGCAACTCGAAGAGCGTCGGCTGCTCGTAAGCGACTTCGAAGTGGACTATGCGAGGTTTGACATCAATAGCGGTCCGTTATCGGCCCTGTTGTTTCAACAAGATGTACGGAACGCACTGGGAAGCGAAGTCTGTCGCCCCATTGCATCGGCATGTAGTACCAACGTAGACGATTTTGCTTGGTCGCCTGCAGGTGATCGCTTGTTGCTTTCATCGGGTGGCAGTTTGTTTGTCGTCAATGCAGATGGTAGCCAACTGCTTCCAATTCAATTCGCTTCCGGCGAAGCTGTTCGCGGGCTAACGCCGACGTGGGTCGGATTTTCCGGACAAGCCATCAGCTACGCTGGGACAGCACCAGATCAACCCATCACAAACTTTGACATCCTTTATACCACGCTAAGATTCTTTGACGATCATGTTGAAGCGGCAGAGCCGCGTAACCCAAGTCCGCATTTTGCTGGCGACTTTCATCCCTCATGGAACCCTAGTGGTACCTCGGTCGTTTTTGAGTCTTACCGCGCCGATGGTGCGGGCGACATCATTCGTTTGGATGACGCGCTGTCGACAAATCCGGTGCTGACGAATCTCACCGCCACGCGCGTCGCAATCGGAGACTTTAAGCCGGAATGGTCACGAGACGGTTCGAAAATCGTCTTTGCAGGGAACGATGGTAAGAGCGACCTATGGGTCATGAATGCCGATGGAACAGGCATCACTCGATTGACGAATGATGCGGCGAATGATGATATGCCGTCATGGTCCGCCGATGGTAGTCAAATCGTGTTTAGCACCAGTCGTGCAACCCCGGGTGACGACGGTGCCTCGTTCGACCCCGAAATCTTCATCATGAACGCCGATGGTTCAAACTTGATGCCTGTGACTTCGAACGGTAATGAGATTTTTGAATGGAATCCTCATTTTCGCCCAACACCCCAAGCAAACTTATCACTGGACATTCGCGACCTAGAGGATCCGATCCTGGCTAATGGTATTGCTGAGTACAACATCAAAGTAAAGAACGGTGGGTTCTCTACTGCGACCGAAATCATTCTTCGTACGGATCCACTTCCGAACTCGGTGTTCTACGATGCAAGTTTGAATCCGTCTAATTTTGAATTAGACCCTGAGCGACGCGTCATTGTACGCTTCAAAAATCTTGTTGCCGGTGAAGGTGCGACAGTCGTATTGAAACTTCGGTTAAGCTCCGCCGGGACGTTTACACTTGGCGGTACCGTCGCGGCAAAAGAACTTGATCCCGCGTTAATCAACAATTCGACGACAGAGACAACGACCGTGTCACCTCAATCGGATGCCTCGGTTCAATTTAGCGCACGGAGTACTGCGATCAGTTTCGATGATTCGGTCGAATACCGGATCGTGATACGCAACAATGGTTCTGCTAGTGCAAACGATGTTGATCTAGACGGGACATTTCCGACTCTCATCACTCTCCTATCGGAAGATGCAACAGAGTGCAGCCTCAGTGGACAGTCTTTACATTGCGATTTTGAGACACTTACACCAGGGTTCCGTCAAGTCATCAAAGTCATTGGAAAGCCTAACGTCACTCCGGTAACAACGCTCGAACTGAGCGCGAGTGTGGCGGTAACCGTGAATGGTTCAAGTGACAGTAATTCGGAAAACAATGTCGCGAACGTCGATATCACATTGGCACCACAGACCGACTCAGATGGTGACGGTTTATTTGATAACTGGGAACGCAACGGCATGGACGTCAATCAAGACGGAACGATTGATTTAGATCTACCTGGCCTCGGCGCTGACCCACTCTTCAAAGATCTCTTCTTAGAAGCAGACTACATGGCCTGCGCCGCTGGGGGCTGCGCTTCAGGGGTCACAACGAACTTGCGTCCTGATCAAGACGGAATTCAGGACGTCATCACGGCATTTGCAAATGCTCCTGTCGACAATCCAAATGGTAAAAAAGGAATCAATCTCAATGTCATCGTCGACGAGCAACTTCAGTTTGTTTCTCCAATTTCATTCAATGAACGTGGTCCTGGATCCGCAGACGATTTTAACGACTTTAAAAATGGGAGTAACAGCACGACTAATCCAGGTAAGGCTTGCGGGGTTCGTGTCCAGGATGGACATTTTGGCCTCGCCAAGGAGCGCTCTTCAAGCAATTGCGACGCCATTCTTAACGCGAGAAGACAAGTCTATCGCTATGTGATCTTCGCTTCATCGTTCTCCGAGAACCCTGATTCGTCTGGCATAGCCGAGTTACCGGGAAATGATTTAATCGTATCCGTTGGTAACTGGTCGTCTGCTTCACTCAAGGCTGGCGGCGGGATTCGGGCGGTTGAAGCCGGCACCTTGATGCACGAATTTGGCCACACCCTTGGGCTTCATCACGGCGGAAATGACGACCTCAATTACAAGACTAATTATTTGAGCATCATGAATTATGATTACCAATTTCCCGCCACGATTTCAACTCGCCCCCTGGACTACTCACGTACCGCGTTAGCCGACTTAGACGAAGGAAAACTTGACGAAACGAAGGGGCTGGTAACTGGATCTAGCACATCGTTCGCTTGGCATAGGTTGGCGAATAAAAATAGAGTTAATATTTCGGTTTCCAATACTCCGGTCGATTGGAATCGAGATGGAGACTCCGTCGACTCGTCCGTTCAACTCCCGTTGCTCAACACTTCTTCTTTTCCTTTCTTTGGTGAGATCATCCAGCTACCTGAACCGCCCACTGGGCTGCTTTTGGCGGGCGTCATCGCGGGGAGCCCAGCGGCACAAGCGGGTCTTAGAGCTGGTGATCTGATCGTCGGCTTCGGCAATACTGTCGTGAGTAAATCTATCGATTTCTACAACGCGCTTTTTGATAGCTCCATTGGTACCACCGTTCGGATGACGATCCGACGCAGTGGAATCGATCAGTTTGTCAACGTAACTCTCAGCTCCGAGCTCTTTCATGGCTATGACGACTGGAGCAACTTGACCTACAGTTTCCGTGGCACATCGGGATTCGCTGACGGCGTTAGCGGAGCTGTTTCGCTCGATGAGGAGGTGACACTCGATGACGTCTTGGAAACCGCTTCAAATGTCGATTTCGACGGCGATGGCGTGGTCAATGCGATGGACAATTGCCCCGCCCAAGCGAATCCCTCTCAAGTCGATACGGATGGAGACGGCGTAGGCGATGCTTGTGAACCGAATGACCAAATACCACCTCAATTGAAAGATGTTCCAGCCGACCTTCACATCCCCGCACAAATTCGAAAAGGTGCCATTTTCACATTTGCGTTGCCCACCGCCACAGACGACACCTCGAGTAAAGTTGTGGTCGATTGCAGCATCTCAAGCGGCGTGATTATTGCGATTGCCTCGTCTCAAACGGTGACATGCAAAGCGACTGATCTCGCCGACAATCGGGCCGTTGATAGCTTTATTGTTCACGTTTATTCGCCATGGCAAAATCAAAGAATTGCCTTTGACGTTGACAACAATACGAAACTCGAACCGATTGACGCATTGCTGATCATTAATGAACTGAACGGCCGTGCCACTTCGACTCCGGAAGGATTACTTCCCATTCCTGCGCCAAATGTCGCCGTGTTCTACGATGTGACTGGAGAAGGAGAACTCTTTCCCTTGGATGCGTTGCTCGTGATCAATGAATTGAACCGTGGCCCATCTTCGGAACCGAACGAGCTGTTGGTTCAATTTCCGAGTACCGTTCAACCTACGATTGCCTCATCAGCAATCACCCGTCTATCCAATGAAAATGAATTCCTCAATCAAAGTGATTCGATACCGCTTGAGTCGTTTGTGCCGAGCTTCGTCTCCGGTTTATCTATGGCGTTCCTGAAACTCAGTGCCCCGTCAACCTGCCCTGCTGAAGCTGCCGCAGATACGACTCTGGTGGATCTTGCCCTAAGCGATATTCTTGAGCAAGAGCTTAGTTTTGAGCATGACGATCGGTGAGATGCCCTTCCAAGTCATTGAACCAAAACTGTCGAGCAAGTCGACGGGCGGAGAGCATACTTCGACAAGGGGTTATCCAAGGCAGACGTCGCTTGCCAGCATTCTCCGTTCATCGGTGGTTTCGCTGGTACGTTTTTTGAGTCCATTTGCCTTAGATCCAGCATAGGCGGCAGAGAAGATCGCTAAATTCAGTGCGACAGGGCCAAAATCCCTTTGATTATCTGCACAAACCTCCCCATCTCGACTACGATTGATGATTGAACAAGTGCGGATCGATCATGATGTACCGGTAGCTTCGGGAGCCCCATGGAATGGCACTGTCGTTAGAACAGTTCATTGCAAATCTCGTCGAAAGTGAATTACTTACGGAGGAAGACGTTCAAGCGTTCGTCAGTTCACAATTGCAGCAGCGTCCTCCCAAAGATGGTGAGCACTTAGCGCGAGAGCTTGTAAAACACAAAAAACTCACAAAGTATCAAGCAGAGCAGATTTACATTGGCCGTGGCAAGGCCTTGGTACTTGGCAACTACATCATGCTGGAGAAACTTGGACAGGGAGGCATGGGAGTTGTACTTAAAGCGCATCATAAAAGACTAAAGCGACCTGTTGCGATCAAAGTCTTGGCACCAAATTTGGTCAAAACAAGCGACGCCTTGAAAAGATTTCATCGGGAGGTTGAAGCGGCCGCCAAGTTGCGTCACCCGAACATCGTCGCCACCGATGATGCAGACGAAGCGAAAGGAATCCATTTTTTGGTGATGGAGTACGTTGAAGGAAGTGATCTTTCAGATTTAGTCAGAAAGAATGGATCGTTCAGTATCCGCCAAGCCGTTCAGTGCATCTTGCAAGCAGCCCGTGGATTGGAATACGCCCACAAGCAAGGCGTTATACATCGGGATATCAAGCCAGCGAATCTTCTGCTCGATAAATCAGGATCGGTAAAGATCTTGGACATGGGCCTCGCGAGAATCGCCGGTAGCGAAGTTGATCAAAGCCAGCTCACCAGTACTGGCATCGTGATGGGGACGGTTGATTACATGGCACCAGAGCAAGCGTTGAGCACGAAGCATGCCGATGAGCGCAGCGATGTTTATAGTCTAGGCTTATCGTTTTGGTATCTATTAACGGGGCGATGTGCATACGAAGGTGATACGCTGATGTCAAAATTGCTTGCCCATCGCGATGCACCCATACCTTCCCTATCTGGTATATCAGGGGATATTACATCCGAGCATGACCATGTCTTCCGTAAGATGGTTGCCAAAGAAGCGAAGGACCGTTACCAATCCATGACGGAGGTCATACAAGACTTGGAGCAACTTCTTCATCGTGACTCGAGCGTTTCCAAACAATTTAGTTTGAGCGATCCAATCGCGCGCTCTGAAAGTTCAGCTTCAAGACTCTCTCACGGCAACACTTCACGAACTCAGGCACTGGAAGTGACGCAAGTGGTCAATTCGCCAGCGAAATCGAAACAAACAAATAGTGCCAATGAGGCTACGTTAGCGATTGCTACAAGCGAAATAGGGACATTGAGTGATTTTACTGCTGAATCTCTGCCACTGTTGCGCAACCGCGCTTCAAAAAAATCCAAGTCGCCACCCTGGTATCGCGATTTGCGTGTGATATTGGGAGGCGCTGGAGCATTACTAGTGCTTGCAGTGATCTTGTTGATTCAGACGCCCCACGGCACATTACGTGTTGAAATTCTTGATAACAACGTCACCTTGCAGCTCAAGGGGACATCGATCTTGCTCCAGGCATCGGATATGGAACCGATCTCGTTGGAACCCGGAGACAAAAAGTTAATTGTTAAACGCGGAGATATCGTCTTTGAAACACAAGCTTTTGCGATGCGAAAAGGTGAAGAGACGCGAGTAAAAGTTGAACTTGTTGATGAGAAGCTAATTGTCAAAAGTGAAGGCAAGGTCATTGGGGAAAAACCGATCGCTGCGAAAGTTCCTGTGAACAAAGCGCGAGAATCTAACGTGACGGTTTCTGGCGATTGCTCCCTTTAACTCAGATCAAGCGTCCGCATATCAAAATGCATGGGGCCGCGTATCTTGGCGTCCCTGTAACCTTTTGAGAACTCAATCGGTATGGAGTTTGTCCTTATTCCCCCGGCGAGTTTACGATGGGGCTTACGGATGACGAAGTAAACTCAATTAAGCTCAAGGACCTAGACGAAGCAGTTACCCTTGAAGCTAAGAGAAGACTCAGCCAATCAAGCCCGGCACACCAAGTAAGGATTAGCCGCCCGTTCTACCTGCAGAAATATGAAGTGAACATAGGGCAATACCAAACGGTGATGAAATCACTGCCGCCCAATCATGATCCAGCACAACCAACAATGCCGATCATTTGTAACGTGAAGCTCACGGATGCAATGGCCTTCTGCAATTCACTGAGTCTTCTGGAAAAAAGGATGCCAGCTTTTCGAACCGACACCGCTAAACACGGTCGAATACTTGAGGCCGATGGGTACCGATTGCCGACGGAGGCCGAATGGAGTATGCATGCCGCGCGGGCACGACTTCGATGTGGTTCTTTCCAACCGAGCACGTCATTACCGCGATGATGCCCGAACTGCGTGACTTCCAAACGCTTAAAGTCGGCAGCAGTGCAAAGGCCAATCCATTTGGTATTTACGATCTTTACGGTGGCAGCAGCGAATGGTGTTTCAATCAATTTGCACCTTATCGAAGCGAGTTCGCTGTTGACCCATTCGATCCACCAGAGACCATAGCCGTCGCGCGCGGAGGGAGTGAATTTGCCGGTGGCGGTGGTGACCCTCGGGAAATAAACAGTGCGAGACGAGACCCGGTGATCATTGCAGAAGCGGATTATCGCTACGCTGGCTTTGGTCGCGTGGTCCTACCGATTCCTTAGCGCTGGTGTGAAGCCTTTAGGCGCTCTCCGCGTTGGATTAATGAAGAGCCAGCTGAAGCTGGAACACCAGCGCTGGTGTGAAGCCTTTAGGCGCCCTCCGCGTTGGATTAATGAAGCGGTTTGTCGTGGGATAGGCGTCTCGCCTGTCACTCAGGAACGACACGAATTCGCCCCTAGGCAAGCGATTGGCTGCGAAAGAAATTGCTAGAATCAAGGACTGATCTTCACGCGCTCTGGAGACAGCCGATATTTGATGCACTCGCTCGTGAAGACGTTCGCCGATACGGCGTAAGACATTGTCAACAGCGAATGAGAACGTTGCGGATGAATAAGAAAAGTCAAATCCAAGCCACCGACGAATCAACTAAGGATCCCGAGATTTGGAAAGTGGAGCCTGGGTTTGCGATGGGCATCTTCCAATTAGGGATGCCGAAACATGACCTATTGAAAACCCTAAAAGAGAAGAAGCTTGATGCGGAATCTATTGCCGGTGGCAACGCAGTTTATGTTCTCGATATGGATACCAAGCTCTATTTCGGCGATGAATCCCCTTACCATCTCGATCTTATCGAAGTGAGCGATGAGCGCGCACGCTTTGGCACGCTGAAGATAATGTGGCAGTTTCCGCACAATCTCTTTGCGTCAGTATCCAGTGGAAGCACGATGTGGTTTGATGAACTTTCACTAATCAATCGCACGCTTCCCCAATCGAAATCTCCGGGAAACCCAACGGATGATCAGTTACTCAACGGCGGCGTTCTCTGGATGAAAGACTTAGGTGTCGGCTTTCAACTTACACGTGGGAAGATAACGACATTGTATTTATGCGACCCTGCTCGTTTGCCCCCGAGCGGATATGGGGAGTTTACAGGATCTCAGCGGCACCTTTCTGAAAGAATGCAGCTCGCATCGTTCAAAACTCCGACGGTTACCACCCCGCCTACCGAACGAGCATTCAAGATCGGATTGATGTTGACCGCGATCCTGGCGATTGCATTTTTTGGATGGAACGCTTGGGAGGAGAAGAAACGCTGGGACAACGCTCCCGAAGCCCAGGCCGAAGTAGTATCTGTCTGGCCGGCCCCCCCAGAACCTTTCCCAAGCATAATTCATGTCTCTTATCAGGATCAACAAGGAAAGACACACGAGATTGAGCTCGCCGTAAATGACTTCTATAGCACTCCACAAGTGGGCGACAAAGTGGCACTGCGATACTTACCCGAGTCACCAGAAAAAGCGTTGAGTCCCATCAAGTTTCGCGACGTTGGATTCGATCAATTCGTTCCTTATCTAATGGGCACGATTGGAGTTTACTCTCTCTTACACCTTGCAAGCGGCTTCGCCTTTAGTCGTGGGATAGGCGTCTCGCCTGTCACGTAGAATCCTGAGTGGGATAGGCGTCTCGCCTGTCATGAACAACCTCACCAGCAATTTTTGAAACTTCCATCAGCTCATCATCTAAAAGTTGCGTCGATGGTTCTGGTAGCCTCATCCGTCTTTTCAAACTTGAGCATGGGCAACTTGGTTGCGAGATCGGCGAGACTCCCCGTGTATTGGGAAATCTGAAGTTCCACTTTTCCATTCGACATGCTCGTGCTGTAGTTACCCGTGATCGACTTGATGGCCTCTGCAACTTGTTGGTACTGTTCATTCGTGGCTTGTGCGATACGTATCTTGACTGAAGCCTGGCCAGCATCTGCAGGGTTACTACCGGGAGCTGGCGTTTCTCGCGGGACGGGACCGTTGGGAGATGAAGGCATGGATGGCGGCAGAGGAGCCTGCGGAAAACTTGGGTTCTGCGACATGTCGGCGCCACGTCCCGGACCGAAAGGCCTTCCGCTCATTCCGATCGGTTGGCCATTGAAGCCCGGCGGTACAGGGGCAGGCGCAGCTGAGCCACTTGCTGAACCTTGAGCCAGATTGTTCTGCGATTGATTTTCTTGCTGGCGCTTCGCCAACTCTGCTGCCTGACGTTCCCTTTCCTTTTCCTCAGCCGCCTTTTTGGCCGCGCGCTCTTCAGCAAGTTTGATTTCTTGCTGGCGCGACTGTTCCTCTTGTGCAAGCTTCTCTTTCAGTTCCGCCTCACGGATCGCGACCAATCGCTCGCGCGTGGTGGTCTTCGCATAGTCGAGCAATCGTCCGCCGCGCTGGAACTGGATATCCTCTATGGCTCCCGATACATCGGTCGCTTCCTTAATTATATCGCATCGATTGCGGGATGTGGATGACGCTCCTTAAGCTGCAGCAAAACGGATCGAGTGGAAATTGCATGGCGTTCATAGACCGTGCCCTTTGGAACTTTGATCATCAAAGTGCCCTGAGTTGAGATTACCTTTGCAAGCTCGATCGCTCGCGGGACATAGCGATCGATGACCGCGCCACAACGATCTTGCAACTTGTCCGTCCCCACTTTCTCACGTAAGCACGCCAGTAACTCCGTTGCAAAATCTCTCTCCAATTCACCCTGTAACCAGTAAGCCGAGAGGACGCGACGATCTTCGGTCGACCAATCGTAAAGACCACTTGTCTCCTTCAGCGGGTCGGGATATTGGACGCGGGATGCCAGAGCCCCTTCGACGTTAATCCTGGATGACGAGACTTCATTTTTTGCCGACGTCCAAGGGTCCTGCGAATCGCCACCAACCGCTAACGTCCAAATATAGTTGGCTGGTACCGCTGGCGGCGGGCCGTTAACTGCCTGTTTCGCGCGTTGTTCACCCTCATGTATGGCTTTTCAAGTCTATTGACTTAGGCGTGGCATTCACGACCCGGTAGAACATATCTTCAAATTGCTTGGTTGCTACCTTCAATCGTTCAACTCCCGTTGTAGCAAGTTCCGCTTCCGGGAGCGCAGAGATCGATTCTTGTGTCTTGCCGGCCAACGCAGATATTTCTGCACCCAGAACGTCCACGGGACTCTGAACGCCAAGGGAAGCGTCGGTATTGGTGGTCCAAGTGATCCTTCATCGCTCGCCACTTCGTTGCGGGTCAGATTCGGCAGGATACTGGATGGCATAAACTTCCAGATGGCAATCCCTACTGCCATCAATGCAAACAAGCCCACCACGCCGCCGCCAATCAACCAAAACATCTTCGATGGAACGCTTGATTTTTCTTTACCCTCGCAGGACCTGCATAAGTCGAGGCTGAGAACTTAGTCGGGGCTATTAGCGCTGGATCGTTGAGATTCGCAAATGGATCGTGCTGTGGAACTGCCGGAGCTGACGACGCAGATGCGCCTGCGGCCGACGTATTGATTTTGAGTTCGCGTTGGCACAGCGGGCAGCGGATCTTTAAGGTACTCTGCTGTGCGGCAACGTTGATCTGCAATGACTTCTTGCAATTCGGGCAAATCAACTTGAACTCGGGCATCACACTTTTCCTATAGCGATAAAGAGCTGAGCGGGATATTAGAGTTTAGCGTCCCTCCTGTGAGCGTGGCATAGGCGTCCCGCCTGTGAACCGTGGCATAGGCGTCCCGCCTGTGAACCCGTGGCATAGGCGTCCCGCCTGTGAGCCCATGGCATCGGCGTACCGCCTGTGAACCGTGGCATAGGCGTCCCGCCTGTGAACCCGTGGCATAGGCGTCCGCCTGTGAACCGTGGCATAGGCGTCCCGCCTGTGAACCCGTGGCATAGGCGTCCCGCCTGTGACCACATGGTCAGCGCGTTGCTCAACGATACATTACTTCCTTCGCGGGCTTGGTAACAATTCTTGCCACGAATCGCTTTACACAAACCAACACTGATGCATGCTCCGACAATAGGTGCGACAATGTAAATCCATAACACATCGAATCGCATGCTAACCAGTGCAGGCCCAAATGATCGGGCGGGATTCATAGAAGCACCACAGATGGGTCCCGCAAACATTGCCTCAAGTGCAACCACCGATCCGATCGCAACTCCGGCAAGGATGCCCTGTTCCTTGGCCCCGCTGGATACACTAAGGATGACAAACATCAGAATCAGCGTCAGATTCAGCTCAAGCACGAACGATTGAAGCATGCTTCCAGACGGTTGTGTGCCACCCAATGTTGCGTGATCTGGGAACAGGGCTCGCATTGTCAAACTCGCGAAGGCGGCGCCGAGCAACTGACTGATAACATAAGGCGCTACCATCGAAAGGCCCAATCTACGCGAGACGTAGAAAGCAATCGTCACGGCTGGGTTTAAATGACAACCTGAGACATCTCCAATCGCATAAATCATCGATAACACAATCAAACCGAAAGTCAGCGACACACCAACATGCGAGACAGCCCCTCCTGTCGTATCATTAACAATGATTGCGCCTGTACCAGCGAACACAAGTGCATAGGTGCCAAACACTCTGCCAGCAGCTTTTCGCATTTTTTCACTCATGAGCTAACTCTCAGCATCCTTGGACGCCCTCATACAAAAAGGGGGCGCGAAGATCACAGCCGATCGCGACCGGAAGCGCATTATCGACCTGAGAACATGTCATCGCCGTACAGTAGCCGGTTTTTGGATGTTGCGGCGCGTCGTAGACTCGAGAAGCACATCCTTTAGAAGCAGCATTCATTTTGGCCATGACAGACCGGCACGACAACACGCCATTCAATCGGACATAACGTCCATCGACGATGTACGATAAATCGGAGTTTTAATCTGTCAAGCTGCAGCGGAGGGCGTTGCAAAAAGAGGCGATTGGTATAACCAATCGCCTCCTTTATACTATCTAAACAAGAGCCGTGCGCAAAAGAACTCACTGACGCACGGTTTAGAATTTTTCGATGTTTCGAGCAATTCGACGCGTGTTCTTCGACGTGTAGAAAGCGTCCGTACCGCTACCACCATCGACGACGCCACCTTCTATGGACGAATTGTCATTCGCTTCGAGCGTATCGTCACCGGCGCCGAGATTGCCGTCATGGACTTGACTTGGGTGCTTTGCAACGAACTAAGTCTTTACCACCACCCGTATCAATGATCACTTTTTTGAGATCCGAACTCTTGAAATACACATAATCAACACCTTCATCCGTTCCGGTATTGATCACCGTGTCCCCTCGCACGTTGGCGGAAATATTCGTTACTGAACCATACGCATCACGTGTATCGATTGCCAAACGATCAATAACGCCTTGGAAGCTGACGTTCACGGTGTCGCCTACGCCGCTTCCCATACGATGTCAACATTTTGAAGCATGAAACGAGAGTTATCACTCGTCAGTGAAAAAGTATCGCGTCCCATCTTCATGTTTGCTTCGACCTTGCGGACCGAGTTCAAATCAATATTCACCGGATCGCTAACTCCGTTTTTGAATACCGTAAGTCTACCGCGATTATCCGCATGGACTCGGACATTGTCTGCACCGTCGGTACCCGTAATCTTCAGCACACCTTGATTGACGGCGACCCCAATATCTGCAGCCATCAGTTGCCGGCTCTCCAGGTTCTCAAGCGTCATCCTTCTCTTCTTTTGCGTTCTCACTGGAAGTCTCCAAAATTGCGAATAAATGACCCAACCGACACAACTGACTCGGCTGTGTTCGAATTCGGGCCAACTTATTCACAGGTTTTTCAAGGACGAAGAGTATCGTCTATGAAGCAGGACGCACCCCTTGCAAACATGTGACCGACAACGAGAAAGATTTTTTCTTGTATCCGAAGTTTATGGACTAAAACCTACCCAAATCTCATGGAAACGTTATCTTTCCAATTTTGCTAACCAGGTCGCTGCAGGGGGTTTTGCCGCGATAACCTCTGCTATTGTTCCTCGTGACTGTCACAGTCGGCACGACACGGTGTCCAAGAGTTGCGTGATCGTACAAAGACCGAACTTCGCTACCCCGTAGGGGAGTCCAATGCACAACCCGTTCACCGAAGCTATCGATGAGTCTACTGATCGGGAGTTAATTGATCAGTCGAAGAATGGAAATCAGTCTGCAGTAGAAAAACTGATCCTTCGTCATCAAGCTTGGATTTACAACATCGCCCTCCGAATGGTGTTTCATCCACAGGAGCTGAAGAGGTCACTCAGGAAGTGTTGATTAAAGCGATCACTCGACTCAGCACGTTCAATGGAGAAAGTCAATTTCGCACTTGGCTTTATCGAATCACGGCGAATCACGTATTGAACATGAAGCGCCGCGGAGGGGAAAAGGAAAGCCTAACATTTTCGGATTATGCCAAAGCGATCAATGATATTCCGGAACTTGATCTTCCAGATCCAAAGACGGTCTCCGCTGAAGTCCCTTTGCTGGTCGAGGAGGCAAAGATCTCTTGTACGACAGGCATGCTACTGTGCCTTGATCGCAAGCAGCGTTTGGTTTTTGTCTTGGGAGAAATTTTCGGCGTCAGTGATTCTGTGGGTAGCGAGATCCTAGAGATTTCACCTGACAACTTCCGGCATCGCTCGCTCGAGCTCGGCGAGACCTATACCAATTCATGAACAACCAATGTGGACTAGTCAACTCAAACAATCCATGCCGATGCCACAAAAAGACTAAAGGCTTCATCGACGCCGGACATGTCGATCCCCACTTCATGCAGTTTACATCGACGCGTGTCAACAAGATTCGTGGTGTGATCGCTGACACATTATCTCAGATTGACAATGTCCTGGATCAACAGTACGCAGCCCTCTTTCGCGACCACCCGATGCTTGAGCCAAAAGATCAAACGCTTTGGTTACGTAAACTTCTCGAACAACGAAGCTTCCGAGATACTTTGCACCTGAATTGAGAAAAGGGACCACGGTTTTGTCACAGTCTTCCATCGACGGTGTCCAAAGTCATAGGAGGACAAATCATGTCTAAACTAAATGAAAAGACGGCCTTGGTCACTGGCGCATCTAAGGGGATCGGTGCGGCCATTGCGCTAGAGCTCGCTTCATCGGGGGCGTCTGTGGTTGTGAACTACGCGTCTGACCAGAGCGGAGCTGAAACGATTGTTCGAAGATCACTGACATGGGTGGTCGATCGATTGCCGTTCAAGGTGACGTTTCGCTCTCAACCGATGTAGCTAGAATGTTCGATCAAGCGGTAAGCGTTTTCGGATCGATTGACATTCTGGTTAACAATGCCGGAGTGTATCGAGCGATGCCAATACACGAATTGACCGAAGTGGAGTTTCATCGAGAGATGAATGTCAATCTGCTTGGTCCATTGTTGACGATCCGGGAATCGCTCAAACATTTTTGTTCCGACGGCGGTAGCATCATCAACATTGGATCGGCTGCATCTCGATCCTTGCCAGCTCAGTTCTCGGTTTATTCGGCAACGAAGAGCGGCTTGGATGCTGTCACTGGCGTGCTTGCCAAAGAGTTGGCTTCGCGTCGCATTCGCGTGAACTCCGTGAATCCCGGTGCTACCCTTAGCGAAGGCACAAAAGCAGCTGGCTTGTACGGTGTTGGAAGCGAAATTGAAAACAGCTCGTTAATATGACTCCGCTGGGTCGCATTGGAACGCCTCAGGACATCGCAAGAGTCGTAGCTTTTCTCGCTTCGGACGATTCCGGTTGGCTGACGGGTGAAATTATCCATGCAACGGGCGGCCTTTGATCCAAAATTCAAAAATTCAAAACTTAAAATTCATAAACTACCTGGAGAAACACATGCCTACTTACATGATCTTCATTCGCGAACAGACACTTGATCGTGCTGAACTCGAAGCGTACTGGGCAAAAGTTGCTGCTACGCTCGAAGGGGTTCCGATAAAAGTGCTATCGGCTTATGGCCCACATCGCACTCTGGAAGGCCCCGAAGTTGAAGGCATCGTGATCGCAGAGTTTCCAACCGCAGAAATTGCGCGCCAGTGGTACGAGAGTCCTGGCTATCAAGATGCTGCGAATCACCGAAGACGTGGAGCAATCTATCGCGGTATGATTGTCGAAGGAACATAGGATACAACGTAGCCAACGTCGCCAGATTTAAATGTTACGCGTTTTTGGCGTCTGACGTGCATTCATAAGTAACCCGCCCGTTTAAAGGTCGCTTTAATCCGGGTTCTTCTGGAAGATCATGTTGGAGACGTTTTTCGTTTCAAATACTTTTGGGGTTAGCAAGGAGTCGAGCGTCAAACGGAGTGCCGCTGATGACCACTCGATCAAAATACCAGTAACGTATCGGGGCCTGATCGCTTCCAAGGAGACGGTTCTTCCAGCCCCATGTTTGCGGATAACGGTACTCGACATTTTCGAACCTTAGACCCGCCCAAGGGGTCTTTTGCGGATCGGAAGGATCAGCCGTCGCATTGAACCCGAACAAGTAGCGAACAGGTTTTGGATCGGTTACGCGGATATTTCGAAACACGATATGCTGCCCCGTGTTGACCGTACCATCAGCATATTGCTTTGGGTTGTCAAAAGATCCTGGCGTGCCAATCACGCCAAAGTCGGTACTGGTTTCCGACGCGAAGACGCCGCGCGTGTAGATCACATCGCAGTCCTCAACGATCAGGTCTGGCGGAAGCGATCTGGGGAAATCCGATCCGCGATCATTGGTAATGAAGCTACAGCGGAACGGGGTGCCGTTTACATCGGACCACAGAACGCAGCGACGAATCGCCACGCCACGCACATAGAGTGCATCGTCCTGATGTCTAAAAAAGCAATCCTCGACATAGCCATTGCCGGTAACACCACCGCCATCGTTATTAACTCGCCAGGAGATATTCTTAAGCCACGATATTTTGTTGGCTGCGTGGTTGAAGCCGTAACCTTCAATGTAAACACCATGCTCGGCAGGATCAGCGATGGTCAACCCTTCAAAGGTGCAGTTGCTAGCGCGACTCAGTTGTAACATTCGCAGTTTTTTATGCTCGCTTCCGGGTAATTCGCCAGATTGAAAGTCTTTCCAATGAGGTATCTTTGTGCCAGAGATGGTTCCATGGCCAAAGACACGGATGTTGACGCTGCCCAAGCTGTCGTCTTGATCATTCAAGTTGCCATAAAGAATGGCGTCACCGGGAATGTAATAACTCATGTTGTTGCGAAGAAAAATCGGGTCACTGGTAACCCATTCCCGCTCATTACCATTCGCGTCGACAGACATTTTATGCACGCCTGGCAGGAAATAGATTGTCTTCCACGGTCCGTTTGTCGGTGGCAACGTTCCTGGCTTCACTGCAAACACATTAGGGTCGCTTAAACTCGGCTTATCCGGGATGAAGGGATTGGCGAAGATCGTTACCCCGTGCGCACCGTTTTGTTTGTTATTAAACGGGAACGGTTCAGAGCCCCATTTATTCGGAATCAATCTCGGTGCATCTCGAGTATCCATTTGGCCATCAATGTCAATGGCAACGAGCGCAGGCCTGTTCATAGTGACATAGACTTCACCATCAATAACTTCGCAGGAGGTCACTTTGTGCGCTGGGTGAGCCTTAGCCATAGTGATCGGACCGGATGGCGCACCTGGCTGGTTGAGTCGGGTGATTTTCACAACGATGGGCGTGTTGTCATCCATTTCAAAATTGCAGTAAGAGTGCGACCAACCGCCGATGAATTCTTCGTAATAGGCACTCTCGCGATTCGGAGCCGCGTCAATACACTGAGTGAACCAGGCAAAAGGTCTTTCCCAGCTTGTCGCATCTTTTTTGTTTGAGGCATTTAGCGCTGCGAGCTTTTGGACCGAGAAGGCGTAGTAAGGGGAAGGGTCGAGTCCTGGAACAGGCGGATAAACGTGGAGGTTTCCCGCTTTTCCCGTAACATCAATCTTTTGTTGCTTGCGATCAAAGACAAAGCTTCGCAAATTGAATAATGAGCCGTTAGTCGTATCGGTACCGACGAACCGTAAGAACAGATGGTGGCGTCCACTCGTAGGCTTCGAAAGCGTTGCGATGAATGGTCTATAATGTGACCAACTTCCCGTGTGACTCACGTTAACTTTCCCGATGAGCGGGCCATCCGCAGTCTCCGTTCTTATCTCCACAACGCCACCGCTCGCAGGGGTTGCCGCCTCAATCGTAACGAGATCGGTTCCCTCTCCAAACTCATAGTTTGAGTACGCGATCCATGATCCGCTTTGAATCGAAGTAACTTCGTTGTCGTTAACCAGGATTGGCGCGCCGCTTGGATGAGACTCTTTTTCAAACTTGGCCGCGAGATAAGTGCTCCGCGTTTTCTTAAGACCAGGCTCGATTGAAAGAAATCGAAACGTACCTACATCAAAAAGATAGCCTCCCTTTCCAATGAATTTGAAGTAAAGATCACGAACTCCATCGACTTGACGTTTGATGGGAACACCGACGGTACGAAACGTCTTAAAGCTTCCCGTGTTCAAGATTGGGATGGAGGCAAGAAGCGGACCGTTCGGATGATCAAGCCGCAGTTCGAGAACGTTCTGTGAAGACTCCGAAGAAACTTCGATTTCGAAATACTTCGAATCATTGCCAAAGTCAAAATCCTTGTATCCAACCCAAGTGCCATTCTGGATGTAGCCGACCTTGCCTCCATCGGCACGAACCTTGTTATCGTCCGAAGGGTCGCTTTCGCTCGTAAAGCTTCCCGCAGGATTATACGACTGCCCATAGAACTTGGCACGATCGGCCTTCGGCGCTGGCTCAGTTGCGTGACTTAGCTCGAACGTAAAGAAAGTACTGGCTATCAATGAACCGAATACAAAGAATATTCTCATTGTTGTCCTCCGAAGGACTGCACTTGTTTTTCAACTTACAGACGAGGGGCCGGCTCAGAATCGATACCGGCGAGCTCACCTATGAGTAACGAGCCAACGCAGTCAAACAGGCTTCAATCGCATTATGCCCGGCTACAACACTTTTTGTACTTCTTGCCGCTGCCACATGGACAAGGTTCATTGCGTCCCACGCGGGGTGTTGTTTGACGTATAGTAGCCGGCCGCGACGGCGGGAAGCTTTCGTCGGGTTCATCTTCATCGTCAAACTCATTTCCAAACCCATCCCATCCAGATGTCGGCCGTTCAAAGGTCGAATCTACTTGGTCATCCGACTCATCGACTTCATTCTGTGGATCAAACAGGTCTCTGAACTCACGATCGAACACAACCCGCTCTTTGTATTCTTCCAGCAATTGTCGTTCTCGATCAAATTTGACATCCGCATACTCATCCATGCTTAATAGCGACTCGCGATCTGTTTCACCAAAAAAAGATTCGTATTCCTCGCGAACTTCCGGATACGCTTCGAACATTCCCTCAACAAATTGCAGCGAGTCTACAGAGGGATCACAAGCAAGAATCGCCGCAACGAGATGCGAAGCCGAAAGCTCTCCGTACCAATCTTCGCGGAGAATGCGTTCCAAGGCATTTTTGAAAATTGCCGAGACGAACTTATTGGGAAGCTCTTCGTAGGCACATCGAATCAGATAGGCTCGCACGAGTGATAGGCGCACACTTTCGGAGATTTTTACATCTCCGATTAATGGCTCGATCTCCTGCAAATCTTTGCTGCCACAGCGATCGATAAAGCTTGGAAGAAACTCGTCGAGCGAATCGCTATACAAAACATCGACTGCCTGAATTGGTAACTGAATCGACTCGAAGATGGCAGGCCAAGCGTCCTTGGCTCGAAATTCGGTGAAGAGGATTAAAGCATTCAAGGGCACTTCAGAATACACATCCTTCATTTCTCGAATGTCCTGCACGACCGTACGGATCTCCTCAATCAATAACGGTTTCAGCGCTCCCCAAACAATAGGCGCGGACGCAAACTCCTCCTCAGGGTACTTGGTTATCGGAAGCGTCCGCAAACGCTCCAAAATCTCCGTCGCGCTTAGTTTATTGCTTGGACTGTCCATAAATGGCCCCTCTTCAGGCGTTACTTGATTGACTTCAATTGCACGATGAAATCCTCGCTTATTTTAGAGCGTAGCGTGCTGTCGTACAAACTCAAGAGACAGTCTTAATTGAGAGGTCCCTTGCCGCTTCGCGGTGCCCGGGCAATCTCTTCCTACTCTGTGAACTCCGTGACTCTGTGTTTCAGTATCCTTACTCTTCTCAATTGTGCGATGCAAACCATCTATTGTTCCATCCACAATTTGTCTCCACCGGGCAGTATCTTCACGCGAGGCCGCTAAGATCGCGAAGTAAATAAGAGGATGCCGAATCAGAGTTCGCGTCTTTCGTGCCTTCGCGCGAACATTCCGTTGACAATGTTTAATCTGCATTTTGCGCGACGAATCAAAAAAGGCTTGTAAAAGCGCCTGACGAGAACTCAAAAGGCTTTGTGACTTTGACGTACTCCTAAATTTTTGCAGAGTCCGCGAGACCCGAACCGTGTGTAAGGTCTTTCTAATTCAGATTTTCTCTCATCTCTAAATCAAAAAGTGCCGCGTAGTCTTCTGCTAAGTAAGCAGAATAGGCATCTTCATAAGGATGCCAATGCTGGTTCTTGAATGCCTCATGCTTTTGCTTCTTGGCTTTACGTTGCCTGACAAGCTCGGCTTCCGCTCGCTCCCTTCGTTCGAGATAGGTCGGATCGATTGCAATGCCGAGCATTCTTAACTCGATAGCAGCGCAGCGCCAATCGACGCCAAAGTGTTTGCAATAGCCGCGTAAAAGGTTCTTACCATCAAAGGTTGGGATCCATGTCTTTGCAGACTGAAGCCTCGCGGTACGTTTCATTCGTTTCACCCGCGGTGGTTGCTGCTTCTTCTTTTTCGATTTACCCATAGATAGCTCGCAGAACAATGCTGTTCTGGGTCGAGATTCTCGCGTAAAGGCCGTTGCTTCTCAAGCTCTAGGCGATGTGGCTCATGGAAATTTTCGCGGCCACCCATGCCTACAGTGGAAAACCTTAGCGGTCGAGTTCACCTTCTGGCAGCAATGACTACCAGCTTGCCAAGTGGCGCTGTCCAAAAAGGTGAACTCGCCAAGCCATTCCACACCAAGAGAGTCGCGTTTTCGATTTACTTGGCGAACCAACTCTTGAGAAAGTCGTCTATATGTGGGAGTAAGGAGTAAGGAGTAAGGTGTAAGGAGTAAGGAGTAAGGTGTAAGGAGTAAGGTGTAAGGTGTAAGGAGTAAGGTGTAAGGAGTAAGGTGTAAGGTGTAAGGTGTAAGGTGTAAGGTGTAAGGTGTAAGGTGTAAGGAGTAAGGTGTAAGGTGTAAGCAAGAGAGTTTGCTCTTGCTTACTCCTTATACCTCATAGCTCACAGCTTACCATAGGAACGTTCGCCTGGGAGCGGACTCGGCCTCCAAAACCGATGGACAGTGTTCAAATCACTGCGTTCCTGCTTACAAGCAAGCGTTTAAGAGATGGGGTTCCGGCGGCGCGGTGAACTTTGCGTTGTCGCAATTGGTTAACCGCGTTCCGTGTACGGGTTCTAAAAACCACATCGATTAAAGTAGCTCAGTGGGTAGAGCATCAGTTTAGAAAACTGACGGTCACAGGTTCGACTCCTGTCTAACGCTCCACGTTGGATAAACCCCAACGAAAGCCAGGCGCGCAAGCGTCTACCACCGAAGCTGGCGGGCAACGATTGTTTGATTTGATCAGCCCTTTGGTATCAACCCATACCAACCGTCATCGCAATCGCTTTAATAAGCGTGGATCGAGGTCTCGTTGGACACGTCGGTAACATCGGGCAGCACGCATTGGTGCTCTGTAGAGTCGCCTACACCGATCGGATTTACTGGGAATAGCAAGTGAACGATTGCACGGTCAGAGACCTAGTGCAATTTGTATTCTTGTCTGAACCTTTGAAGAAGAACCAATGTGGCGACGTCTCCGCATCCGTTGTAAGCGATCAGCGAACAATTCGTTGCCTCAAGGCATTTGTCCATATAAATTTCGAAATCGTTGAATCGCACTCATGAAAGGAGGCGACCGCATGTTGTTTAAGAAAGTAACCATCCGCAGCTACGAAGTTGGCCTCAAATTTCATGACGGCGAATTCAAGGGACTCATTGGCGCAGGATCACGCTGGATCTTTGATCCCCTGAACAAAGTTCGAGTTCGCGTTGTATCAAAGCGGGATCCATGGCTGACGGATGAGCAATTGGATGTGATTGTCAAGTCCGGTGCGCTGACCGGTCATGCCGAAGTGATCGACTTGAAGGATTCTCAGCGCGCGCTCGTTTGGATTGACGGTCGCTTCATGCGAATCCTTGGCCCAGGATTGTACGCATACTGGACGGGAGTTCGCGACGTTCACGTTGAGTTGATTGATGCTCGTCAAGTTCGGTTTGAGCATGCGGAGCTCAAGGCGATCGTTCGAGCGCCCGACGTGGCCCGGTTTCTCGACATTTGCACCGTCGAACGGGACCGCTTGGGAGTAACATTCATCGATGGTCGCTTTGTCGGACAACTTGAGCCTGGCCTGTATGCATTCTGGAAAGACGTTGCCGACTCTCGCGTCGTTGAGGTCGATATGCGTGAAGCCCAGATCGACGTTAGCGGTCAGGAAATCATGACGCTCGATAAGGTTACGCTACGTATGAATGCCTTGGTGACATACGTTATCAAGGATGCGCGTCGCGCTGTTTCGGCGGCAAGCGATGTACGTCAGTCTTTGTATCGTGATGTGCAGCTAGCGTTGCGTGCTGTCGTCGGCACGCGAGAGCTTGATAGCTTCTTGACGGGCAAAGACGATGTTGCCCAAGAGCTAGAAAAGCATGTCCGTGATCAAGCGACGGCTTTGGGTTTAGAAGTTCGCTCTGTGGGAATCAAAGACGTGATTCTGCCTGGCGATATGAAAGACCTGATGAATCGTGTGACGGAAGCTAAGAAGGCTGCTGAAGCCAACTTGATTGCCCGTCGCGAAGAAACGGCCGCAATGCGTAGCCAAGCGAATACGGCAAAGCTACTTAGCGACAACCCGACCTTGATGCGATTGCGCGAGTTGGAAGTACTCGAGAAGATCGCTGCCGCCGGTAAGATGAACATCGTACTCGGCGAAAAGGGACTGGCTGACAAGGTCGTGAATTTGTTGTAGTGCCTGAGAATGCTCCAGTGGCCAATGCTGCTGGAGCATTTTTTCGTTGATCTACTGCGCGAACTGAATTCACTCCTTTACTTCGCGATCTTCCCGGCTTCGCGCGAGGATATCGCCCATTGGAGAAAGGGAGGCAGGACGCTTTTCTTGGTAAATTCTTCGTAGCCGATCCCACTTCCGAATCCCTCGTGCTCTTCGTGTCCTTCGTGGTGCAAAATCCTGCGATTGCCTGCTTTGTTTGACGTTTATGGATCGCAGTTGCGGAAGAAACGGGTTCACACATTGATTGCTCTGGGGAGCCATTGCGCAGCAAGAATCGCTGGAGAGATGACCTCAACTGAGGGAATCGCACGACTGCAAAAAGCCAACGAAATCGCCCGCAAAAACCACACGTTCGTCAAGAAGCAACCAAAAATAGGGGCATACCAACCCTAATCCGGTCGAGCGACTCGCGGCTTCCCGCAAAAAAAGATTATCATTGAGGGTAATCCGTCGCGAATCTGGTCCGGGACGGACGGCTTGTAGGTGTCGCGTTGACACCTTTGTTGACCTTTCAACCTGAGAAATACAGCGATGTTTCGAACGAAGCAAAAGATCGTCGGGCTATTAGGCAGTGCATTGTTGATGGCGATGTTCGCCGTCACCGCTAACGCTAACCACGCTTGTTGCCAACCTTGTCCACCGCCACCGCAAAAGGTTTGCTTGACCGTGGTCGATCCTTGTACCTGCTGCAAGTACAGTGTCGAAGCATGCGTTCCAGCTTGCTGTGCTGGCGAAGCGCCTACCTTGGTTACGTGGCGTCACGGTATCTTCGGCCGCAAAGTGTTGACTTACAAGTTCTCATGCGGTCACTGTGTTGAAGTCGTGATCACTGCGTTCGGCGACGCCTTGGTCCGCTAAGTCGCTGTAGATCGATTCTTTTAAAAGGGACGCAATGATTGGCGTCCCTTTTTTCGTTTTGTTGTCGCTGCATCTACAGCATAAGGTGCATCGCAGACTCGTTCTTCGTTAACAGTGACGTTACTCGCTTGTGACCCAATAATCGGGTTACCCTTGACTTGTTGCGTGTGTAGTATACACTACACACATGAGCGACTTTGGAAATCACCTGCGAAAAGTTCGAGAACGGCACAACGCTACCGACGCTCGCTTCTCAGTCCGGCAGCTCGCGGCGCGGATTGGTGTCGAACCCTCGTATCTGAGCAAAATCGAACGTGGTCAACAGCCACCACCTTCAGAAAAGACCATTCTCGCGATCGCATCCGAACTGAACGAAGACCCGGACGTGCTCCTGGCACTCGCAGGCAAAGTCTCGGCGGAACTTCAAGCCGTCATTCTCCGACGACCTAAGCTCTTTGCCGATCTCATTCGCGAACTCAAAGATCTGCCGGATCATGCGGTCCTACGGATCGTGCGTGAAGTCCGTGACGGGGAATGGTAACCGAATAGAACTCCTCCACTTTACTTGTCGTTAAGGAACACCGCCCATGATTGAACTCAAGTCCGACCAACTGGTTTTCACGTTTCCTGAAGTGCATCCCGATGCGAAACTGACAATTCAGTTCCAGCGTACGCTTCGCATTCCTGACGATGAACAGACTTACCCGTTGCCTCCTGGCCTTGGCAAATTCCCCCTTCGACACGTCGATGATTTTGCGCACAGTGTACCTGCGACGTGGCTCAAGCGAGGCGGTGTGATGTTGCCCATGTTCCAATCGGAAGCCATGTGGTTGAACTTTGATTCCGACTATATCTCCGAGCATGGGACGGCTAATCCCTTTGCTGTGAAAGTCGCGACGGGGAAACAATGCGCTGTCACAGGAGAGGCGTGGCAAGAAGGACTTCGAAAAGATCCGCAGGACTACATGGTTGTTCCAGATCAACCGTGGTTAGATGGTTTTGTTGTGGAAAAGGGATTGATACGTCAATTTGTCGCGATGCCACTTGGATCTGGTTACTCTGCCGAGGAACAGATCACCGGTAAAGCTGAGCATGGCGGATTGCAGATTGCGGTTTACCCGATGAAACGCAAAGTATTCGAACGACGCTTCCCCAAACTCACTATAGTTGATCGAGATAGTTACCTCATGGAAGATGCGTGTATGGCATCCGTGTGTATGTCACCATCTCCTGATATGGGGTTAGCACCCGGTGGCAAAATGCGGCAAGAGATCTATGAAGATCCTTACAATTTCAGCGACTGGAATAGCGACGTGAGCAGTCGTTGTTTCATTCATTTATGCAACTCGATGATCTGGCAATCCATCACGGGTTCATCGCCACCGCATCCCGCGCCCACTGCGAAGAGTTACAGCAAAGCCGGGCTTCCATGGTTTGAGTACTACGCTGACGACAAGACCGCTGTGAAAGGATCCAGCGTCTTATCAAAACTAAAAAGTGTCTTAAAAACGAGTCAAGAGAAAGGCGAGATCGTGCTACCGGAAAACGAAACCACTGCTCCACAGAAAGTAGTTGTGTTGCGTGAAGGACTCAAAAAGGGCCAAGTCCGTGAAGGACAGTTTTAACGTTCATTCGGAAATGTTGTAGATAACAGCCCACCATGCGTTCTTACATGGTCAGACTCTTCGAGACGACCGTTACGACTCAGAGAGTCGTGCTACAAACGATTATCTCAAAACGAGCTTGTCATCTCCCTCGATGATCAAGTACCGATGATTGACTTCAACCGATTCAACTCGTTGAACGGTTCCTGAAGGCCATCGAACTTCGAGTGAAACTGCATCGGTGTTTCGACCAAGCCCTAGTTCAACCATCGATTCATTTGTGCAAAGGAATCCATCTCCGCCTACAACCCATGCGACTTGCTTCTGTTCGCCTTGTTCGATTTGAACCTTGGCACCAATCGCATCGCGTTCGCTCGTGCGGCCGATGACTTCCAGTTGAATCCAATTTCCCGCAGCCGTCCGATTCTCAAGCAAAGCTGCAGGTTGATCTAAGTGATTGGCGATCAGATCCATGCGACCATCTCGGTTCCAATCGCACAGAGCTAAAGTGCGTCCAAGAGCAGGACGCTTCCAATAATCGATCGAATCAGATGCAGATTCCAAATCAAATCCGTTCGCGCTACCACGGTAGACCTGAGGTGGCATGCGAAAGGGAATCTGCCGATGCGAATGATCCACGATATGTCCGTTCAATACCACAAGATCCAACCAACCATCATGATCTATATCGATGGATTGAGTACCGAATCCCACTCGCTTTAAAGTCGACTCATAGGGTCGGAATCGAAGCGCGCCATTTTGGAATAGCCCGTGCTTTTGCTGAAGATAAAGGTCTGCCGGTTGGTTCCAAAAATTGGTGATGTGCAAGTCGATCAATCCGTTGTGATCAAAATCTCCGTGAGCAACTCCCATGCATCCATGACGGTCCCCAAATAAACCAGTCGCACAACCGCGCGCAATGGCCTCTTCCTGCCAGATCGGCTTGCCATTCGAATTCTTGCTTAAGACCCAAAACTGATTCTCGTCAGCGTCATTCGCAAGAAACAGTTCATTGGCACCGCTTCCTTCGAAATCCGCAATGATTGCCGCGAACCCGTAGCTCGGATGCTCTTCAAAGTTCGGTCCTTCTTCCCAAAGAGCAAATGTTCCATCACCCGCATTGCGCCAGATTCGATTACTTGCTGGCCGAAATCGATTAGGGCTGCAAAGATCTAGATTCGGTAAACAGGGAGTCGTCATGGCGGCAGGGTCATCGCAGTAATTAATCTCGACGATCTCAGGCAAGTGATCTCCATCTAAGTCGCCGCATGCAACGCTTGTTGTCCAGCGATCTGGAACCGAAGAACCTTGTATATCGAGGAGACGAAACGTTCCGTCTCCTTGATTGAGATAACCTCGATTTGGCCCAATGTTGGCGACCACAAGATCCGGAAAACCATCTTGATTAAGGTCTGCCACAGCGACACCTTGACCATACCCTCGATCACCTGTCTGCGTGGACTCCGTCACATCAAGAAACGTCGCGCCATTGAGGTTGCGAAACATCCGATTCGGTTTCGACCCTTCAGCATTGAACGCCGCGCCGCCACCTTGGGAAAAATAAGTATCCGGCCATCCATCCAGGTCAAAATCCACGACTCCGATTCCACCTCCTGTCATCTCATGCAAAAAGAACCGTTTACTGTCAATGTCTCCACCGTTCTCATACTGAAAATGCAACCCGACATCTTGAGCGCGATCGACGAAATCAAATTTTGTTGACGAAGGCGTTCCTCCATTCTCAAGAGTCGCCCCTTTCTCGGCCAAACCCCCTAAGTCCGGTAGCGGCCATTGACTTCGATCGAGTCCACAAAGCCTCCATGTTGCTGCGGACTGTTCAAGCTCCTGGGTATGTTCCTTTAATAATCGGTTCTTCGTTGCTTCCCAGTTTGTCATCATTCCTTTCGCTTCGGGGAGTTCTTGCAAGGCAACCCAACGCCACCCCAAGGCTTCCCACGGCCGATTGAGGTTATCAAGGAGTTTTGCGAGGCGTTCTAATTGAACCAACGTGCCAGGTGCTTTACCAATCGCAGCAAACAGTTCATTCACCTCGCGAAGCGCCTGATAACGTTCTTCGATTTGTCGTGTGCTTTGAGGATCTCCTATAGCTAACAAAGATCGATGCAAACCGAGATAAGCTTGAACAAAGGTTTCGTCTCGAACGACCGCTTCGCAATAACAGCGAATCGCTTCACGATGTTCTTGCTTCTGCTGCGCCCAAGTCGCCAAGGCATACCAGTAGTCCGGTTCTCTCTCAATGTCTCGAGGCAAAGACTTTTTCCAATCATCCAGCGCCGAGGTTTGCTGTAACTCCGCGTAGATGCGACCGAGAAATGCATACGTGGCAGTCGATTCTGGAAAGGCACTACAAATTTCCTGCGCAAGTTTCTCGGCCTGCTCCCATTTTCGATCTGACCATAGCTCTTTGACGTTAGCGCATTGAAACACGGTAAGGGCTCCATCGCGACTCGCCTTTGATTGAGTATCGACAAATGGTTCGCTCAAACTGCTCAGTGCGAACAAGTCTTTCTCGTCAAACTCATTCAATCGAATCAACGCTTTGAGATGAGGTGCCGCATCGAATCGCCGCCCCTGTTGAATGTATAGGTCGGCTAAGCGTCGATGGACCGAGGCGATCTCACCGTGAACTTCCAAAATTTTCTTCAATTTGCGTTCGGCCCCAACGGGATCGCCGCTTTGAAGCAACCAATCGGATGCTTGTCCTAACGCAGCGATTCCTGCGACAGGATGCGTATCGGGAATGGCGCTAACGGTTTGTACTGCGTCAAGCCATTTCCCCTCTGCCGCTTGACATTGAGCCACCAAAAAAATTGCTTCGGCGTCTTGGCCATCTTCCGTCAATCGGGCGATTGCAACCTCCTTCGCAGCTTCAATGTTTCCTTGCTGCAATTGTTCCCGCGCCCAGGGTAGACTCGTTTGCGATTGCTCTTTAGATCTTGCGATGGTCGGTTTCCGTGCCTCGGGCTGACAACCTCCAAGGAGCGCGACCATTCCCAGGAGTACACCATAAACCACGGACAATCGACGCATCATGACTTAGTGTCTCTTTGCCGACGGCGATGCAGGATACTCGAACAGCAACGTAGGTTGCGATTGATCTTCGACGAGCAAATACTCACCACCGCCTTCCAAGGGACCGAAGGTCTGTTCGTTCCCTGAAGGCCAACGAACCCTTAATTCGTCGCAAACTGGACTGGAGCCCATACCGATTAACAGGTGTTTCTGATTCGCGCCCATATAACCGTCCCCGGATGTCAACTGATGGGTCGTCGACTGGTCACCTGTCACCATGGTCACAATCGTACCGACCGCATCACGACTTGTGCGTGTTGCTACAAACTGTAGACCCAGAGAGAAATGGTTTGTCGAAGTTTCATTTCGTAACAGAGAAACAGGCTCATAGAGATGCGTAACGCCGAGATCGATCATGCCATCGCGATCGAGATCCAAAGCAACAAGAGAACGGCCTAAATGCTTTGCCTGAAAGTAATCACCGATCTTATTAACATCGACCTCTTTCCACGATCGATCTCGGAGACTGCGAAAGACCTGTGCCGACATTTCATAGGGGCGACCGTTATGCTTGAAATCATCAACATGTCCGTTGGTAACAAATAATTCCATACGGCCATCGAGATCAAGATCGACAAAGAGGGTTCCCCAGCCGAGTTTGTCAATCGAAGGCTGCGCAAGCTTCACGGCATACGATCGATCACTCCAAAGCCCTGGAGAAACTTGCTCGTAAAACGTGTTATGATCATCAAGAAAATGCGTCAAGAAGAAATCGAGATCGCCATCGAGATCGGCGTCACCCGTCGCAATTCCCATCGACGCTTGGGATCGACCGCGAAAGTCCACCGCAACTCCTCGAACGACCGCTTGTTCAGATAACGAGAACGTAGCCTCGCCCGGAGAAGCCGACCAAAGATGATTGGCAGACATATCATTGGCGACATAAAGATCTAAACCCGGACGCTCATCGAAAAAACCGGCAACCACCCCGAGCCCTCTTCCGGGATTCTTCTGGTCCATCCATGTTGAACTCACATCGGTAAACGTGCCATCGCCATTGCCTTGCCAAACGCGATCCGGTTCGGGATCAAAATCAAGGGGCTTACACGAATGATATCGATCCTTCTCGCGACACACTTGCTCAAACGGTCGCTTGCCACCGCAGTAGTGCACTTCGAACAGATCGGGTATTCCGTCTTGGTTCAAATCGACGATGATCCCGCAACTGGTCCATTCATTGCTCTTGATTCCGGCTTCGAAAGTAGCATCACGGAACGTACCATCGCCATTGTTACAGTACAGTCGATTCTGACCGATGTTGGCATCAAAGAGATCCGGAAACCCATCTTCGTTATAGTCCGCTACGGTGATTCCTTGACCGAAGCCTCGATCCTTGTAGTTAGCAAGCTCACTTATTTCACGAAATTGACCATCGCGATTTTGGTAGAGACAGTGAGGCGAAGAATCTTCTTGCAACACATGTCCGTCTAAAGATGCGTAAGCCAAATCGGGAAATCCATTCAAATCAAAGTCGATAACCGCGACGCCTCCTCCCACACTTTGATAAATGTGATGGCCCTCGCGCATCGCTTCCGGAGCGACTGCACACGTGTACTCGATTCCTCGCGCTGCCGCTTGATCGGCCATGCGAAGCTCGACGGAACGCGATTCGTTATGGTCGCGTGGCAACAACGGGACATCGCTAAGCGTACTCTTCAGCACAAGCACGGGTAGGTCACCGAGATTGAGCTTTTCGGTCAGCTTCGTCTCCTGAGCTTGCCATGGCGTATTCGCATGGAGCTTTGCTCGATACTCTTGGTAACGCGCTTGCGATTGTGGGATCTTGTCTTTGGGCAATGTCATGCCCCATCGGGCCCATCCCTCAGCCTCCCAAGCGCGTCCTAAGTTATTCATGGCGTCGGCGACCGCAAACGCGGCGGATTGAGAGTCATCACCTCGTTCGAGAAAGGTATCAACGGCATCTCGAAGCCGGACGATGCGCTGATAGTGGGTCGATACGATAGCTGCATCGGATTGGCGATCTAGTTTGACCAACGAAGTCATTAGGTTGGAATGGGCTTCGTCAAAGATTAATTCATCCAATCGAATCGCTTCCCAATAGGCCCTTGCCGCTTCGGCGAATTGTTCCTGTTTCTGCGCCCAGAATCCCATGCTCATCCAATATTGACGGTGAGACTCAATCCCAGATGGTTTGCGTTCAAACCAATTCAAGACTTCTTCTCCTTGGTTTGTTTCGATGAGTGCGCGGCCAAGAAGACAATAAGCGGGGAGGAACTCAGGATGTTGTGTTACAACAGGTCTAGTCTTGGTGATTACATCCTCCCATTGCAACTTGGCAGCATCCAGCATCGCGAGACAGTATTGAGGACGAACGTCGTCGGGACATTTCGCGAGGGCCTTGCGACACAATTCCCCATCGGGCTCGGCGCGCGTCGGGTCGGTGAGGATCACCAGACTATCAGGGTCACCATGACCATGCTGCATCAACCATTGAACGTGAGGGATAGCAAGGGGCCCCATACCGAGCATCGCATTGAGACCCGCAAGATCCCGACGCAATTGGATATCGCGAGGATGCAGTAAGCTTGCTCTCTCCAGCAGATCGAGCGCATCGAATGCGCATCCATCACGCATCTTGAGCTGAGAAAGTTTGACAAAGAGTTCTGAGTTGGGGTTTGGATTCTGCTGTAATGCCTCTTGATACAATCGTGTCGCTTGCGGCAGATTGTTTTGCTTTATAGCTAAGTCGCCGGCCAACTCGACCGCTTGATAATCGTTTGGGTGCGCTACGAGATATTCCTGAAGCACCAGAGCCGCGCGTTTGTAATCCCCTGTACGGACAATTCGTTGAACCGACTCAATGGTCACCGCGGGTGATTGCTGCACTTCGGCAAGCGAATCATGATTGGACTGCGAATGATTTTTGGCCTTAGCAGCCTCTTCGTTTCGATTCGATGGTCCACAACCGCCGACGAGCACCGCGCTAACCAACAAAGCTGTTGCAAGAAGGGAACTGGAAACTCGTTGCATAGAAAGTTTGGGTCACGAGCGGATTCTGTCATCTTGATCATCAGTCGTCTTGATAACGATGTGGCTTTTGAATCATAATCGAGGTGGCTAGTGAATACATCAGAGGTTTCTACTTGATGCGGTTCCGACCCCCCTTCCCACCTTACCTTTTAGAGAACGGTTCAATGTTCAAGCAAATGTGGATGATGGCTGCGGCCCTTTTTACCCTGACCCTTGCCGTGGGCTGCGGCCCAAATAAGACGGCTGAATTCAAGGAATCACCTGGGCAATCTGCGGAGGAAAAAGCGGCTGCGGACGCTTACTTGAAATCCCAGCAGGATATCGATCCTGCGACTGGCGCACCACGCAAGTAGTGCAAACAAGCCGCAGTTTCGCGACTCAACATCGCGATCGGTCACTAAACCAAGCACTTCGCAGGTCGTTGCGAAGTGCTTTTTTCGTAGGCAAGTTCCCTGCATCCCACCCATCCTGACAGACAAACTTAAAACTTCGAAAGCCAATCGTCGGCTCGCCCTGCTGGGACCCCTAAAAACATCTTGGGCCCCGTTAATTTGATATCAGCGGTATGATGTTTGCCGTTATTATTGACCTATGGGGTGGTAGGCAGTAAGCTATAGCTCGTCTGGGTCTGGTGACCCATATCGACGTTAACACGCCCCTTATCACGTGTACCGTTCGCGCGGTCCTTTTTATTCCTGCTTTTTTGGGAGCAATGCATGCGAAACCGTTCGTATGCTCACCAGGGATTTACCTTGGTCGAGTTGCTGGTGGTGATTGCCATCATCGGCATTTTAGTGGGCTTGCTATTGCCAGCGGTTCAGGCCGCTCGTGAGGCAGCCCGGCGCATGAGTTGTGGTAATAACCTCAAGCAACTTGGGCTTGGCTTACACAACTACCATGCCGCCTATGACAACCTGCCGATGAATACCGGCGGGACCAATAACACAAACCCCAACGGAAACAACTCGTTGTGGTTGTCCTGGACCATTCCAGTACTTCCCTTCATCGAGCAACAACCGCTCTGGGAACAATGTTCGAATCCCTACGGGTTCAATCGTGATGGAACGGTTAGGTCGCCTCCGTTCCCAGGTATGGGTCCTGTACCGTGGGACACGAACTATCGTCCTTGGTTGACCCAAGTCGGAACGTTCCGTTGCCCTAGCGATCCTACCGAAAAACAAACCGATCAAGTTGCTTTCAGCAACTATGCGGCTTGCACCGGTGATGCCTTCTTCGAACAGAAGCACGGCGGGATTCAGGACAACGGCGTTACAAGTGGTGACGGAACCTGGGGTGAACAAGCTGGTTCACGTTGGGCGCGTGGGGTTTTCCGCCCTCGTCACTTCACCCGTTTGCGTGACATCCTCGATGGTACCGCAAACACCATCATGGTCTGCGAAAATGTGGTGTATGCAAACACCCTTGAACTCGCTGGTGGCGTTTACAAGACGAACGATAACACGGTTGCCACCAATGCACCTGCAACGTTCCAAGCGTTGGCGGTTGATCCCAATCGACCCCAGTTCTACAAACAAGGCTTGGGCGCGAACTTTGACACTGGTAACCCCCAGCACCACATGGGACGTCGCTGGTCCGATGGACGGCCGAACTACTCGACCGTACAAACCATTCGTCCGCCTAACAGTTACAGCGTTCAGCGCGGCGAAGGGGACTGGGGCTTCTACACTGCATCCAGTCGCCACCAAGGCGGTTGCCATGTGATGTTTGCTGACGGTGCCGTGAAGTTCGTGACCGACAACGTTGATGCGGGCGATCAAAACTCGCTCACACCCGGCGGTGTCGCTAACGCAACCGGCAACTTGATTGGTGCTGAAAGTCCATTCGGGGTTTGGGGTGCGGCTGGCACAAAAGCCTCACGCGAAACCAAAACCTTGTAGTCATTTGTAGCAGATGCCGTGAGGTGTCTGTACTTTTCTGATTTCTCACGGCATCTCGCTTGCCTTAGCAGATGCCGTGAGGTTTCTATCTCTTTAGTAGTGCCACGGCACAAAGCGGCCGGTTCTTTTTGCGTTCGGCAGCTTTTCTTCACAATTTGTTGCCGGTCTAAATTCACGTCGCGGTTTTCGTGAAGCAATAGGCTGCGATTGCCAGCTCTATAAGAAATCCAGAAAGGCGAGCCACCGGAAATTGCTTTTCTTCTGAGATTGGGTCACTCTTTTTCTATTTCGGCATTGGTGGAAGGGAAGCAATTAGGTTAGCGACCTGTCCATAGTGAATTGGTGGTTTCAGATCGACGTGTTGGGACCCCCCTAACCAAGAATTTGGGCCCCTTAACCTACTCTCAGAGGCATGGTCTTTGCCGTTATTATTGACCTAAGAAGTGGGAGGCGGTAAGCTGTAGGTCTCGTCTGGGTCTGGTGACCCATATCGACGTCAATGCGTCCCTTATCACGTGTACCGGTCGCGCGGTACTTCTTCATTCCTGCTTTTTTGGGAGCAATGCATGCGAAACCGTTCGTATGCTCACCAGGGATTTACCTTGGTCGAGTTGCTGGTGGTGATTGCCATCATCGGCATTTTAGTGGGCTTGCTATTGCCAGCGGTTCAGGCCGCTCGTGAGGCAGCCCGGCGCATGAGTTGTGGTAATAACCTCAAGCAACTTGGGCTTGGCTTACACAACTACCATGCCGCCTATGACAACCTGCCGATGAATACCGGCGGGACCAATAACACAAACCCCAACGGAAACAACTCGTTGTGGTTGTCCTGGACCATTCCAGTACTTCCCTTCATCGAGCAACAACCGCTCTGGGAACAATGTTCGAATCCCTACGGGTTCAATCGTGATGGAACGGTTAGGTCGCCTCCGTTCCCAGGTATGGGTCCTGTACCGTGGGACACGAACTATCGTCCTTGGTTGACCCAAGTCGGAACGTTCCGTTGCCCTAGCGATCCTACCGAAAAACAAACCGATCAAGTTGCTTTCAGCAACTATGCGGCTTGCACCGGTGATGCCTTCTTCGAACAGAAGCACGGCGGGATTCAAGACAACGGCGTTACAAGTGGTGACGGAACCTGGGGTGAACAAGCTGGTTCACGTTGGGCGCGTGGGGTTTTCCGCCCTCGTCACTTCACCCGTTTGCGTGACATCCTCGATGGTACCGCAAACACCATCATGGTCTGCGAGAATGTGTGTTATGCAAACACCCTTGAACTCGCTGGTGGTGTTTACAAGACGACGGATAACACGGTTGCCACCAATGCACCGGCAACGTTCCAAGCGTTGGCGGTTGATCCCAATCGACCCCAGTTCTACAAGCAAGGCTTGGGCGCGAACTTTGACACTGGTAACCCCCAGCACCACATGGGACGTCGCTGGTCCGATGGACGGCCGAACTACTCGACCGTGCAAACCATTCGTCCGCCTAACAGCTACAGCGTTCAGCGTAACGAAGGGGACTGGGGCTTCTACACTGCATCCAGTCGCCACCAAGGCGGCTGCCATGTCATGTTTGCTGACGGTGCCGTTAAGTTCGTGACCAACAACGTTGATGCGGGCGATCAAAACTCGCTCACACCCGGCGGTGTCGCTAACGCAACCGGCAACTTGATTGGTGCTGAAAGTCCATTCGGGGTTTGGGGTGCGGCTGGCACAAAAGCCTCACGCGAAACCAAGACCTTGTAGTCATTTGTAGCAGATGCCGTGAGGTGTCTGTACTTTTCTGATTTCTCACGGCATCTCGCTAGTCTTAGCAGATGCCGTGAGGTTTCTTCACCATGTAGTTGCTTATCTACGGTTTTTCTTCGTTCTTTAGCACAAGACCAATCGCTCCAGAGCAGGTCGAGAGACTTTGGCTCGGTTAAAGACCATACCCGAGTGCCAGCTTACGGGTCGAAGAGTATTTTAAATTCTGTTAACTCACTTAAAGTGCGAAATGCGCCCTGTTTCTCTTGAAGGATGAAACTCGGAATATCTTTATCAGCTGGCGATCCGTTTTCTTTCCACAAGTCTAAACAATGTCTTAAAAGAGTAATCGTTTCGCGAATGTGGCGAGGGCGCTGAGATGGGTCACTGGCGGCCAATTCACCATAGACACACGCTACATTGAACAAAACCTCGAAGTTTTGCACACTGTCCAGAATTGCCTCTAGCGCAGAAGCTTCGGCGAGTGCGGGTGAATTACCTTTTGCTTGAACATATCCGAGGGCGGCTTCTGCTTCAGACTTCTCCTGACCTTTGTCGATTGCATCCCTAAGCATCTCCATCGCTCGCGCTGGGTCTATATCGACTAACAACCAACCCGATGACAAACGTAGCGCAGATGATGATGGGCAGCGTTTCGCTCCTTCTTCGTACGTAGCCAAAGCGCCGTTTAGGTCGCCACGAAGATACATTAGACGTCCGGCTTCTCTAAAGAGATTCTCCGTATCACCACCAAGCTCAATCGCTTGCCGAAACTGCAGTAGTGCCTCCTCCTCAAGTTCTCCAGCGACAACGGAGCCACCCGGCAGAGAGTCAATTGATTTAGAGATCAACCGCCCTCGCGCGTAGTATCTCCGCCAAGAATTGTTGTTCTCAGGATCTGTGATTTCCAGATAGCGATCCAGGTCAGATAATGCTTCTTTGTGCCGAGAATTTGCGAATGAGATGTTGGCGCGTTCAATGTACGCCCTCGCAAATAATGGATCCCGTTGAATAATCCAATTCAAATCTCTAACTGCTGCTTCTTGCTCGCCTCTTCGACTAAGAATAACAGCTCGATAAAGGGCCGCCCCGCTTAGCTTCCGTTTTTCGTCAAGTTGCAATACATGGTCGAAGTCTTCGAGCGCGAGTTGTTCATTACGGTTCAATAAATAGACAAAGCCACGGGTGAGATAAAGCGATGGTTGTGGTTGATCAGATTGGACGATCAGTCGGTCTAATTCGTTTAAAGCTTTGTCGTAATCTCCTGCCATAGCGAACGCCAAGCTTCGAGAAGTGTACGCCCAAGGTGCCTCAGGACGCAGTGCGATTGCAGCACCCAATGAACGAATCGATTCTTCGTAACGCCCTAGCGCCATCAGGCAACGACCGATTTGCAAATGAGCCCAATAGTGATTGGGCTTCAATTCAATTGCCAATTCGAATTCTTCAATGGCTTGTTGAAGCAATTCGCGTATTGCGTGGTCCTGTCCTTCAGGATCTAACCAATCCATGTGTCTTGTTCCATGCCGAAGAGATTCTCCATGCAAAAAGTGATCAAGGTAAGTTACCGGGATGTCATTTGCTTCTGACAATCTTTTTGATTCATTCGCGAGTAACTCATTGCCTACTTTACGGTAACAATTTTCCTCTAAGCGCCTGAACTCCCGCGTAGGCTTCACAATTTCTGAGATCGTTTTCAGTTGCGATAAACAATCGAAAGCAACTTGTTTTTCAGCAGAGCCGTTTAGTTTAGACTGTATCAAAAGCATTTGAAGATCGTAGTAATCCCGTCGTAGGGAGTCTCTATACTTCTGATTAATTGACCACTCATCAGACAAACAAAGATCGTCAAAGTTATTCCCCCAAGGACTGACTAACTTTAGAATTTCGCTGCCGACCTCCTCACCTGCATGCACTTGATAATAGGGTGCTTCATCGGACTTCAAGTCCGATGAAGTGATCAGAAAGTGCGCCTCACTGCATAAATTTTGGAACTCTTCAATTTGTTCATGAACCAGCGCGAATCGATTCAGCTTTTCAACCTCCCGACGCTTTGCGATAGCGAATACAAACAGAAGCATCAAAGCGATTGCTGCCACTCCATATCCTAATTTGCGCCAGTGCCGGAGCATCCAACGCTCAAAACGCTCGGCCCAATTGTCATTGGGCGCTTTAAAAGGGGCCAGTCATGAGCGCTTCAAAAGGGGCCATTTTGGTTTTGAGATGGTCCCTTAAGTTTTGGCCCCTTTTGAGGGCTTCTTCTCCTGGGTTGTATCGGCATCGGACCCGGTGGGCGCTTTGGCCCCTTTTGAATTATTTTCACTCGATCCAAGCCGGTAGCTGCGACCGGTGATTTGGAACAGTTCTGAGCGATGTAAAAAGCGATCCAAGATCGCTGTCGCACTGGGCACGTCTCCGATCAGTTTGCCCCAATCTTCAAGCGGTCGGTTGCTCGTCATCATCGTCGATTTCAGTTCATGCCCGACGCATGATGATCTCGAACAGATACTCGCCAGATCGCTTTGGTAATTGTTTCATGCCCATATCGTCAATGATCAACAGATCGGGCTTTAGGTATCGTTGAAGCGTTCGCTCGTGTCCTTCCATGGCTTCGTCTTGGAGGAAGTCTCTCACCGTATCAAAGATCGATCGATAGTAGACCGTCATGCCGCAGCGAATGGCGCATAACCCCAGTGCTTGGCAGAGATGACTTTTTCCGGTGCCCGGTGGACCGACCCAAAGAACATCACGACGATCGCGAATGTACTTGCAAGTTGCCAGGTCATACACCTGGGTTCTTCTTGATCGAGGTGTTGTAACTAAAGTCGAACTCCTCTAGTCGTTTTGATCGCGGAACCCAGCCATGGCGATGCGACGACTGATCAATCGATCGTTGCGCAGTAACACTTCATCTTGAAGTAGTAGTTCCAAGAACTCTCGATGAGTCAGGCCCGTCGTGGAGGCTTCGTGAAGCCGAATCTCCAGCGTGTTGGCCAGTCCTGATAGTCTCAGTTTCTTCAGTGTTACCAGTAAGCTTGAATCCATTGTTCTCAACCTCCTGCTAAGGCTCTCTTAAAGAACTGGTCATATTCGAGGATCGATCGAATGACCGGATGTTCTTCCATGAACTCCATGGCTTGTTGCTGCTTGCCGCCTTGCTCGAGTAACCGCTTCAAGGTACGGCAACGATAACTGCGATTCTTGGTGGCGATCGCAGCGGCTTGTTCAATCTGACGACTTCGTATTTACGTGTCAGACTCAGTAAGCCTTGAATGATGCGCATGCCTTGAATGCCATGTTCACTCAAGGCACCTTCGGCCCAGCGCGTCGAGTTTGGTCCAATCAGTTTCGCTCGTTGCATTAAATACTGGGCTCCGCGCTCGATTCCGTTGATTTTTGTAGGAGCGATATGCTCTTTGAGCGTACTAAACTTGCCCTTCTCCATACGTGGATGGATTGCGATTTGTTGTTGACGTTGATTGAGCATGCGAACCACTCGCGCGTTCCAGTGCATCCAGACTTCTTCACCTAGATACTCGGTGGTGCTGAGTAATAAGCACCTTTGACTTCCACGTGTCCATCGCGACTCACTTTGCGAATACCTTCCTCGTAATTGGGGAAGTGTTCCGCAGGTAAGGGCCGGAGCGCGGCCTTCTCGACTTCCATGAACTGCTTGCCCACATGCTTCTTTGTGGTGCCATGAATGCGGGTATCAGCAACGTTCTTTTCCCACTCGATGAGATGCTGATTCTGAAGCGCTAAACTTTCGAAGGTCATGCCTTTGATCGCGTTCTCTTGCACATAGTCGACGCCTCGTTCAACTTTGCCTTTATGCTGGGGTGTCCGTGGACGTGTTGGCATGAGGACGAACCCATAATGTTTGCAGAACGCATTGATCTTGGGATTAAGTTCAGGGTCATACCAATCAGCTTGGCTCACTGCGGAGCGCGCGTTGTCAAACAACACGATCTGAGGAACTCCGGCCAAGGGTTCTAAACGCGTTCTCCAGTGATCGAATCAATGACTCCGTGGTAAGCCGTGTGACCGCTTCGGTGTAACCTTTACGCGAATGACTCAGCACCAAGCGAAAGAGGTAAGTCTTGCGCAGCGTCCCCCCGTATGGTCTCGGCAGCGAGCTCCTTGGCCGTAATCGATTTGCATTTCATAACCCGGTTCCACTTCGATGCGTCGAACGGGTAGTTCCTTACTCGATGTCAAGCGATGAACGTAACGGCGCACCGAGTGATACTTGGCCGTGAAGCCATGTTCGACAACGAGGTCTTGGTAGATTCTCTGAGAGGTCAAGCCTTGCTCGATCTTGGCCAGAATCAGTTCATGAAAAGTCGCGCATTCGCTGCGAGAAAGAGCGGGGCCCGGAGGCGATGTGGGCGTCGTTTCAACGGCACTCTCCTGGGGTTCGGACCCGGTAGGCGCTTTGGCCCCTTTTGAATCGTCGGACCCGGTGGGCGCTTCGGCCGTGAGCGCTTTGTCCGGAGTGGCCCCTTTTGCCTTGAGCTCGCTCAAATGGCGGTCCACCGATTTACGATTGATTCCCAGCGTTCTAGCGATTCTTCCGCTTGGGCATACCCGCGGCAAAAAGCTGCTCAATTCCTTGAGTTTTGTCCATATTCAATCGACGCACCACACCACAACTCCGCTGACAGGTTCAGAAGAAACCTGCCATCTAAATTGCGGCGTCCTTTACTGTCGAACTGGCCCCTTTTGAAGCGCCCCCGCGCTGGCCCCTTTTAAGCGCTCACTGACAGCCCAATTTTCAGCATAGACGCTTACCGGTTCACCGGCGAGAAAACGCTGAAGATCAGAAGCCATTTCAGTTGCGGAGCTATATCGATCGATCTTTCTCCGAGCCATGGCTTGACGACAGATCGCATCCAACGCTTTAGGCACCGATCTTCGCACCATTCGCGGACAAAGAGGTTCAGTTTTACGCGCCAGTTCTACGGTTTCGATAGCACTCGTTCCATGTCTAGGAGGCCGTCCTGTAAGAATTTCGTAAAGCGTTGCACCAAGCAAATAGATATCGCTGTAGTGATCAACTTCTTCGACGCGGCCAGAAGCCGCCTCTGGAGAAAGATATTGTGGAGAACCTAAGACCGCCCCGTCTTGAGTTTCAGTCAGGCCACTCCCGCTTGATCTTACTTGCTGAAGGTGCGCATTAGATTCTGGATGATCTTTTAGCTTTGCAAGACCCCAGTCGAGTACCACCGTTTCACCAAAAGCACCCAGCATGACATTCACTGGCTTTAGGTCGCGATGAACGACACCGCGACTGTGCGCCATAAGCAACTATTTGACATATATCCACCATCGTTTGGATGAGCCGATGAAACTCTAAATCGGGGACATTTGCGTCAAAACATTCGGAGATCGCATCCTTTAAGGTTTTGCCACGAATGAATTGCATCACATAGAATGGCCTCCCTCGCTATCGACATCGCAGTCGTAAACCCTGACAACACCTGGGTGCTCTAGTTGCCCGCTAACTTGCGCTTCAAATTGAAACCTTTCCTGCAATTCGGCCCTCTCAGACCTCAGGATCTTAATCGCGACTTCCCTACCGATCCTTTGGTCTTGACCCAGCCAAATCTCGCCCATCCCGCCGCGATCATGGAAGTGGTGGAGTTGATAGCGAATGCCGTTTAAAACCGGCTTGCGAGGCCTTGCGTGCGTAGTGGCAGAAGGTGGCCGTTTCGATTTTGATGTGGAAGATCCAGCAAGTTTGCTGCTCGAAAACTCTGCCGTTTCGCCTATGTTCTTTTCTAAAAGTGGTTGCAATACTTTTCGAAACTTAGCTTCGTTGTCATAGAATTCCCGCAGTCTTTTGAGAACTCTGCGTGGTCTCTGATTAGACGTTCATCGACGTTCGGTTCTCCAGCGGTCGTTCTGCGAAGATACTCAGCAATAATCTCGTCCAGTCTTCGATACCGATCTCCTTCGTCATGTTCGATGTCATTCATGTTTCTTCATCCTCGCGCATCAACTCTCGCAGCCGCTTCAACCCACGGCGAAGCAAACCTGCAACGGAAGCCTCAGAACGACCGAGCCGGTTTGAAACTTCACTTGCGGGTAGTTCTGACAGGTAATGCTGTTCCACCGCACATCGCTGGTCTTGAGGCAATTTTGCTAATGCCGCTGCGAGCCTAATTACTTCGTCAGAATTCATGATTGACTTGTCGAATTGCTTCCGCGCGTCTTGCCAAATTTCCATGCGGTAGGACGACAGTGCAATGCTCCTTTCCAGCGACTGCTCCATACGGATGTTTCGTTTTGCTCTGGTGAAATACTTAAGCTGATCAGCGATGTTGCGTGCCAGGATAGCCCTTAGCCAGCCAGCAAGTTCTGCATCTGTTGATCCCGTATATTTAGATAAAGCTCGATACGCCTCTAACATGGTCTGTTGCACAATGTCGCTGGGATCGAGTTTTGCACGCAGCCGATCGTCTAAGCTGAGCTTTGCAAGTACTCGAAGGTAATCACGAAAGGACTCAAGCTCGGTCACGCCTTTCGGAAATTCGCCGCTCACTTAAATAAACTCCAAAACGCGAACAACCAGTTGCGCAACAGGTGCGTTAAGAAAAAATCAAATAGCGGTAGACGAACAATCGCCCCCGAACCATCCCAATCCCCTGTCGTTCGGAAAGCGGGTATAGCATTCAAACTTTGAGTGGAAGCCTCATTCGTGCGCTCGAGATTCTTCGCATCGACTTCACGCAATGTCTCAGAGTTGCTTTGAGTTTTGCCCTCAGTTTTTTCATTGGAGGATGGCCTTGATGAAGATCTGTCGCTGCGAGGCTCTTCTTTTTCTGTAGCCTTTTCCAGCGGTCGCTTTAGTGAACCTCGTTTTCCGTTCTCTGTCGTAGACTGGTTCTTAAGCTTGGTCTCGGGTTCCTCTTCCAATTCATTACCTTTGCTACCTTCCCTCTCTTTCTCACCCTTTTTTTTCTTTACCCAAAATCAAGCCTCTTGATTTCGTCAATTGCTGAGACATTCTCGAATTCAATGCGTTTCAAGGGGGGTGCAAACTGAAGCAGCGTCACTGAAGAAGTATTACCTATTCTTCCAAATGCTTGTGACCTCGTTATTTCGTTGACGGCTATTGTGGAAATCGGTAGCTTCGAAGCCGATCTTAATGGTGACACTGCTGGCGGAGTTACACCAAATCGAAACTCATAGCTACTTCGCCCAGAGCGAACGTCAGCCGTCAAATCAAAGATCTCCGTATGGGTCTGACTCAAAATCATCGCGCCCATTCTGGGCAATGGCGGAAGGTTTGATACTTCTAACCGGTAATTTCCTTGAGCCTGGGGAATAACAACAAAATCAAGATTACGCCCTACTTGGACGTAAGCCTGAGTAATGCTTCGCTCCAATGTATTAGCCTGCCGATTGTAACCAATGGTCCCCGCCGTATCACGATTGGTGATGGCAAATGGAAATGGGTCAAAAAAAGTATGAGTAACGAAGTCGCGCGACGCGACGGTGTACCCAGGCCGGGGACGACTCTTGACCGCACTTGTTCAAGCAGAATACTCGTAATGCTTGGGTCATCACCAAGTTCCGAGAGAGAATCATCTAGGAAGCGACTGTAAGTCATTCTGCAATTGAGTTAAGAAAGAAGTGCCAGCGCCAAAACTTGAAAGGTCCCCAACCGCAGTCGGGGATTGGATCAGATTCGCAAAATCAATTTCCGCACCGAGCATGATGCCGTTATGAGATTGTGCCAAAGAATGATACCCAAACGACTCGACTTCAGAAAGCAAAGTATCTTCTTCCGCATTGAAAGCCGCGCTTCTAATTCTGTCGCTCAATTGAATGGTGTACGATCCAACGGGTAAGGCAGCATCAAATGTCAATGTTACAGTCTGCTTAACCGCCGTTGGATAGGTAAGTCCACTAGTGATCTCTACATTTGCCGATGCGTCGTAAACGATCGGCTGTTTTAATCCCATACCGCCAATGGAATAGGGCACATCGTCTAGTGTGCCCGCAATGCCATCTTTACCCAAAATATTACTTTATAATTCTGCAGGTCTTGCGCCGTACTTGGCTCCAACCGATCCCCTTGAAATGCAATCACGAGAGTCGAAGCGGAACTTCCAGGCTTTCCACCGATACCGGGAAGTAATGCTTGCGCCTCAATGGATACAACCTGGGGCAATGTGTTTATTACTAACGTATAAGCACCGGTACCGACCAGACCATCAGCAACCACACCAAAAATTCGAACATAGAGCGTGCTACCTTGTGACACGCGTATTCGGACTCGTGCTCCCTGCGCCAAAACATGGCCTTCCTCATCAAGGACCTCCATTTGAATTCCTGGAGCACCAAGATGTTCCATACCAGACGAGATATCCACAACGGCATCCCGAGATCCTGGAATCGCTTCTGTCGGCACGGTGAGCTTATAAAACTTTTCCTCATTCTCAGGCGTAATTGTCAACGTCGGCTGAACGAGATGAACCACAACGCCTAAATCTTGCGCGGTAGCAATGGATTTGTTCTCAGACCGTTCCTGGGATGTGGAAAAAATCGCCAGAAACTCATTTCGATCTACCACTCCAAGATCCAGCAAACCATCGCCGTTAAAATCGGTCGCTTCAACGTCCAAAGGTTGGATAGCTTCCGCGATGCGCTGCGGTGCCCCAAATCCTGCGAAGGTGCGTCTTCATTCAATAGTTGTGGCAAGATGACTATTTCCGGAGGCCCTGGTTTCAACACGCTCAGTGACGCACCGCTATTGGCCACGGCTAAGTCCATGTAGCCATCCGGTGCACCTAGAACCTTCAATCCATCTTCGGTAACAATCTCGCTGCCCCAGTCAATTAGTGCTACGGCGATTGGCCCCTCACCGCTATTGAAAAACATAGACTCACCAAAGGTCGCATCTCCATTGCCAGGGAAGAATGAAATGCCACCGGAATCGTAAGAGACGGCACGATAATGTCGAGTTTCCCATCACGATTGATGTCGGTAACGAGTATGTCACCCGATTGCCTGCCTCCGCGAAAGTGGTCAACAAATGAAAATGTCCCAGTCGCCTAAACCGCGGTAAATGTCGATCCCATCATTCAGGCCGCCGGCAACGATTAAGTCTAATATCTCATCACTATCTAAATCTTTTAATGCAATCGTTGGTAACGCAAGAATTCCTTCAAGTGATATCAGATTCTGTGGCAGAAAAGTGCCATCGCCGCGTCCGATCAGTATGGATAAATGACGAGCGATATTGCCGGGCGCTCCCTCTACCGCCAACAAATCCACAATGCCATCATTGTTAATATCTCCGACGGTCAGCCCAAAGGGGCTGGCGGTCGCATCGAATCGTCGCTGTGGCCTAAACGTCCCATCACCTCGCCCCAAAAGAATCGATATGTCGCTAGAATCATAGTTTGTGATTGCCAAGTCCAAGTTTCCATCGCGATCAAAGTCTGCGCTCGCAATATCACGTCGATAGGTCGTTAAACTAAAATCATCAGCGACTGGATTGGGCGTGCGAAATGCTCCCACAGCAAATTGTCGAGGTGCGCGAAGCGTACTGTCAAAGTTCGATAACAAGACGCTCGCGGTATTTGTACCAGCATTGCTAATGGCAACATCAGAAAGCGTGTCCCCATTGAAATCATCAATTTCAACCTGTGACGGCAGAAGGCCGGCTTGAAATCTCAGAAGGGATGAAAGCTTGTTACTATACTGGTCCTGATTCGTGATTCTCGATGCGATAGTCACTCACTTTGCCGTTATCTGCGTGAATATGAACGAGAAGCTTTCTACCTTTCTTAACCGCTGCCCTTGCGTCACCATTTTCATTGTCTGCCAACACTGCAAGCGAGTTGGGATCAATCAATTCTAAACGAGCGCCGGAAGCACCGGCGCTTATTCCTGCAATACTTGCTGACATCGAACCGTCTGCGGCAGACTCTAGTAGATAATAAATTTCATCCCCGGCCTGAATAGAACTTTCAAACGCTCGATGTACGACTACCCCCAGGTCTGCAGTAAAGGCTCTTATGCTCACACTGTATTCGGCCCGCGAAGGACTTCCGCTCACCCGTAAAAAATACGTTTCTCCCGCTTTAGCAGCGGCCCCAAGCTGAAAATCTGATGAGTTATTTCCATTCGAAAAAGAAACAACGTCGGCGGGTATAACTTCGTTCAATGAATTGCGAAGCTCGAGTTTGACACCGCTCGCTGAACCAATAAAGTTGGCATTGATCAATAGCTCTCCGGTGGCGACTGATTGGAATGCGAACCAGTCTTCTTCGTCGGTGTCAATTGAAATCAACGGAATGTTTCGTTCAATGACCTTCCCCAATTGAGTAGCAATTTCCGCATTATCGTTTGGTTCGAATCGATCGTTAGGAGGTGGCGGGATTACCTCTACTGAAACAAGTGCGAAGTAAATATCTTGGCTCCCCGCTCTTGTATCGGTCCAGGTTGCGTAGATCATATTGTCGGAAAGAGCCAAACCAAACGAGTCTCCAATATAGGTCTGTTTTTCACCAGAAGCATCGGTGAACGATCCGCTGTCGACGTCAAACGACTCATTCGTGACACGGAAATTTGGACTAAATGTTTCACCGCCGTCCTTACTTATCGTTGCGAATACATCAAGCAAATGATTTGCCGGGTCGCGACGAGTGTCATACCAAGCGACTACAATCCATCCTTGCGAATTCGTAGCCATTGCCACCATCACTTGGCTGGCAATAACTTCACCGGAAGTTCCGCTGGCCGAGTTGGATTGGTTGTCGTCGTTCAATATATGAGTGTTACAGCACCTACACGGAATGAGCGGTTCCACGTTTGTCCGTAATCGGTTGACCTGGAGAAAATGATGTCCGAATCGTCTACCAGCTTTCCTGAACTATCAACAACACTTTGAGGTTCAGCGACGGTAGACATAGCCTGGACGCAATGGATCAGCGACTATTTCGCGAACCGGTAACGTGCGAAAAGTGTTTGAAGAAAGCCCAAATCAAGGCCAATCGGACCGAGCCCAAATGGCAATCCGATCTCGTTTTCTTGTGTGGGAATAAAGAATGAGTTCGCACCGTCGCTAGAGTAGTTCACTGGTAGCCACCCGCCGAAAACTGCGCTGTGTAAATGTCACCATCAGGACCCACTGCAGGGTGGATATAATTGTTGTAACCAAAACCGGCAGGCGGATCGATTCCATTATTGAATGGGTCTTGCAGTACGGTAGTTGGGTTGCCCAAACCATCGTCTTTTAAACGGATGCTCCATGTATTTCCCAGGTCCTTTGACGTCGCAATGACAAGATCGCTACCGCCGATCGATTCAGGTTCATTCGGAAATTGACCTGCAGGGTAGTATCTGGAAAAAGTTATGTAAATGGTGCCGTAATTTGAATTGGATGTACCATCTGAAAGATTTGGAAAATTGTCGATTGCAATATCAGGGATTAGCACAAAAGGAACTTCTTCGGTACCATCGAATAAGTGCGACTCGACAGCAACTGGCTTCAGCCAATTCAATCCTCCATCATCGCTTCTTGTTACAAACACCCCATTGTTTGATTCAAATCCTAGTGCCCTGGATTCACCTGAGTCAGGATTGGTCAGCGGGGGCCGTGTGCCTAAAAATGTTGCAGACATAAAGCTTACGTATACATGCCCTTTTGATCAAACAGAACCGTTGGATTCGCTGCTCCTTGATCGAAGCCTTCAGGTAGAGAAAGCTGATCTCGCTGAAATGAATTCCCCCCGTCGAAGGATACAGCGATCGCGATTCCAGCGTATCCTGTCTGAACGAGCGAGTAATCCATATAAGCGATGACAATGTGATCTGGGTCATGTGGGTCAATCGCAATGGATGGCATTTGTTCGACGCCAACCGCAGTGTGACCGGAATGTTATCGACGCGATGAGAACCTGCGAGATGATTAACGAATAATCTTTCCGACGCAGGTGTTTCGTCCTTTGATGGCGTGGTTACGTTCTCTAAGCCAGCCAGAGGATGACGCGCTTCCAGTTTCTCGAAAAAGAGATTTCGCAACGGCGACCGGCAATGACGAGGTAACGCTCGGGACATTAACGAATTCCGTACTTCCTGGCGCCGCACGTTAGTTGAAATTCAACGAAAGGCTCAACTGACTCTTCATCTGCCAGAGCACTTCACACTCACAGCAAGTCAAAAGCTCAATTGCGCCTACACATCTTGATATGCGACAATACGCACGACAATGACCGCGCTTGTTCAAAAAAACCGCGCGAGAAAAACCCTCATTCGAAGGAAACAAACACCACCCGCGAGGGGGGATCATCCGAATGATCAGTTCAAATTTATGTCAGTTTCGCAGGCGTTCGCCGTTTTAATGCGTTGTGTTACCGACAAAGCAGATTGGGAAATGAACTTATTCTGCTATGCGATCCCTATCGACCTTACGATGGGAGCGAGTTGCCTGTCGGCCGATCCAATCGTCAGCAAATTGTAAGAACTTGGATCAACGCGGTCTTCGAGCAAAGTCAAGTCGTGCATTATTTGACGGATTGTAATACTGTTGAAGTAGTGGATACCTGCACCGTCCACTAGCCTCACACTTCTCCTGCGTGGATCATGCAAACCTCCCGAGAATTCTGCACAAAGTTGATCTTCGTAGTATTCGTCTGGTTTGGCAGTGCCGCGCATGCCCAACCATCGGTCGGTTTAGGCCCAGCCCGTGTTTATTGCGGAGACGAAACGATTCACAAAACTACGAGTTCTCCACGCGGCGGCACCGCGAGTCACTCGTTAAATGTCAGATCGTCGACCGGAACGGAGGCAAGGTGTATTACCAGCCCAAGATCGGTGAGTAACCACGCGAGTTCTTCGCAATTTGCAATGTGAGGATGCATTGATCGGTATCCTCGCGCGAAGTCGCTAAGATCGCGAAGAACAAGAGCGAATTTAGGTCTTAGCGTTCCGCGCGCCTTCGCGCGAGCATTCCCGTAACGGAGTTCAAGCACCAGCTTGCGTGACGATTCAAAAAAGGCTCGCAATGATGCTTGACAAGACATTAGAAGTCTTTGTGATGTAATATCCTATCGATTGCCGGCCTTGATTCGACTTTATGGATTGCAACTATCGACAAACACGAGACAAAAGCAACTTCGTTTCCAAATGAAGCATCAATAAGGCTTGTTCCATCTCTTCCGGTTTGAACCCAAAGGGACCTCGGCCGCTCTTGTATGCGACGGTTCCCTGAGGATCGATCACGTACAAGCGAGCGGGCATCGCACTGTAAAGGTTTCCAACAGTATCGTTCAGGTCATCAACGTAAAACGGAATCTCGGATTTCAAAAGGTTGGCACATTTCGCAGCCGCTTCTTTGCGTTCATCAAAGGTCTTTGGTTGTGAAATGGAAACGCCGACTTTTTCGTTGGATTGCATCACCCATCCATCCGTCGGATGAGCTTCTCGTACATACACGAAAATGAAATCCGCCAAATGCTTTTGTCGTTTGTAAATAGATTCGACCAGGGATACATCGACCGGAAAGGGCCGCAAGTAAAATTACCGAAGCATAAGACCACGGGGCGCGAGCCGATGCGTTCGGAGAGACGAAGCGTTTGATTACCTTGCAGACTCCGCACCGTGAAATCCGGCGCTGATTGATCCAGCGAAGGTCCTTCCTGTAACGACCCCAACTCACCTTGTAAAAAACCTTTGATCAGCATCTCTTTGGAGGGCATGTCGCCTGGCAAGAAGCCTGAACCGGGTGGCACCAAAGCATCTCGGAACTGCTCCATTTGAAACGCTTCGGATTGTTTACTGACGCGTTCAAAGAACCGGTTCCATTCGTCTTTAGTAATGGTCCCGTCGCCACTGGGATCTATGCGACGGAATGTGCGTTGAACATGAGCGGATTGGCGAACCCAAGAATTGTTATCTGACCAATCAAGATCAAAACCACTCAATTGTTCGTCATGATCGCGATCGAGTTGGCGAAAAATGTTCAGGTCTCCGTTAAATGTTTCCTTCGTGAGTGGCTGCTGGGGATCATGTTGGAAGCGTTCCGCAAGTCGTTTCCATGAAAAGCGGTTTTCTGCAGGGTGAAACCATCCCGAGTTGCCATCGAGTTGCCCCCCATTAGCGATGACAAGGTACATTGCGACTGCTTCTGGCATCGCTCTGTCGGCATAGGCCTTCTCGATTTGCTCAGGGGTGTACTTCAGCAGTTCTGGTCCTGGCGGGGGCGGTTCGAGGGCGTCTAGCGTTTGAGCTACTAGCAGGAGAAGCGTGATAGCGATCGTGGAGAGAAGACGAATATTCATGAAAAGATTCCGCTTAGACAATTGTTTCAACGAGAAACAGCTTACACCAAAAGATGCTGCCTCCCACATTGAAGATTATAACCGATGCGTGGAACGACGTGCGCTCGATGAACTTTTCTCACCACGATTAGAACCGCCACTATAAAGCTTAGCTCCCACTCGTTTGTAAATCTTAAAATGACGGCGTATTCGACATTGATGCGCTGCTGAGTGTTTACCTAGTGCTGCAGACTAGTGATGGGAACACTTACCAATCCATTGCGCACAGCAAAGCCGCATGCGCTCATCAGACTCTTTGTTTCCCACTAAGACTTCATCGCGTCAGTCAACAAGTTGCTGTCTGTTCTCTGCATGGCTTCCCAATGTTCGAATTTATATTTCTTGAGCGCTAAGTTGATGGAGTTGGTATTTGCCTGTTCACCATCAGTAACGGTGACTAGGTGGGGCAATGCTCCTCCATCCGACGGTACTGGCGAAGAGCCACCGTGTTGCTTGTCAAACTGCTCCATATCTATAGTGCAAACGGATTCCGTTCCGCCAAGGTATAGCCCGAAATAGTTGAAGCGGGCGTCGAGAAAATCTTTCTTGCGTTTATATCGATTTTTGGGATGCGCGGCGGCAACTCTTCCGCTTCTATTCATCAGTTAAAGAAATGCCTGAGCAGATTGCTACGGCATGGTACAGCCTGCGCCCCGCAGGGCAAACGAGTAAAACATGAAACGCGGTGTCGATAGTTTGCTGGACTTGCTCGAATGTCAAGCGAAATCGTTTGCGTCCGAGAAAGCATTCACGTTCCTGTCGCAGGACCAAGGACCGGAAGTGATGACGTATGCAGAATTACAATGCCGCGCGAAATCCGTTGCGGTGGAGTTGAAGCGTCAGACCCAACCCGGCGAGCGAGTCTTGTTGGTCTATCCCAGTGGTTTGGACTTCATTGTAGGCTTCTTTGGTTGCATCTACGCGGGCGTTATCCCGTTGCCCGCAACTTATCCAAAACCGCGCCGCCCGATGCCACGCCTGACTTCCATCGCTAAAAACTGTCGGGCCTCCTTAGCGCTATCGACTTCCCGCGCTTTGGCATCGCTGGAAATATCTCAATCCGAGCCATCGCTGGCTGGTTTGCCATGGGTGGCAACGGATATCCGGACGCTTCCGAGTGGATTGGTGCCTGGCCGAACCTTGCGCGGTTCGGACTTAGCTTTCTTGCAATACACATCGGGTTCAACGAGCGAACCCAAGGGAGGTCATGGTTTCACACTCCAATGTGCTCCACAACTTGGCGATGATTCAATACGGTAATGGCCTTCGCGAAGTGCCCGACGGCAACGCGAGGCGCGTGGGTGTTTTCTGGTTGCCAGCCTACCACGATATGGGTTTGATTTGCGGCATTTTAGGAACGGTTTACGAAGCGGGTCATAGCATTCTGCTTCCGCCCACGTCGTTCTTACAACGACCGCTGCGCTGGTTACAAGCCATCTCCGAGAATAAAGCCGAAGTTAGCGGTGCTCCCAACTTCGCTTACGAACTCTCTGCGCGCGGGTTACGCGTCTGCCCAATGCGCGGATCTCGATCTCTCGCATTGGAAAGTAGCATTCTGTTCGGCGGAGCCAATTCCAATCCGATACTTTGCAACGGTTTGCAGAGCGTTTCAGTCCCATGGGTTTCATCGCAATGCGTTTTATCCCTTGCTACGGCTTGGCGGAAGCCACGCTGTTGGCCGCTGGGAATTCCTCTCCCGGCAGCCCTACCGTAAAACGCGTCGACCGTGGGCATTAACGCAAAATCAAGTGCTAGATTCCGGGTCCGACAAGTCAAACACAGGAATTGGTCGGTTGCGGCAATGCTTTGGCAGGGCAGAAACTGGTTATTGTCGATCCCAAATACTCATCAGGTGCTCAGTGACAATCAAATTGGAGAGATTTGGTTGCGGGGTGGTAGCGTTGCACAAGGTTATTGGGGAGCAGATGAAGAGAGTCAAAAAGTATTTCACGCGCAATTAGCATCCGGCGATACTCGCGATTATCTGCGAACCGGTGACCTTGGGTTTATCTCTGCGGGCCAACTATATCTCACCGGTCGGCGTAAAGACATGATGATCCTCCGCGGCCGGAACTACTATCCGCAGGATATCGAACGCACGGTGGAATCGGCTCACTCGAGTTTGGCATACAGTGGCGGTGCAACGTTCTCCATCAGCGCCTCAGACGAAGCAATACCGATCGAGCGACTGTCGTGGTACATGAAGTTGTTCGCCAGCATCGTCACGATGACATGAAAGACGTCTTCCACGCAATTCGATTGGCCATTGTGCAAGAGCACGAATTAGATGTTCATGCAGTAGTATTGATTCGGCCTACCAGTTTGCCACGTACCACCAGCGGCAAACCTCAACGCCAACTATGTCGCCAACAGTATTTAGCGGGCCATCTGCAAGTCGTTGCCGAATGGACTGCACCGGAGCGTCAACGTGGATTCGAGAAAGCAGCCGAGGGCACTAAGTTTTCTAATGGCTTGATAAGCTTGAATACTGAGTCGGTTGAGCAGCGAGCGAATGAGATCGAAAACTGGAATGTTGAACTGGGCTACACGCTCACGGCGTCACACGTGATCGAACCATCACTGCGGAACTACCGTTTGTAGAACTGGGATTGGATTCCATAGTCGGTGTGGAAATGAGCCGCGAGTTGGAAGACTGGCTGCAAATCTCCGTTTCCTCCGTCGTGGCCTGGGATCATCCAACGCCACGCGCTCTCTCGGGTTATTTAGCCCGAGTTAGTTTAGGGCAAACCTCTGATCCGACAGCCTTGCCAGGCTTGCGGCGTGGTGGTGCCGAGTTTCCTCAAATTATTGAACGATCAAGAAGCGAGCCGGCGTCCTTGCCAACTTCCGGTGATAAATCATGAGTCTGACACAACGCCTCCGCAAATTGACTTCTGCGCAGCGGTCACAAATGCAGCAGCATTTGAACCAGAAACGCGAAGCCTCAGAACCCATTGCGATCGTGGGAATGGGGCTGCCGCTTTCAGGAGCCACGAATCTGGATGAGTATTGGCGCGTGATTCGCGAAGGTCTAGTAACCACGAGTGAAATTCCTTCATCTCGTTGGAATTTGAACGAATACTATTCGGCCGATCCCGATGCACCAGGCAAAATGTATACGCGCTGGGGAGGTTTCGTCGAAGACGTCGCTCTATTCGATCCACAATTCTTTGGCATCGCTCCGCGCGAAGCAGAATCGATGGATCCACAGCAACGTCTGCTGTTAGAGGTCGCATGGGAAGCGTTGGAGCATGCAGGACATGCACCTGAGTCGGTGAAGGATCGTCGACGGGCGTCTTCATTGGAATCGGCACCAATGACTATTCGAAGTTATCGACAAAGTTCGACAACTATTTGCAGCGTGTCGACCCGCATGTTGGTACCGGCAAATGCTTTGAGCATCGCGGCGAATCGATTGTCCTATATTCTCGATTTACGCGGTCCTAGCATGGCGGTCGATACCGCATGTTCGTCAGCATTAGTGGCGATTCACCTCGCCGTACAGAGTCTAAGAAATCGAGAGTGCGATGCGGCACTAGCGGGTGGCGTGAATTTGGTCTTGGTACCTGACGTCAACATTGCTTTCTCGAAAGCACGCATGCTTTCACCCGATGGTAAATGCCGATCGTTCGACGCGGAAGCGAATGGCTATGTTCGCAGCGACGGCTGCGGGATCATTAAATTGAAACGTTTGCTAGACGCGGTCGAAGATGAGGACAACATCCTTGCAGTGATTCGCGGTAGCGCGGTCAACCAGGACGGGCGCACTTCTGGCATCACAGCACCGAACGGTCAAGCACAACAAGCTGTGATACGCACTGCGATGCAGGATGCGGGAGTGACCCCTGCGCAAATGGGTTATGTCGAAGCGCATGGAACCGGCACATCGCTAGGCGATCCGATAGAACTGCATGCTCTGCAGCAGATTTTCACGCGAAGCAATTCAGCGGATCCACCATGCTTTGTCAGTAGTGTCAAAGCCAACATTGGACATTGTGAAAACCGCTTCCGGAGTGGCCGGAGTAATTAAGACAGTGCTCATGCCTGCAGCACCAGCAGATCTTACCACAGGTGCATTTTAGACAACTCAACCCTTATATCGAGAATCTCGATGATAGTCGCATCGTGATACCAACTTCTCCTATCACATGGTCCGATCAAATGCCGCAAATCGCGGGCGTGAGCGCGTTCGGATTTGGTGGGTACCAATGCGCATGTATTGCTCGAGGGTGCACCTACGGCAAGCGTCAAACCTCCCGTCGATAGCGAACGCAATCTCTTTACACTCTCGGCCAAAACTGCATCCGCCACTGCGACAGTTAGCGGAGCCGCTATCGCCATCATCTTGTGCTGCACCCCGAACAATTGATCGACGATATTTGTTTTACTGCAAACACAGGCCGAACTCATTTCCCTCATCGCCTCATTTGCAATGTGACATCGACTGCCGAGTTACTGGAAAAACTCGATGGATTCTTGGCTGGGAAACTTCCTTCCGGCGGCAAGTCGTCTGTCATAAAAACAGGAGTGCGACCGAAACTTGCCTTTCTCTTTACAGGTCAAGGTTCGCAGTATCCAGGCATGTCGCGTCAGTTGTTTGCGAAACAACCCGTATACCGAGAGGCGTTTGAACGATGCGATCGTATCTTACAACCATTGCTGGGTGAATCGGTTCGCGACATCGTGTTTTCGTCGAACGCCGATGATAGACGAGTGCATGAGACCGGTTTTACGCAACCAGCGCTCTTTGCACTGGGAATACTCTCTGGCGGAGTTGTGGAAGAGCTGGGGCATCACCCCGGACTTGTTGCTCGGTCATAGCGTGGGCGAATATGTGGCCGCTTGCATCGCGGGGGTTTTCTCGCTGGAAGATGCGCCTACAACTGGTTGCCCAACGCGCGCGGCTCATGAATCAGTTGCCTCGCACTGGGAGTATGGCAGTGGTTTTCACCTTCCACAAATGAAATTACACGATTCTTGGTGACGACTCCGGCGGTGTCGATCGCTGCGGAGAACGGTCCCGAGAATACGGTGCTATCCGGAGAGACTGAGTCTTTGTCGCGCGTACTCGAACAATGTCGCGCGGCGAACATTGCGTCGAAGATGCTAACAGTATCCCATGCCTACCACTCGCCGCAATTGGACCCGATGCTAGATGAGTTCTATTTATGTTGCAGCGCGGTTGCATATCGCCCGCCCCAACTGCCAATCGTTTCTAATCTCACTGGAGAGCTAGCTGACTCGCAAACTTTCAGTCCTCAGTATTGGCGCGATCATGCTCGTCACACAGTTCGTTTTGCTACCGGACTGCGATCACTTTTGTCAACTGGGATCACGACAGCTCTGGAATTGGGGCCGTCACCAACATTGCTCGGCATGGGGCGACGTTGTTTACCCGATGCGCAAATTCAGTGGTTACCTTCATTGCGTCAGGATCAGGACGATGAAGCTATTCTGCATTCGAGCTTGTCTGAACTCTTTCTTGCTGGCGCTCCGGGTGGTGTGGGCCAACGTGGGGGGACATCGGCAAAGAAAGAAAGTGTCGTTGCCGACATACCCATTCGAAAGAACCCGCGCCTGGATTGTTCCCGCTGCGATGAGCGATGCTCCAACGAGTCGCACGGGAATCGCGAATGGATTGCTTGGTGCAGAGCTAAAGAATGCGATGAACTTCCAATTGTTTGAAACGGAGTTTCAAGCGACTCAACCACCTTATTTGGCACCACCTCGTACAAGGATCGATCATCGTTCCCGGCGGATTGTACATTGAACAAGGCTTCTGCGCCGGGCAACGCATCCTAGAAACGAGTCATTTCGTACTCGAAGATTTTACCATTGAGCAAGCGATGTTCGTGACTCCCGAAACACCACGCATCGTTCAAGTTGTCGTTTCGGCCACTGGGGGTGGCGAGCAAAGATTCGAAATATATAGTCGTCCACGTGCACCGGGAGCCGCGACGGATGAATGGAGTTTACATGCAGGGGAACCCTACGTTGCGCGAGTCCCGCGAGCCTGACACCACACTAGAACTCGCTGAGATCCGCGCGAGGATGCCGGTTCAGATTACGCATAATGAATTCTATCAAGCGATGAATGTGCGCGGCTTCGCGTATGGTCCAACATTTCAAACACTGCATGATCTTTATCGTAACGACAGCGAGGGCTTGGTAAGGGTTCAATTGCCTGAGGTCGTGGCCGGGACATCTCCAACAGCACGCCTACATCCCCGCGCTTTGGGGACGCTTGTTATCAAAGCATGGCTTGCACCGTTCCCCTTTTAGCCGAAGATTCCTATGCGGGTCTTACCTACTTACCGGCCGGTGTGCGCAGCATCCGCTGTTTCGCCGAATTGCCGCAGCAAGTCCATTTCTACGTTCGACGAACGGCGGCCGGGCGCGGAGGAAATTCCGGAATGGTTAGAAGGCGAAGGATGGTTTGTTGACGAATCAGGTCGCGTCCTCATCCATTTGGAAGGGATCCGAATTGAACGCTTCGGTCGCATCACGGACAAAGATGCAACTGCTCAGCGTATCACCTATCAATTGGCTTGGCATGAACTCCCTAGCACGCAAGATGAAGATTCCTCGCGGCTGACGGGGAGACTGGCTGCTATTCGCAGATGCATCCGGAGTCGCCGCCAAACTGGCGGAAGGCTTGGAGCGGCAGGGAGCGCGATGCCATCTCGTCCGTCCTCAACAAGATCCCGCGTTGCCGCATGCCCGGGTCATAGATCCGCTCTCGCAAGTGGACTACCAACGCTTGTTTCGCGGAGCTTCCGCCTTTACGGGGTTGCTTACACTTTTGGAGCTTTGGATGTTCCAGAACCCACTGAAGCAACACTTAACCTAGCATTATCAAACGGTTTGACGTGTGGCAGTGCTTTGCATTTTCTACAACAAAGGGGATCGCAATGCCGGTGCCAACCAAGTTTGGTTCATCACGCGTGGGGCTCAATGCCTCGACACAGCAGTGCAGTCCATCTCCATCTCGCAGAGTCCCTTATGGGGCTTTGGTCGAGTTGCATTATCGGAGTATGCCGACGGCAGCGTGCATCTGATCGATTTGGATCCCGAAGCCACGCACGACGAGTTGATCACTGCTCAACTGTTGTCAGAATTGCAATGCGGAGCGCCGGTCGAACAACTAGTTATTCGCCAAGGGAAAAGATACACACCGCGTCTCCAGATCGCCCCCTCCCTAGCGCTATCCGAGCAAACGCAATCCAAACTCGCTAACAAATCGCGAAATGAAGCGCAACGTTTGCGTTTGGGCAAACATGCCGGGATAGATGAACTGCATTGGGAACCAGCAGTCCGACATAAGCCTGAAGCGAGTCATGTTGAGATTGCAGTGCATGCGACGGGATTGAATTTCAGTGATGTGCTCAAAGCAATGGGACTGTATCCAGGGCGCGAAGGAACAGATTGCGATCTTGGGCATCGAATGCTCGGGTGTGGTGACCGCCGTTGGCGCGGACGTTCAACGTTTTCGTGTCGGTGACGAAGTCATGGGAGTGGCACCGTATTGCTTTGCCTCCTACGCCATGACACATGAGTACGCGTTAAACGCACAAACCATCGAACATGTCAATCGTCGACGCTGCTTCGGTGCCCATCGCTTTTCTAACGGCGCACTATGCTCTCTGTCGACTGGCTCAACTGGGACGTGCGAACGTGTGCTGATACACGCTGGAGCAGGAGGTGTTGGCTTGGCGGCTATCCAAATTGCCGGCGATGCGGCGCCTGAGATATTCGCAACTGCAGGGAGCGATGAGAAGCGAAACTATCTCGCTTCGTTGGGGGTGGAACACGTTCTGGATTCTCGCACCTTAGAGTTTGCAACGGAGATTCAGCATCGTACTCAAGGGCGTGGTGTCGATGTGGTGCTGAATTCTCTACCCGGCGAAGCCATCCCTAAGAGTTTGAGCATCCTCGCGGCGTATGGGCGTTTTTTAGAGATTGGAAAAATCGACATTTATCAAACCGGCGGCTCGGTTTGGCACCGTTCCGAGACAATTTGTCATACTTCGCAATCGATTTGGATCGTTTATTACGTCAACGTCCGGATACCGTTCGCTCGTTATGGAAGAAATTTCGCTGCACTTGGAATCAGGTGCCTATCGAGCGTTACCCGCGACGTACTTTCCTCGTGAACGGGCCTGTGATGCGTTTAGGTATATGGCTCAGCGCCGAAATATTGGCAAAGTACTCGTCACGAAAGAAACAACCGTTGATTCAACTTCGAATGAGAATGCGGAGACAACTCTGGACAGTCAGACGTCATCTCAACAAGGTGATCACGAAATCGCGGGAACGTATTTGATCAGTGGCGGCACTGGCGCTCTGGGTATGCGGCTTGCGGAAAGTTTAACCGATACGACGGACGGCGCTCCACGAACGGGCATCTTGTACTCTTGTCGCGCAGCGGGCCCAATGAAGCCGCTCAAAAGCAACTCGCAGCGATCGTTTCGCGCGGCTTTCATGTGGCTTGTTTACGATGTGATGTTGCAGACGAAAGATCACTCCAAGCTGCATTGTCGGAAATCCCGTCCCGAGTTTCCACCTATCGTGGGCGTCATACATGCTGCGGGCGAATTGGATGATTGTTTGATTGGTAATCTCGACGCACGTCGCCTAGAAAAATCATGTCAGCTAAAGTTTTAGGCGCATGGAATCTGCACAACGCGACCCGCTGCGCACCGTTGCAGTCGTTCGTGATGTTTTCCTCGATCGCCAGCGTTTTCGGGTCACCCGGCCAAGCGAATTATGCAGCGGGGAATGCCTTCCTGGACACACTTGCCGCTTATCGTCGCGCGAGGAATATGCCAGCCTTGACCATGAACTGGGGTCCTTGGGCAGAAGCCGGTATGGCTGCACAGGACGATCTCATCAAACGCTTTCGCCGTAGCGGTTTGCAGCCGATGGAACCTCAGGCTTGTCTTCAAATATTGAACGAATTAATGATCTCGGACGTACGGCAAGCGATCATCGTATCGGCAGAGTGGAAAACTATTTTCCGCGCTTATGGTCGAGTGCCCTCCCTCTTCGTTGATCTGGCGTCAACTTCCGCAACAACCTCGAATTTGGACGATTCTGAACATGCCAGTTTCTGGCAAGAACTCGAAGCTCTATGTATTGAAGACCAGGAAGTGCGTTTGCGTGAGTACTTCACGAATGAAATTGCTTCGATCATGGGCTTGAATCCGCAGGAACTGGAAGGAGATCAACCGTTGACGAACTTGGGCATCGATTCGCTGATGATGCTCGAACTCAAAAACAAGGTCGAATCCAAGTTGCGAATTACGTTGCCCATCGCACGGTTATGGAAGGACCAAGCATCAATCGTTTGGTGCGATCGAGTCTTGAGATTCACCGCCAACCTTCAACGATTGTGGCCGAATCAAAGTGGGAATCAGACGAGAATCGACAATACCTCTTACGCATGGACAGGAAGCACTTTGGTTTATCCAAAAGTTGACACCGAATAGCGGTGCATACAACATCGCTGAAATGGTACGGGTGCGCGGTGCCATCAACCTCGATCACTCTTCGTCGCGTCTGGCAATTTTTAATCCAACACCACGCTGCACTGCGGACCTCTTTTCACGAAGAAGCTGGACTCCTTTATCAGTGTGTTCAGTCTAGCGCATCTGGCCAATAATTGAGTTCGATGCGCAATCCTGGTCGGAAGAGAAGCTGCTAGAGCACGCTCAAAGCGAAGCGCAGCGACCCTTTACTTTGACAGAAGCGCCCCTCAGTCGCTTGATCGTTTATCATCGCAGCGCAGACGAAGTTGTCTTCTTGGTAGTATTCCATCATCTGATTGCCGATATATGGTCGGTCGTTCATGTAGCGAGTCAATTGAGTCAACTGTATGCTGCGTCATTTTTGGGAGAAGCACTGACCCTTCCCATTTCAAAGCGACAATTCGTTGAATTTGCTCAAGCGAGTCGGGCGCTCGTCGCATCCGAGAAGGGTAAGCAGCAAGCCGAATATTGGGAAACAGAACTTGCCGGCGCTCCGCAGTCGTTGGCATTGCCTTTGGATCGTCCGCGACCGAAATTGCCTTCTCATAAGGGCGATACGGTTGTCGAGACACTCGATCTCGAACTAACACAAGAGTTAACCCGTTGGGCTGCTGCCTCACGATGCAACATTGAATATGGCCTTACTAGCCGCTTATGAAATCCTTATGGCGCGGTATGCGGGGTCAAGAGGATGTCTTAGTGGCGTCCCTGTGTTTGGAAGGACCTCCCAAGAATGGCGGATGTGGCGGGATACTTTGTCAACCCAGTTGTCATCCGTGGTGACCTTTCCGCCAACCCAACTGCAACCGAATTTCTGGAGCAAATCCGTCGTCGGATGATCGGCGGTTTAGAAAACCAAGATTATCCATTTTCGCTCCTTGTGCAGCGTTTGGCCCCTGCGCGAGAATCCCATCGCACGCCAATTTTTCAAGTCATGTTTGTGATGCAGCAGGTGCGTGCTGTCCGAGATAGGGCATAACTCCTTTTATCGCCGGTGAAAGTAATGGATTGATCCAAACCGTCGACCTGCGTATTGAAACGTGTCCCCTTTACGCATCGCAGCGCGATGTTTGATCTCAGCCTGATCGCATCGGAAACCGAGGCCGGAAGCGTCACGCTCGCATTGGAATATGACACCGACTTGTTCGAGCGCGCGACCATCGTTCGTATGCTAGGACATTACCGTCAGCTGTGTGCGAGAAATGATTCTCAAGCCGCTCTTGCCACAGAGCGAACTTTGCCTCCTGTCGCCGGAGGAATCTAATGCTCTCGTGGTGCAGGATAGCCGCGCCAGTTGACGAACCTTCATCCATTTGCCTGCATGAACTGTTCGAACGCCAAACGGCATGTTCGCCGGATGCAACCGCTTTAATCGAGGATGAAGAAACTTGGACCTACGCAACTTGAATGATTGTGCTTCGCGACTAGCAAAGCATTTAAGCGGATTGGGGGTCGGCCCAGAGGTCAATGTTGGCTTATGCGTACGGCGCGGCAAGCATATGCTTGTGGGAATGCTCGCGATTTTAAAAGCAGGGGAGCCTACGTCCCTTGGGAACATTCGTTGCCAGTGGCTCGTCAGCGATACATGCTTGATGATGCAAAGATACAATGCTTGCTCACAGACCAAGCACCACCAGAAGACTTGATCGATTCCCTGCGGAATGTAGTGCGATTAGATCGACCGCTCGATAATCGATACGAATCCTTGCCGCTGCCGCGTTCAAACTCGCAGAGTCGTGCTTATGTGATCTATACGTCAGGCTCAAGCGGTGAACCTAATGGCGTAGAAGTCGCGCATGCGGCAGCCGTAAACTATGTCTTGTCCGCAGTTCAATCCTTCGAACTTTACGCCCCAAGACCGAGTCTTACAGTTTGCCTCCATCAGTTTTGACCATCCATCGAAGAGATTTTCCCGACCTTCGCTGCGGGAGCAACGCTGGTACTCCGCACCGATGCCATGGATTTGTTGGCAACATCATTCTGGCAACGGTGCGCAAAAGCTCCAGATTAACGTGCTCAATTGCCGACGGCCTATTGGCGTCAGCTGGCAACCGAACTGCCATTGGATGTGAACAGCCGAAAGATCCATCCTGATACCTTTCATCCACGTTTAACTATCCTAGGCGGTGAGAGACCAGTTCCAGAACTTATGTCCGCGTTGGCGAAGTATCGTCGGTCCCCAAGCACGCGTGCTGAATACCTATGGTCCGACCGAAACAACCATCGTAGCCACACAATTCGAAGTACCGGAAACCATCTGCCAACGCATGAGATTCCTATTGGCCGACCAGTGCAAAATGTACGCGTTGTGTCATGGATGCTTATCAGAAACTTGTGCCGGCAGGAGTTGCCGGAGAACTATATATCGGTGGTGCTGGACTCGCCCGAGGCTATCTGGGTCACGAGGCATTGACGAACGCGCGTTATCCAGAGTTTCCCGGAGGGATCACCACTCAAAGGTCGTTGGTTTCGTACCGGAGATCGTGTGCGGTGGAACTCGGCTGGGCAACTTGAGTTCTCGGCCGAATCGATCGTCAGGTTAAACTCCGCGGTTTTCGCGTGGAATTAGGGGAAATTGAAGCTGCACTTGAACGGCATCCTCATGTCGCCGAATGCGCGGTGAGGGTCATTCCTGGCACGAACCGATCAAGACCGACTGGTCGCGTATGTCGTCCCGCGACAAATGAGCTTGGTGGAGGGCGATGATATGCGTAAGTTTTTGCGTACGACTCTCCCCGAATTCATGATCCCGCCGCCTACGTAACTTTGGAAACGCTTGCCGCTCAATCGCAATGGCAAAGTGGATGAAACGCAATTGCCGATTCCAACTGTGGCCGTTGAAGAGAGACAAAATTACGTTCCACCAAGAACACCCACACAAAACGCTTGGCCGACATTTGGGTAGAACTGTTGCAGGTCGAAGTTGGAATGAAGGATCATTTCTTTGACCTCGGTGGCCACTCGTTGCTAGCCGTGCAATTGATAAGTCGAGTTCAATCGTTGAATTCGACTGTGAGCTTCATTGACGACGATCCTGCAGTACGGAACGGTGGAAACAGATGGCATTATAGTATCGATCAACAGCAGCTACAGGGAACCGCGCGTCTCCTGTTCCGTTGCAGCTTAAAGGTGATGAACTACCGATATTCTGCATTCATTCCCGCTGGAGGCAATGTTTTGTGCTATCACGGATTGGCTCAAGCACTCGGATCCAAACAACTATTTATGCAATCCAGGGCAGGGTCTCGAAACCGGGACAGACCGCATCGTTCGATCCAAGATTTGGGTCACTGTTATATGAAAGAAATCCGCGTGATTCAACCACAGGGACCATATCGCTTGCTCGGTTGGTCTTCGGGCGGTGTCATTGCTACGAGATGGCGCGAGGCCCTTAGACAGCGAAAGGTGAAAAAGTTGGTTTTGTAGGCTTGATCGACTCGCGTGTCATGTCACAGATCGATCGATTGGATCCAAATGACGAAAGTCGCATTTTAGTGACGCTGGCCGAGGCTTTCGGAAGATTCTATGACTTGCATGTCGATGTGCGTTACGAAGAACTACTGGATTTGAACTCCGACGAACGTATATCCCCTCTTGCTTCGGAGAGCTCAATTACAAAACGGCATCGGCTTAGATTTCGATTCTGAGTATTTACATAGGTTTTGTGCGTGTCGCCCGCGCACATTTGGATTCATGCGCGATTATATTCCACCCGCGAGTGACCTTACCGTTCATCTTTTCCGCGCCGAAGATCGATATATCGAAGGTGAAGATGATTTCTCGACGATCTCGGATGGCACCTTGTCACCACGCAGCTTCAATTCAAAAGCGTTCCCGGCGACCATTTTAGCCTCATGATTGGTGCCGGAGTACAATCGCTGGCGAATCAAATCCACGCATCATGTCATAAGAGCCTCCGAGCTCTTTAGGGAATCAAGGTGACTCACTTGGCAGAAGTAGCTAGTTCGGTCGTCCTGCGCGGAGTTTCGCTCTGCAAAAACATTTACCTTGAATGAGCTTTCCGTACGTGCCCTCGACAATGTGTCGATTGAACTGGAAACGAGGGAAGTTAAACGGCGGTAATGGGCCGAGCGGGTCGGGCAAGAGCACGCTCTTGCACGTGCTAGGAGGTATCGAACAACCATCCTCGGTAGCGTTTTCCTTGATGGAGCCCATCTTAACGAGCTAAGCGACTACGAACGCACGGTCCCTCAGGCGACGGAAATTAGGCTTTATTTTCCAATCATTCAACCTTCTACCGTCTTTTCAATGTGCTGAATAATGTAATGATGCCCTTGAGTTCGACGGAGTGACTTTAAAAACCGCGCAGCAGCGAGCACTCAAATCTCTTGCTTTGGTGGGGCTTGAGGCCCGAGCTTCTCAGCGAGTGTCTGCACTTTCGGGAGGGGAACGTCAGCGAGGTTGCCATCGCACGTGCCATGGTGATCGAACCACAAATCATGTTAGCAGATGAACCAACAGGTAATTTAGATTCCGCTGCCAGTAAGAACGTGGTTGACTTGTTGCGAAAGATGGTAACGGACTACGGCTATTCGGTTCTGGTCGTTACTCACGATCCACGAATAGGAGAAACCGCGGGACCGACGAATAGAATTTTCCGATGGTCGCATCATAGACGATTCTTTGGTTCCAAAGTTTGGACTTGAGGAAAGAATCACAACATGGGTAACTGGGATTTTCCTTGGGCAGCTTTTAAGCAGCGACCTCTACGGTCGATCCTGTCGGTGATTTGCGTCGTTTTCGCAATCGCTTCCATCGTGGCTGTGTTTCAGGCGGAGACAACGACTCGCGAGAAAATTGGGATGAACTTAAGGCATTTTGAGCACTAAGAATCTTTTCGAGATTCGAGATAAGGAAGGGGGCGGCCCTCACGGTAGAGCAGTTCAAAAGATTGAGGCCATTGAGGGTGTGTTGTTGGCGGACTCCTTTGATTAGAGGTTCTGTTGTAGTCTCTAACAACAATCACAAAATCAAGGGAAGGGCGGTAGGCACGCTGGGGGAGCATTACGCTAAGCTGCTCGATCTCAAGTTGGTGTCGGGCAATTTCTCATCAAGTACTGATGAAATACTCTTAGACCAAGCTGTGGCAGAATCTCTCCATGTCGACTACAAGAAACAGTCGGCATACAGCTCGTGGAAGCGCCATTCCCAAAAAGTATAAAGTGGTTGGGATAACATCTCCAACGCGAATTTGGAGCCATCCAAGAAGCTCCCTATCGGATCTTGCCATTGCTTGAAGGTGGCAGGCTGTTTTAAGAGTCAGGGAAACTCGACTCAGTTACCTTGAAGTCAAGCATGGTAGTGAAGCTAGTGTAAAACTAGCGTTGGAGCAGATTGGCAACGCTTATGCAGAGAAGATGGGGAGCTCGAATGTTTTTCGGTACAGGCTGGAGTCACTGACATCTATAAGCCTGTTCTTATGTGCTGCCCTCGCAGGTTTAGCTGCTGCCTTCATTGTCTTTTAATTCTTTCTTGATGAATTCCGCTGAACGAGAGTCCGAGTTTGCAACGATGAAATTGATCGGAGCGTCTTCGAGTCAAGTGTTGACTTCAGTTTTGCGAGAAGCACTGATCATTGGTTTGATCCGGGGACGGCGATAGGGTGCATCTTAGGTTGGTTGTCCGGAACCTGCTTGCATCTGACTCTCGCGTATGACGCAACTGAAATACGATTCTTATGCCTTAAGTTTTCAAGAGCATTTGGGGGAGGAGTATTGTGTGGAGTTGTTGGTTCTATGCGCCGCAGCGTACCCAGCGTTACTTGCATCAAGGGTGAACTTACAAGTCGCTTTTGGGAAAGAACCCGTTTCAGGTCAGGCATCGCCAAATACTGTGGCTAACAGTGGGGAATTGCCGAGTTGTTCTCAGCGGCATTCTGATGCTCTGTATATTCTACTACCAATGGATGATCGTAACTTGATTGCGGTCTTTCTTGTCGGCATGGTTTCCCTTGTGTTGGTAATGCCTTCGTTGACCACCTGTACTTACCCGCGTCGTTTGTCCACCGTTCGAATACGTTTTTCCAGTGGAAGGTGAACTAGCACGGCATCAGATACTCGAAAACCCTTCCCGGACAGCTCACACGGCCAGCATTTATCATGCTCCGTCACGACGATTGGTCTTGGAATGGGAAAACACGATTATGGGCGTGGTTGGAGACATTGAGTCGTGGTTCGATCGCACGATCACTGCCGACTTTCTATTGCGTGCTACTGAGCCACAGCTTGACCTTACTCGGAGTGAGTCGGTGGCACCCGAGGGTTGAAGCCGACATCTTAGCGATCAAAGGCATCAAGAGAATTGAACGTGCCACCTTCTCGCTGGTTAACGTTAACGGAAAGAATGTAACTCTCATATCCCGCGAACTAAGTATCTTTGATTCCATGCCGATCGATTTGAGAGCGACGACCAAGCTTGACCTCAAAGCAGAACTACTTTCGGGTAAAAGCGGTTATCTCCACTATCTTAGCTTCGCGGTTTCAGATCAAACCCGGTGACACCATTGAAGTCACGGGAGCAGGTAACACGCATCAAATCGAAGTTGCTGCATTGGCGAACGACTATAACAGCGGTGGTGAAGTATTGACGATGGACCGATCGGTTGTCGCACGGCTGTTTTCGGTAAAGGATGTTCACGTTTATTTGGTTGACGCTGATCCGAGTCAGGTAAAGGGTTGTCGGAAAACAACTTGCAGAATGTGGCCAAGAATCATTCATTGATTATCAAGAACTTTTTACTTTTCGCCAAGTCGTTCGAAGTATGACTTCGGGGGTCACCACGGGTTTATGGGATGCTTGGGCTTGGTCTGGTGGTTGCTTGTTTTGGTGTCGTTAACTCAGTATCCAGAAGCGTGATCGAGCAAACGCGATACATCGGGCTAATGCGAGTTATCGGTATGCCTAAAGGAAAGATTGGGATGATGGTGGTGCTTCAATCGGCAATGACTGGACTTGTGGGTTTACTCCCCGGATTTCTTACCGGCTTTGCTTTGCGGCGATCATTTCTGGTAGCTTCAATGCACTATTCGGTATCCAACTTTCGGTAAGTTTGGATGCGCGTTCATTCCTCGTTGCATTTTTAATTTCGTTCATCGTCGTCTTGTTAGCTTCGATTCCACCCATGATAAGAGCAGTGCACCTTGATCCACTGGGCGCTATTCGCGATGAATAGCCACTGGATTATCATCAGAACATCGGTTCTTGTCCCAGTGCTTATAATCTCATAGGTACATAACCGTCCATTCAGTATCCTGCCGAGACCTGCGGAGAGCTAGGATGGACGGTCCTGAAAAGAGTGCAGTGTTTGTTGCATATCTTTTGGGATGTGCGTAGTAAATTAGGCAAAAATGAAGTGAAAGAAATTTCTGGGGTGTAGTTTTATGCGACCCGTCTATTCTTTGGTTAGCTTGGCTGTTATTTCTTATTTATGCAAACGGTGAAACCCCACTTAGGTTTTCGGCCACGGATAAGTCTAGCAAAGAATTGTGGGGAAGTATTCACGTCAGACTATGTGAATACACAGCACAGTTTGCCGCGTTTTTGTGTGGTCATAGAGGGTCTGAAGAGCGAAGTAAGTGACCGAAAAAAGATATTCTGAAGAAAAAAATTCAGCAGTTGTATGCCGTCGAGTCTGACAAGAGAATCCAGCGATCGATACTTCGCAAGGGCCTATTCGAAAGCTA